>CM051626.1:11744133-12192834 GCA_028020825.1 Podargus strigoides | reverse complement strand
GACTCACTACAAACCATTCCTGCCTGCAGTGCTTGGTTTCAGCAGGGAAATGGACCATATTCTGATCTAATAGCACACCTGAGCTGGTTTACAAAAGATGTGTGCAGTCACATACGTAGCAGCTGAAATTCAGTGTAGGTCCATCGATTTTTAGCAAGGAAATGCTGATTTACATCACTGGAGGATCTGGCCTGAAGACGTATATGTTATTCTGTTCCTTCAAGTAAACAAGATAGATGTCGTTTACTCCTTCCAGTGTACAGCGTTTTTTTTTTTTTTTCTCTGAAATCCACGTGCTGAGATTCCTAGGGCTCATCTGCCTGTGTGCAAGCTATCGCTTATGTTATAAGGCAACTATTTGTTTTCATTGTTCAACCTTGACATGTGAAAATTCACCTCTTTCTTAAAAAAATGTTTTTTCTTTTTCTTTTTTTCCCCTCTTTTTAATTTTTTCTTTTTTTTTTTTTTTCTTCTTTCCCCCCCCCCCCCCCACCCCGCCTTCTGAAAGAAACTGTGTGTAATCAATATTATTCTGGGGAATAAAGGTACCAGAGGAACAGCTGTAAGTCCTTTGTCCCCACAGTAGGGGCACAGATTATTCACATTTCCCATACTCTCAATGGCAAACCAATGTGTTTCAGCTTTTCATGCTCATTGCTTCAGTGGTGAAAAAGAAGGCCAGTGCCTGGATTTTCTGGTCTAGTAACTCAGAACTATCAATCCCAAGCTTTTAGAAGTCATGAATTGGTCCTTTGAAAGTCATGAGTTTGGCAGAGAAAAAAAACAGGAAGGTTTTTGGATAATTTCAGTTGTCCTCTCTTATCTGTGACTGAGGAAAGGTTGGGAATCACGTTTTTCGAATGCTTCCTCACAGTCAATAAAACTAGAAGCTTTATCTTCAAAGAAAAAAAAAAAAAGACGAAAGCCCCAAGATTTTAATAATCTCCTGATTCTAGCACTGTTCTGCTGTCGGCCATTTATGCTTCTAAGAGAGATTTTTATTCATTGTTGCAAGTGTGGCACGTCTTCAGTTGTATTTTAGTGTTTATTTCAAACTGGTCTTCCATATGGGTTGTTCTGGGAGAAGGCTGGTGGCCTGTTTGTTATGGTATGTGCACATGCTTGTACGTGTGTTTGAATTTTTGCAGTAGAAGCCCCACAACAGTTTTGTGGCAGTTACAAGTTCTTCCAGTGTAATAAAATTCTTTAGGTTTGTGTTCAATTGATTTTTATAGGACCATGGGTGGCTATAAATTGAAAGTGAGGGCATGATGCAATAAAATTTTGGCACATCCGAAGTATTGTGGGTATGATAAAAGTAGGAGCTGAGGCACCAAAATGAAGGATAATAATTTTGAGAGAAGGACAATTGATAAAACAAACAACATAACTTCAAGCTTTATAGAAAATCCTTGGGATTCTCTAGTGCAAGAGGAGGAAAACTTGATCCTTCCCACAGCCTACTACCTTGGGCATCTCATTTCTGCCACAGGGTCAGTGATCATAAACCATCTGTAGATTTGATAGCATTTTATAGTTGCAGTGTTCAAGAGATAACAGCACGTACAAGTAACATGTCAGCAGAATATACCGTACCCAAGGGAACTTTCCTGCAGTATAGTAAGAGAACAATAATGTCATCAAAAGTTTTGCTGCCAAAACAGCATTCTGGTTTTGGCCTCAGACTAACACAGTACTTGCTTCAGGCCAGTTGATTTCCTCAGATCTCGGTGCCAGTCCGCGAGAGTTATGCACACATACCTAATAGCACAAATGTGACAAACCTGAAAGTTCTCCTGCAAAATTGAGCCCAACATTCCCTAGCCAGATGAGCTGTGATTTTTCTCTAGTGACAGCATGGAGAAGGCTGCTTTATTTTCCCTCTGCAGCCTTCCCTTGTCTTATGAATTATGCTGTACCATCACTGTGAACATTGGTTGACTTCAGGAATTAAGATTACATTATATAAAGTTTAGTGACTTCATGTTGACTATAGTTGTAGCCTTGGACTGGGTTTGCTTGGTTTGCTTATTGTTGTTGAGGTTATTTTTGTGTGGGTTTGTTTTTTGTTGTTTTTTTTTTCTTCACCCTGTTTCATAAGGTGGATTGAAGGTACCTAGAGTTTGAATTAAGTAGGATAAATAGCTTAAATATGGACACCACAGAATATATAGAAACCTAGAGAGCTGCTGAGAGAGGTTAGATAAGAGCTTCCATTTTCTTGCATGATCTGCAGTTGCAGATTCATTTATTCCAAAGGTATAATTTTCTACTGTTTGATTGCAGGAACTGGGTGATGGATGAATTGGAGATGACAGTGTAAATGGTCTATGCCCAGCAGCCCTAGGGGATCCCTGAAACATGCGAGTTTCTCATTTGGTGATTTTTCTGGCAGTGATGCCTCAGTGCAGTGACAGTTTCTGCTACAACTGTCAAGCTAAATTGTTTCTGATGGCGGCTGGCATTTACAATGATGTTGTTCATTTGGGTTCCTCCTGTAAACATCCGTATGCTGCCCTTCATGCTGGTGCATGGGTGCTATTGTCAGTCTCCCCTGCACCTTTGGATCAGGATGAACTGAATCCCTGTGAAGTGCAAGAAGGGCACCATCTCTTGCCTTCCATGAGACCACTCCACTTGCTGTTCAGGATGAAGGAAAGGATACTCCCCTGGAGCTTCCCAGATTTGAAACCCCTTCTTACATATGATCTCTGGCTTGGCTGTATGTGTGTAGGGATAGATGCCTGTGTAAACTGGCTCTGCTTTTCCCTTCAATAGCTGCCTGTTGTCAATGCATGGATTGACAGGGAATCTGGCCAATGAGAAATTTGGGTGGCTAGAGCTGGACTGAATTACCCCACAGGATTTTAAAAGTATTATAAAAGAGCAATACTGGAGGACATCTTCATGCTAGCAGAGCCCCAGAGCTGACTGGGGAGTAGGAGAGTAAGGCTGACAGGAACTGTGAGTTTCTTTATTCTATAATATATTGAAGCTCGCAGAAGCAAGTTTGCTTTGGCACTTGAAGCATCCAATGAATCAAGATGTATGGATGATTTAATCTTGAATTTTAGTTCTCTTGATTTATTGTAGGACAGGATATGACAAGCATGCGGTAATGAAGATGGCCTAAAAGAGTAAACTGTAGAAGATGGTACAAGAGCTAGTGTCTTTGAGTAGGAGATAATATTTGCTAAAGCTGCATCTTCAACCCTATCAGAAGCTGAAGTTTTCTGCCTTATTTTTATAATCTTTTTACTCATAGTAGTTAATTCACATTCATAGTTGTCCTATGGGCAGCATCTGTGATCTGTTTCTGGGGACACAAGACTCTCATAAACTATGGTGGGCCTTTCTTTCTGCTGGTTTATACTGCCTTGGTCCCAGGCAGTATAGAGCGTAGGCTGTGTGCAGGGACCAGAATTGTCCAGAGAGAAATTCCTCTCAGTACATGACCTGTACACTTCTTAAACAGTGTAAACATTCATCCACTGTAGCTTCCCAGAAGTATTCTGAGATGACATTGGGGAAATATCCATGACCAGAAGAGTTGGAGGTAGCATGGTGTGTTGTGGCAGCCTATAAATGCCTGTAAAGCCCAAGAAGCAAAATCGAGCTGCCACTTGTGCCGTCCTTCCTGACTTGTGGATCTCCTAACTGGCAGAGCTGAGAGTATGGCCCTTTGGCCCCTTTGCAGACTACATTGCCATGAGAAGTAATGGATACCAGTGATAAAATAGAAAGGAAATTATTAAAAATTAGTATTTGCGATGCTTGTATTGAGCTGTCTGAAGTAGTGTGTTTAGGAAAGGTCTCTAAGGATTAGAAATGTGTGTCTCTACCTTCTCACCCCTGCCAGCCTTCAAAGCTTCCCATTTCCTTGGTGTTATGCCATTTACATACAGGTAAACAGTTCTGTGCTTCCTTTTTACAGTCCCTGAAGAAATTCTGCACATTCAACTCTTGGAATCTCTCTGCTTGGGTTGCTTTTGTTGTTATCTTTTCCCAACTTCCCTCCCAAGTTATCTAGCACCTGTGCCTGTGATGCTTTTCTTGGTGTATGCGTCTTTGCCTCAGACTCGGTGAAACCTCTGCCATGGAGAACAAAGCATTTAGCTGCTCTGCACAGCACTGGCTTGTGAACCTGCTGGGATGATGAACGAATGCCACTGTGCAGAGCAAACTCCTCCAGCTTCACAGCTTTGTTATCGTGTACGCATGCAGAGAGGCTGAAATGCTCTCTGGCAGCAGCAAAGGGTGGGATCAGAGCAGGATTAATTGGAGCAGCCTGTATTTATTCAGTGCCCAGCCACAAGATTCCTCAGTCGTCAGAAGGTATATCTTTTGTATAGCTCAACCTTTGCTCGCCCTGATTTTGGCTTGGCACAATGGGCCAGTGCAGTGCTGTTTGTTTCTCACTTTTCCTGAGGATGACAAGAGCTACTTGTCAGCTTTTGAAATCTGGTAAGATCCTGAGTTCCTCTGTTAGGTGTGATTTAGTGATCATTAAACGTTTTGCAGCCATCTTTTCTTTGCATCAGAAATCCCTGACAGAACCCATGGCCTGAGGCTGAGGGGCACAGTGTCCTTGTAGGGTGAATGGGGTAGAAGAATGTGGACAGTTTGTGAGATTGCTGTGACTTTGTGAAGAAATAGAGTTGCACAACACTGCTGCAAAGTGGGATGCAGGTCTTAAGCACCTGTGAAGTTTTCTGCTATTCAGCTGGTGAGATGAGAACTGCATGAGGAGGGTTGACACCTGCTCACTGCTGGGGCTGGCCATGAGTGGGATCAGCTTTACAGCATTTTCTCCTGTGTGAGCTAGGTTAGTTTCAGTGTATGTTTGCTCAGTGTCTGCAGGGTGATGGGTCATGTAACTTGGGAAGTGTCTTGAGTAACCTCCTTTGCCTGTGAAAATGCTGATGATTGGAAAACTGAAGCTGAATTGGGAGGCAGGGGTATGCGTGTGTTAAACAACATACACTTCAATCTGGAGCAAAACACATTAATTTTGCCAAAATGACATGTTCTGCTTGAGCCCAAATTTATATCTTTCAAGCCATGTGAAATTTTTTATGTGGGTGACAATTAAATCTCAGAATAAAATGGTGTTCAAACCCTTTCCATTAATGCCCATGTATACACTTTCAGAAATGTTGTTTTTTCTACACAAAGAAATAACTCCTCAAAATCTTATATGAATTTGGAAGGTGTTTTGGTGGTGTGTAATCTTTCTTTCACTGGTCTGAAAAAAATGCTCTTCCATTACATCCTGTTCTGCATAATATAAAGGTTACCCTATAGATAGTGCCGCAGGGTTTATAAAGGAAGAATAAGAAGACAAAGAGCCAAGCATGTGATTGTAGCTTTATGTCCCACTCTGGCTAATGTCAGGCCTCTCCTGCTTTGCCCGTTGTAGTCTTATGCTCAATAAACATAAAAGATTGGTCTGTAAGAGCAACAAATGTACCCAGACGTTTGCAGTGTAATTAAAGACATATATCACACAATAAAGCACATTTGAATGAAAAATCTTCCCATTAGGTATGTGGTTCCCGTTTATTTCCCCTTATTGTTGAACTTTTGGAGTACAGGCATTGATAGGCATGTAAGGAAGGGCTTCTAAAGGGCTGCAGTGTGGAGTCCCCAGGAGCAAACAAGATTTTCTTCTTGGGCTGGGAGGGCACAGAGCTCCTTGGCACAGGCTGACCTATGTGGCCCCATTGGCTATATCCACACGGTTGGTGGGTCTGGTTAGCATAGACCTCAGTTCAAAAATGCCTAATGATTTTTAAGCTGAGAAGAAGCTGGGCAAAGGGACCTGACTGGCTTGTGGGAGGAAGGTCAGCAGCCATTGGAGCTGATTCAGTCTTTTGTCACTTTTAAAGAGCTGATTGTAAGGAAAAAGAGAGTGAAGCAGCAGCTGGGGACAACAGGAGCAGCCTGCAACCCTCCTCTGCCTCTGGCTGAGCCTATTGAATGCCGGTGGAATAAACACTGGTAAAGACATCTCCTGGTGCACCTTGTAGACCCTGATAGCAGAAGGCAGTTCTGCCACCTCCTTGTGTTCCGATCTCTTCACAGTCCCAGTATTGTTCATCCCTTCCTCATTCTGCATCCCTGCCCCTTTCTGTGTCTAGTCTTGCTCTCTGCTCTGCATCACTGGTGTGGGAAACTGTCCCCCTTCATGGTATGTTGCTTGCCTTGTCTGTTATGTCTCAATCTGTTCTCGGGCTCTGCAAGTAGGGTTTTTGGTTTCTGAGGTCTTTCTCCTTTTATTTTTCATTATATTATATTATTTTTCATTAAGGCTTTTTAACAAAACACTCATCAGAAAAGGTGGTCACTGGAAACATATTGCTTAACTTTAGCCATCTCCCCAGACTCTAGAACTGATTTGGAAGTGGTTAAACTGTCATGAAGAAAGGAATAAACAAGCAATCAAAAAAGTTAGCCTTCCCTCAAAAAGACATTTCTATTTATAGTGCCTTTTGCAAGTTGCTGAATTATTTAGAAATGATTGAAATGTGTTCTGACTGACCAAAGTGAACATGTTTTTTTCTCAGATTTTCAATTTAAGAAAAAATATCTGAAAGTAATACTTTTTATCTTGTTTTTGAGCCACTCCAGCATTTCTAGAGGTGGGGAGAAAGTAGGAAAAAGAGAGGCTGTTTTTCACCCAGGAATGAAACACACCTCCTTCAGTGATACACTTTTATGTCACTGTTCCTGTTGCAGCTGTATCTGGACTTCTTATTCCACTACAAATCAGCCACACAGTAGAAACACAAAAGATATGGCTCAGCAGAAATGGCAAATTTTTGACTGAATATGATCAGTACCAATTAGTCTTAAGAGAATTTGAAATGTGAATGTTTTTGAGTGGACTTTTTTTCCCACCAGTTTAATCCACTTTTCTCTCTTTCTCAGAGATGAAGTAGAGAAGCAGAGGCAAGTCTTGCTTTGAGCACCAGATTTAAGCAAACTGCACTCTTGTGAGTGGATCCATCAGGTGGAAGCATTTTGTTTAACTGTGCAACCATGAAACACGACATCAGTGCATTGTCTTAACCTACCTGGTTTCTTTATAAGCCAGGTCTGGGTTGAGCTATACAATTAAAACATGAAGTCAAACACTTCCAAAGTGTTTGGGCTTTGTGCAGAAGATCCCTGACTGGTTTCTTATAATAGTGGGGTGGAGTCTGAGTTTCTTTTGTCTGAGGATCTACTTTTGCCAGCCAGCATGTGAAATTTTTCAATATTAGATTTTAAAGTGGAAAGAGAACTTCCCAGCTTCTGATACATTCCCCTTTTGCTCTGCTCCCCACCCCCACCCCCATATGAGACAGATGATGGAAACGCATTTAGTGTTTAATATCTATCTAGACCAATTTCTTATCAAAATAGTCTGTTTTCAGTGCCACTTCTAGTGTACAACATCTCTAGGGAAATGAGCAGCTCTAGTGAGTCTCAGGCATGCAGCAGTCTCAGTCTGTGGACATTCTTTCCATGCTTAAGACAATCTGGGTGTACCATGCTAGAGAAGAACCTTGGGCTGTAATGAGGTCTCTAGATGCAGCCTTTAATCACCTGGAAAGGAAATCAAAGCAGAGATATAAACTGGTCCATTTGTTTTCATTACAATTACTAATTTTTACAACTCTGTGTAAACAAAGCCTATAAATATGGTGCTGATAGACTTCTTTCTCCTAAGCTCAGCTCCACCAGCTGTTACACAAATCCTTTGGCTCGAGAAGCAGGATTTATATTTAGGTTCTTCAGTGTAGGGCTGTCAAGGATGCGTTACCTGAATTATGATTTCCAGCAGCTTGTGGCAAGAGAAGAGAGCGAGAAGCATTTTTTCCTTCTCTAAAGGTCCAGAAGCACTTCCGAACTTCAATCTTCATCCTCTGGAGCCTCAGCAGAGCAAGGGGGCAAGGACAGGGATTTCCCTGGGAGGAAGTGGAAGGAACAAGCATAGATCATATCATTATTACTGAGTTGCTCATTAGCTTGAAGGTGACATTAGCCCTTGTGTCCCCTGATGGTAACAGCTGGACACTCCAGAGGTGTCCCACTAAGGCCCAGACTGAGTGGAATGGTGAATCAGAGGAAGACCCGGAATCTTTCCTTGAATGCAGCCTTTCCTACTGTGAGTAATAAAGCCCCATCCATGGCAAGAGTCGCTCCTGCCCCCTTTCAGCCACTCAACTGAAGTATGTTAGACCTGAGTCCTGTCCTTAGTATGCTACAAGTAACGTGTCCCACCTCACTTGAGAACGTGAAAAAGGGGGCTGCATAGACCTCACAGATTAAGCATTATACTGGTGCTATGAAAGGGAGGGGTATCCATCTGTCCTCAAAAAAAGGAGGAATGGAAGATAAGTGAGGAAGGTAAGATGGAAGATATGATATAATACTAAGAAGTGTTTCTGTAGTACCAAGTGCTGCCTTCATGGCTACACCAAATCTATCCTGTCTTTCTTATCCAACTCTTAGCTATTTTGGAGTTTACTATCCCAGCTTGAATTCCTTGGGGATTTGGGGATCTGATTACTATGTGTATGAATGAGGAGTTACAGGGAGATAGTGCCTCAGGGATTCAGCTGGAGCTGAAGAAAAAAGACACCATTTTCAAATGATGAAACAATAAAACAGAAAAAAAAAAAAAAAAAAGAATATTTTGGCAGCTTGGAATTTCTGTGCTAAATTCAACAAGTAGAGAGCATAGTGTCTACATGGATCTGGCTGTCAGGAGTAGTCTTACAGTGGTTGAATAGGAGTAGGTGTTATTTTAGAATCAAATGAAAGAAATGTAAGATAACAGGGAGGAATGCAATTATTACTCATATGCTTCACTTGCTGGAGCAGTTATCTCCTACCGTGCAAACTCCTTTGCTTTATTTTTTTTTTTAAGTATTAGCAAAAATTTATTAAATCCTTCTGATGTCTAATTTTAGGTGTGGAAAAAGGATCTTTCTTTGCAGTGGTTGAAGTGAGGACCATGCATTTATTCTATACAGAATATTGTTCCAAGATCTTGCAAAATGTTTCTCCTGTACTCCTCAGCTACTCAGTGTGCCTTTAGAAAAAATGTTGATGTTCTCATCTCCTGAAACATTTTCATTGCAGTTTGAATTTGTTGCATATGGCTTTCTCCTTCCATGTGATGGGTCATCTCTGACAGTTGTCAGACATGGCTTCTCTGTTCTGTTCTCTCAAGTCTGAAAAGTGTTATGAATTTTTCCTCTAGCTCATTTTTCTTCTAAGAATGAACTTTCTGACGTGTTAATGGTGGCATCTTCTCCTTTTGTAATTTCATCTGTAACACGGAAGTATAAAGAAAAGACACACCTTGCCATTTTCTGAGTGGTTTACAACTTTTTCTTAACTACTTCCAGTCATAGTGGTCATTTTCCCTATGTAGAGAAAATCTAAGACCCTACAGCAGACTTGCTTTACTGAGTTAGTCTTTGCAGACTGCTTGCATACAGTCCAATTTCCTACAGAAATGTTGACCTGATTTTATTTTTCTTCTGTCCCAGTTTGATTTTTTGGCAGGAACTCTCCACGCATCTTGTAGATTTTTCCCACCAGCTCTGGCTGAGAAGGTGTTAGTTTGCTTTTGTGCTTTTCTGGGATCAGAGCCATCTTTTCATGTAAGCAATCCAAGCTACTGCTCGGGATCCTACTCTTCCAAGGACATGGCAGGCCAGGCTAATCTGCCCCTCCTCTTCCATCACGTTACCATGTGTCAGCTGCTGCTCAGTAATTAGCACTAGGCCAACTCTCACCCTGCTGGGTTAATGTGAATACATCATTCCATCATTGGCTGGATGTATTGTCTGAGGAAGTATAATTTTGTGTGTAATAAATGAATTGTTCCTTTAAGTACATGTAGTACAGCTGTTCTTCCTCACTTTATTTGACACTATTATTTGCAAGCTCCAAATTCACTCCAGGGTTGGCTGTCAGACAAGAAACTCCTGAGATTCTCTCCAGGTGTTTGCTCAGGCCAACAGACCCAATTTCATAGCAACAAAGAGTATTTGATTTTTTCTGGCTATAAGCGTTTTATGTGTGTTCCTGATGCCCTAATTTCTCTTCTGTGTTTGAGGAAGAGACTCTATAAATATCAAAGCTCTCTGAATTTCTTTAGTCTGTTGTCTATTGCTTCTCAATCTATACATGACATCTTCAGTGCGTCTCTTGCTGTGGTAAAGTGTACTCAGGTTATTGTGTGCTTGGCCTTTCTTCAGCCCAGGCTGAACCTTTAGTCTTCTGCCTGCTTCCCCCATGAACACCAAGCAGGTCAACCTGGGGACAGGGAACCTAACATGAAATCCATCTCAACGAGTCTGTGGAGGGATTATCTCCTTCTGCACTAGTCACTGTGGACTTCTTTTAGTGTCTGTAGAGAGAAACTGAGCCTTCTAAGGCAAGAATAATAAGCAATTGTAGAAGTGTATCTTATTATGGGAATTGTGCTTTAGAAGCACCTGTTTCAAGCCTGTTTCTTGCCTGTTTAAAAATGAGCCTTAGTGACTAGCTCTGACATGGATGACTAATATCAGGGGGTTGAATCTCTTCCTATGGTTTCTATGTTTTTCCTTTATTGCTCATTCTTCTCACGTCTCTCCATAAGTGTAGTTTAAGCAGACCAGTTTCTCACATGCTCCAGTTCCTAGAAGCTTGTCTTCTTGAGCAAAATCATCCTTTTGTATTTATTTTTATTTTTGCTAGCTCTCACTGGGAAAATAAACAAAACATCCAAAACAAATTACCCTGGCCCCAAACAAGATCATCCAAGCAAGCCAGCAGGATGTGTCACCGTGAGAGTTTGTACTGGAGAATTACAATAGCATGGAGTCATTCCTCATATGCAATACTGTGTGCATGCGTATGTCTCTAACTCCTTCCTTTCTAGCTCTGTAATTCTGCCTCTGTTTCTGATGTGTTACACATGTTTATGACATAGTATATGATACCAAGGATAAAGCTCCCTCTTTAAGGGGCTTGCTCCTTATCTCAGAAACAGTGCCAGTGTTAAATAAAATGTTGCAAGTGTTCTTAGAGTTTGAAGAAGCAGCATTCTGCCTGTGGTATGAAATATCCTTATGGTTCAGAGTTGTGCTGAGCAAGACAAGCACGAGTTAAGGCCTGTGCTGAAATAAAGTTGTATATGACTTGGGCTGCTGATGTCTTTTCTCACACAGATTGTGTGCTCTTGGTAAAATGCAGGACTGTGTCGGTGGATGTGATATGTCTGGTGCTTCAGTCCTTGAGCGCGGAGTATTGTGATGCTGTTTGGATAAACATTTGGTATTTATCTTCTTTTCTTTTTTTAAGGGTAGATCTAACTAGGCCCCTGAGCACAGACAGATTTTCCCCAGTGCTCAGTACTCATTCTCGAAGATTGCACCTGTACTGCTGAACTAGGTTAACCTCAAAGCTAGGTGTGAAAGCAGAGCTGCTCTTGGAACCTGCTAGTGTGACCAGGCTGATACTTTCAGGGTAATTCTTGAGGTGCTTCATCAGGCCTCAGAGCACATTAAATGTTATATTTATTTGACACACAATGCTGGCCCCTTCACCTTTCTGAGTCCCATCTGCCCTGTGGCAGTGTTGGCATGTCAGTCTGCAGGCAAGCAGGAATTCTAGGGTCATACCTTGTAAAAGTCCCTGTTGTCTGCTGAAAGGTAGATGAGATTCATAAGCATCATTCAGATGGGCTCAGTAGGGAATTTGAACATTGTATGTTTGTTCTCAAAAGCACCTCAGGTTTCAGGAAGCTCCTGGAATCTGTCTGATCCAATGGCTGCAGAGGTTGCGAGGATCGGCCAAGTGCTGTGACTGTGTTTACTGAGGTGCCTCTGTGGTAGATGCAGGATTCTGAGTTTATTTTCGTGTTAAAAAATGAATTTTGTCACCCTTAACTTAAGACAGGACTTGGTCCTTCTGCTTTGGGTCCTGCTTCTGAATTGCTTCCTAGTCAAGTCCTCTGCCTGCCACACTTTAGCTGCATCAAGACATAAAACCAGCCCATACAAACATAAAGACCCATGACTATCTTAATTTTTCATTCATCAGAGCAGGTCAAATAACAGAAGGAGGTTGAAGAAAGGGCATACCCTCACAGTACACCCTCATGGTATACTGAAGTCCTCCCTCTTGAACTGATGTTTTGAAGTGCTCTAGGAGGTAGAAATGCTAGAGCTTACTCATCACTAAAGAGCCAGAACAGAGCTTTCAAAAGGGAAAATCTTGGCATCAAACAAACCTCATTGCTTAGTATTCAGCCTTAGGATAAATTAATCTCTATTGAAATCTGCTGTACTTGCCGCTACATTTGTTGTTTCTTCTAAAGCATTCTGTGAAGGGAGATGAACAGAAGGTGTATATATATATATTCAATTTTAATGCATACTACAAAACTCTTTATTGTATGTTTTATTTAGTAATTCAACATTAACCTTCACATTTGCACCTATAACAATGGTATAAAAGTGAACTGGGCCAGAGAGACCTTTCAGGAATTTGTTCTGTCATACAGCTTTAAGACTCAGTCATTTGGTTAAAATTCAAATTGGATGTCTAGAATAAGTAGGTGAATAAATATATAAAAATTCTTGAACTGAATAAAATCCTCCTTATCTCTTTATCTGAAAATACCTAAAGGCTGCAAGTTCAATTTGATCATTCTACCTCCAGTCAGTATGAACTTTAATAGAAAGAAGGGGAGGGGAGGGGAGGGGGGGAGAGGTAGTCAGTAGCTGGTCTCTGGATTTTAACTTGTTAGAGAGAAGGATGCTCCCTGAATGAGACACTGTGGGAGAGATGAGACTGTGCTTCATGCTACTGCTATTACACAGATGCAAAAGAGAAGGAAAAGCTAGAGGCAAAAGATAAAAGAGAATCTTAAGGAAATGGATGTATTTTGCTAATTCTTTCGTCTCAAGGTGAGAATAGTTAATCCATCGCAGAATACAATAAGGGTGCTACTAGTCCTACTTGCACTTGCTTGTGAACAGGAGTTAACTCAGGCTAAACTACCTGGAGCCCATATATTGTTTTGTACAGCACTGTGGCTCAATCTGCAAGTCATACCTACCGTCAGGAAGTGGAAAGGGTAGCACAAATTGTTTGGCACAAATGATGCAACAGAGGCCCTTGTATGTGTAAGGCCATGTCAAACGACTCAAGGAGTATTTCTGGCAGACACCATGCTAACGTCAAGGCAGAGTTGCAGTACTTTGACTCTTGGGAGTGTGGATTTTCAATTATTGTTTCTAAAAATCCAGATGCTCCTTCAGAAGGAAGGATGTGATGCTGTTTACCCAAACATTTCCTGTTTACCTTTTTGATGTCTGGCCTTGATGTTGGCTTCATAAGCCTATCCTTGAATGTGGAGAAGGAATTTTTGTTTTCTGGCTCCTTTAATTAAAAAAAAAATAAGCAATGCTTTATTTTGTATCTATGGAAAATTCTTTTTGGAGCAGAGGATTCTCTACTATATTTTTTCAGACTGTCACTGTGATTGGTTGACCAGAAAAGCAGAGGAAGCCCAGATAACTTAGTCTTATCTTTTGACAGTGCCAAAGAAATTCTGCCAAATTGGAATATTCAGATCATGTCTGATCTCCTGAAGAACACGGGGCAGAAAATATTTCCTAATATTTCTTACCAAAAGCTCAGTGGTGTTGATTGGAGTGAACTCTACATAATTGGATCCCATTTTGACATGAAGATTGGAGGCTGCCCTTTTCATCTTTTTCCCCTGATGTGCTTTATTCACTGGCAGCTTGAGTTGCTGTTGGCAGAAACAGAGCTTCCCATTGGCAAAAATGCAAAGGACCGATTCTTTTGTCTTTACGCATACCAATTGCATTATATACTTGATGGGGTCTGAATTTCAGTTTTTGAGTTTCTTTTTGCTAGCTATACGCTGTTATCATTGTGTAGTTGAGTACAAACATAGTAAGAATTAATCAGCTGCCTCAGACTTTGGACACTGCTCAAGCAACCCTTTCCAGTCACCACTGTAAATTGTTCTATGGTCCAGCTCTGATGTGGCTGCTGGATCTCTGTGGTCAAAGATACTGCCCATTCAATAAAGTTAAATATTCATTGAGAGAACATATAGTTTATCTTCCTAGTCACACTTAGCCATCCATCATAGCTATGCCATAGTACACATCACTAGGTTGTGAACCCTTCTAATGTGGACATGGACCTGCCTCCTATTTGTAAATCCAGTTACTCAAAGTCAAACTAAATGCAGAACCTTTACTCAAATGATATCATTTTATCATTCAGGACCTAAATTTGGATATTACAAATATTTAAGGTTCTCAACTCTGTTATCTACTTTCTTAGCCTGTAATCAACCCTTATTTTATTAAGCCAGAATTTATTTCAAATGAAATTTATTTGAAATCCTGTTCAAAACACTACCTACTATTTATTTCTCTGTGATATAGTTCTTAAGCAGAATAGTTATTTCTCAAACTGGTTTTTTGTTTGTTTTTTTTTTTTTTAAGAACCCAACTTGCTCAGAATTGGAGGGAAGAGCTTACATATGCTTTGATTATGAGTGAGTGGATTGTGGATAATGTATACAGAGAGTGATGTTTGTGGTATTAAGCAGAGTATGTATGAAGTGAACCTATGTGTGAGACTTAGTGTGGAGTTACTGTGAAATTTAGTTGCATTACGACTGTGCCATTTGTTATCCAGAAAGACTCAAAACGATTGTTAGACTAAAAAATTGGCTTTCCAGAAGAGCTATTTCACTATCTTTAACGTTTAACTAATGAGTACATTGATTTCTAACTTATCTCAAAATTTAGACCTTGTTCTGAACATAGAAGTTGTTAAATTAGGAGCAGTTTCCTTTTCCAACAGCAGACATATGTAATCCACACCATAAAAACAAATCGCAGCATGACCTTGAGTATAGAGTCACTACCTACCACATCACTGTCATGTTGAATAGTCTGATTTGTCTCTCATTCTATTTAATATTAGGAATTTACATGTCATCAATCACCTGCTTCCTGTTGGGCTGAAAAAGCCAGGGGGACTGCCAGTATTGTCATATGGCAGCCAAAGTGAATGTGTTGACAGCTGAAATCAGGAAGCACAAAAATGTTTGAAAAGGTTTTGGAAGAGCCAACCTGCTTTTGAGTCTCTCAAGAGCTCAGTCTGGGTTAAAAGGGAGGGGACGTGATTGCATTATTAGCCTTCCCTGCCAGCGAGGCTGATCAGTAATTGTGCAGGACAATCCACTCCTGTTGTTTAATTTGATCTGATTTTAATACTTCATTTAGCAGCAGTCCTTCCACTTCTTCCTCAAAATTTATGTTTTCTCTCTTTCTCTGTCTTTCAGCTATACAGTTCCATGGACTTTGGAAGAAAATGGCAGCTCATGCACGAGCGGGTCACTCCGAACAGGTTTTACTGGTGAGTTATGCCCTCAGGCTTTGCTTGCTTTGGGTAGGTCATGGAGGGGAGAAGGGCATTTAACTTGCTTGCTTTACATGAACAATAAGTATACCCTTGGTTTTGGTCATCATCAATGTTATACAGTCTGTATTAGTACATAACTTCAGTGCAACTGCCTCTGTGTTTGTACGTGTTTCTTGTCTGATAAAAACAGTGTCTTGTACAGACAAGTACAAGACTTGATAATTGCAAAACTCCTGCTTCTTTGTCATATACCTACTTACAGTAACACAGGGAAACTGCCCAGTGCTTCAGTGATAATCTATGATCGTTTGACCTCCTATTTTTCAACCCTTTTGAGACCTACTTTAGCCTGTAACATAGTCTTTCTGCAGAGCCAGTTGCTCTGATCAGTCTCCTTATGCAACTGTTGGGAGAAAGAATGATTCAGACTCTGCTTTGAACCACTCTCTGAGGAGCCAGTTTCTTCCTACTGACTGGTGAGGGCCCAGGACCTGCAAACAGTTTGCTAAAAATCTGCTTTGTGACTGTCTTCCTTTCCATTTCCCAGGCATCAGCCTCCAAAATTGGGAGAGTGTCATAAAAGCAGATGATTAAATAAATTTAGTTCCTATCTCCAGGCTCCTCCATTTCAGATGCTGCTTTTCCAAACTTCTCTCCACCATGTGAAGGCCCAAGAATTTACTTTAGAGAGAAAGAGAAAACCCCGCAATATTCTTCTGTAGTTGAATCTAGGATTTGGGGCTTGAATCAGATTCTTAACACTGTACTGACTGCTTGCCAGATGATGGTGTGTGTGAATGTGTAGAAGCACTGATTTACAGAATCTGTGAATAGTTAGTGCCTGGTCCTTAAGCTGGAACAGATTGTAATATTCATAAAACTGATCTAGACCATGTTGCTGTTTCACATTTCCATAGTGAAGGAAAGGTGGTCATGTTCTCCTGGCTCTGGTGGCATGTGGTTGATTGACCTATCCAAAATCCTTTGATTTCACTATTCATGCTAGGTGTACAAGACAAAAGTGAGTGTAGATCCCCTCCGTGTGTATCTTTCTGTGGAGTAGAATAGCTGATCCTATGGGATAATAGTACCCTACCTTTCGAATAGCACAGCTGAGCTTAGGGGAAGGCTTTTTTGGAGGATAAAGTGCAAGGGCTGAGTTGACTGGGGAACAAAGCAGAATCTCTTTCTAAAGGAGAGGCTGTCTTGCTGTGGTTTATTTTCTGTTTTCATATAATAATAGTTAATGGAATTGCCTGTTTGTCTCTGTCCATTTGACATCCAAGCCTGTATATTGTTTTCCATAATCTGCCTCAATATTCATCTGCATAGTTTGAACACTGTTTTTTAACACTACATTATATAAAGCCTATGTTTCAAGTGTCTCTTTCTCTTAGAAAACATAGAAACATTAAAACTTGTATGGCACAGACCTGGAAATCTTTATTCCACTCAGAAACAGTAGAATCTCATTGGCAGTAAACTTTCCAAGAGAGTGAATTAGGTTTTTACCAGAGTGAGAAAGATTTGAACCAATTTGTAGTGCACAGGGGTCAGAGGTGTTGAAGTTCTGGAACATAATAACTCATCTGTTCGATTTCTTTCTTTTTTCCTTTCTCTCTTTTTAAAGCTGCAAACTGTGATGGCTTACAAACTCTGGCTTGTAAGATGTGTACAGAAAAAGAGATACAAGGAGAACACTTTAGCCTCAGGAATTTGGTCGTTTCTTTTTATTAGGCTATGAAAGAGGGAGAAAGTGGGTATGGCTGTAAGTTTCAGAGGGATATGAGCCACTACTCTGTGGAGTTCATCAGCCTATCAAATACTACATTATCGAACCTCTTAATTAAAACTTCTGAGAAAGATGAAATAAGGAGGGATAGGGAGATGTCAAAATCAGAGGTAAGATGCTCATTCGTAATGCTCTGTGTTGTTTATTAGTAGGTGATCAGGTAAGCATCCTTCATCAAATGGGACAGTCTTCATCCAATTTGAATGCAGCTTGGCTTTATCTGGGGCAGCCTTTGTCAATCTTTTCTTGCCTTCAAAGCATGACTTTCATCTCTCAGGCTGCAGTGAATGGGCTTGTGAAGACTGTAATCTTCACCTGGTTCATGGGATCAGTCAGCCCGACAGGGAGAGGTCTCATTTTTCTCTCCGAGACCTTTCCAAATAATTATACCTTCCCTGAGAGAGCTCAGATGTAGAGACTTTAAGGCCAGGAGAAAATTACGGTTGCATCAGAACATGGGAGGTTGGGATGTGACTTTTCACTCTGCAGACAAAGCAAGACCTCTCTATTAGTCATGGACACACAAGTCACTCTGCATTTTACTGTAGCTTTGGCAGGCAGCATGATGGCTCCCCACTGGTCAAAACCAAAGTCCTAAGTTTCAGTCCTGAACTGTGACTTTGTATGCTGGCTCTTGCCTTCAGCTTCTTTCCTTAGTCACAGATATTAGTGCTAATCACTGGGCTGTAGTTTTGTGTTCTTGTCCCATATGGATGTCACATGTCCTGCAGTTAATGGGACATCTCTCATCAGTTCCTGCGGCCAGCTCAAAGTTTGTGCATGTGCTGAGATTCACCTCTGGGCCTCTCATAGTTATAAAAACTAGGATTTGAGATCTCTGCTTCTGTAGTAGTGATTCATTTGTTAGCTACACCCACTGTTGGCAGTGGCAGAGCTTGAACAGAATGTGTTACTTGATGTGAGTACGGGCATTCAAATTTGGCTCCCATGTGACTTGTCCTCAGAGATTTTAATAACTTAGGATCCTGTAGGGCTGGAAATAGGAGCTTACGCTAATGTGATACAGAAATTCCCATATCACTCATCACTCTGAAATTACTCAAGATAACTTGAACCAGCATGGATGCAAAGTTTGTTAAAGACCTACTCAGTGTTCTTTTCTTTTAAAATACATTTCTGTGGCTCCCTTTGGGTCCTCTTCATTTTCTCTTACTGTAAATTAGACACCTGTGCTGTCATGTGGGGGGATATAAATAATATGGTACATATTTTGTCCTATAGAAATGTTGGGGAAGTTTCCTTGTCTGTAAAACACATGCTATGTTCTGTGCTGACTAAATACTGAATCTGTTCAGATAACTCAAGACTTTAATTATCCTTAAGTTGCATTACTGCCTCTGCCTTTTCCTTTGGTGGGACAGCAGCACTAAGCAGGTGGGCAGGACAGTTTGGTTAACGGAGCATTCACCGAGCTGGACCACAGCTTTCCCATGTCATCTGGGGGAAGTGATCTTACCCCTGTACTTGGCACTGGTGAGGCCGCACCTCGAGTACTGTGTTCAGTTTTGGGCCTCTCACTACAAAAAGGATATTGAAATACTTGAGCTTGTCCAAAGAAGGGCAATGAAGCTGGTGAAGGGTCTGGAGCACAAGTCTGATGAGGAGTGGCTGAGGGAACTGGAGTTGTTTGGAGAAGAGGAGGCTGAGAGGAGACCTCGTTGCCCTCTACGACTGCTTGAAAGGGGGTTGTGGAGAGGTGGGGATGAGTCTCTTCAGCCAAGTAACAAGTGATACGACAACGAGTAATGGCCTCAAGTTGCATCAGAGGAGCTTTAGACTGGATATTAGGAAGTATTTCTTTACAGAACGGGTTGTTAGACATTGGAATGGGCTGCTTAGGGCAGTGGTGGAGTCCCCATCCCTGGAGGTGTTTAAGAATCAGGTTGACATAGTGCTCAGTTATATGGTGTAGTCGAGGACTGTCAGTGTTAGGTCGATGGTTGGACTTGATGATCTTCAAGGTCTTTTCCATCCTAGATGATTCTGTGATTCTGTGACTCAAACTGACTTTGCCTTGTTACCCCCTAGCTAAGACTAGGATAGGGGAGCATTTTTTTTTTCCTTGTTGGATGTAGTGGGTGAAGTACTCAAATATTGTGGTATCACATGCTATAGCAGTGGATTAAGAACATTGAAGGGCACTAGGGAGTTAAAAGATGCTTTAGTGGCATGTGAAGTCTTTTTATAATCTTATAGCTTAATTCTTTAAAATGTGGAGTTCCACAAGGTGGCCTGTGTTTTCTGGCTAATCAGCTAAATGGCTGTGAATATCATCCCCTGTCCATCTGTCTTTGGAGGCCCTGCCTATGTTTGCTGAGCAGGCACAGAAATTGCCATCCTGTGCAGAGGACAGAGATATGTTTCTGGGACACCCACCTCCTTTTTTATGGTCATCTCAGGCTGCTCTTCACTGAAGGACTCGTTCATGTTTCCTGCCCCTGCCGTCATCACTGGGGAATGTGAAGTGGTGAATATGGGACCATTTTCCTTTTTTTTTTTTTTTCCCCTGGTATACTTAGACACTTACCCTTCTATCTCTTAGTTAAATTTTTAAACATGCTCTCTGGGACTTTGGGTGATTCTGTCAAGGCCTGGGAGAGAGAAAGTGGGGAAAACCCATTTGTGCAGAAGACAGGGAGAAATCTGCACAACTTTTCTGATGGATATGGGGTTATTTGGAGCACTGAACTCGATGCCCAAGATGAGCCCAGTCAGTAAAAGACACTGAAATACACACTAGTGATGAAAGCTGAGCAGAAAACATCGGCAAGGCAGGACAGGAGAGATTGCAGGGGATGAAAATAGCATGTGCACTAGCCTGCCTTCAAGGAGCAGTGTTTGTGTCTGCAAATAGGAAAAATGTATAACAAGCAGTTCTCAAATAGACTGCTGATTCTCTCACTGAGCCTCCTCATAATTTTATTTTTTCTTTTTCTGTGATAATCAATCAGATTTCTGATTGTGTTGGTATCTGTGAATGCCAACCACAATCATTTTGAATGCTGGGGACTAAAAATTGGGCAAAGGGAACAAACTGTGCTTTCACTGGGAGAAGGGAAGAGGCTGTGCTTTGGAATTACTTTTTTTTCCTGTCATAGTTGTTTGAAGCAGGAGTCAGCAAACTTTGTCTCTTGAGGACAAGGTTTTCAGTCCTTTCTGTCTTTTGATCTTGAATAGGAACAGTGATAAAATTTAGCCAGTGTATTTCTATCTATTTGCAGCTTGAATTTCATGAAGACTATAGTGGAGGCTGGTTTGGATATCTGAGAGTAATGTATCAGAAGATAAGGGATTTACCTCAGTGTTTCAAAAGGTTATGATCTGGGTTTGGATCTGCAGTTGGACAGAGGTTTGTGTCTGTTTTTATTTCCTCATCTCTGTGACAGCACTGATATTTCCTAATCCCAGTGCCAATTTGAGTCTCCACACAGTTTCAACAGCAGTTCCAGAAGTGACCTTTGGATACAACTAAGGTTACCTTTACTTGACTAGTTTGCCAGCAATGAAATGGTTAGTAAAATATGTGCCTGTCTTTCTGTAAATCCCACTAATCATTAACTACCAGATGGTGTCATTGCATAGTGCTGGGGAAACATCGCCTGATTTTTTACAGCCAAGTTTAGTGTTAAGAAAACATAGTCTTGTAAATGTCAAATTGACTATTAAGTAATCCTGCATTAGAGTTTTTCAGAATTAAAACCATACCATACATGGAGTTGTGGATAAAAGGAAAAATTCCAGTTTGGCAGCCCTGGATAACACCACCTATCATTGAGGCATATAGCCAGTGGCTATTCATGTAGACTGCACATGAAGAACTGAACAGGGACCTATTACTGGAGGCTCCGATGGGCTAATGACTCATTTGCCTGTGTTAAGGGACTTGCTTCCTATGCCCTGTGGGTGAGAACACCTGGGAAAGGTTTTTCTCCAGAGGGTAAAGCTAATATAAATCTGGAATGTGTTATTCAAGCCACGACTACTGTGAACTGTACTAGGCTGAGGACAAAATTCTCAAACTCTAGCCTCAAGCTATGTAATAAGAGTTCAGGAGAGCTGAGACCTTCTTAAAAGGTCTTGGCATATACTGAAAGATTTCCTTTCAAGGTCACGTTAGTTAAAGATCACAGCACCATGGTGATGATAATACCAATTTTATTTTCTTTTTAACTTAAAAGATGGGCAAGTGGGGGAACTGTGAGGTTAGGGATTTTCTTTTCATTTTGTGTACCTACGATTAATGCAGTTGGCACTATAGATATTTAACATTTCCAAACATTAGGTCGTAGCTGGCTAGCTTGTGATTGCACAGTAACTCAGTGTCAGAGATAGAAGTGGAACCTGGATATAGTTGTATTTTTATTGACTTTTATTTGACTTTTTATTGACTGAAATAGTGTTTATTTTTGTTGAAAAAGTTTCAAGTCAATAAAGATATTTTAGAATTCATGTCAACATTATCAAAATATTTCTCTCAAAAAATTAAAGGAATATCCTGAAATGGTTAATTTTTTATTTGGATGATTATTGAAGTGATTTTAAAATTTGAATAAAATCTCATTTTACAATATATGAGCTCTTAAAATTAGGGAGAAAGTGCAGCCTGCAACAAAGTGTTTGGATGAAGCCAACAGAGAGGAATCCTGAGTTATATTTTCATCTTGATCTTCTGAGATGCAGAGCAGATATTGGTCTCTAATATCCAAGCTAGATGTTCATTGTGCATATAATATAGTTCTTAATAACTATGATCAGTAGCTTATGAGAGGATCAACAAAGTTCGAGAAACCTTTCTAAGTTTTATATTTTGCTTTTGTCCATGAGCTTATGTTTTCCTAAGCTTAATCCTAACCAGTTTTTCCAACTATAGATTGCTAAGTGTTCTTCCAGGGATGTTGTGATGGATTTCATGGATATCTAAGAGTATAAAATCCTAAATGACCCTAGGAAAAGGAAAGTCCTTTACTTTCTGGGAAACCCTCCAGGTCTGCTTTATAGAGACCCCACCTATTCTCTTTGTGTCTATGGTTAGTGTAAAGTTCAGACTACCATTCCCATTTTTAAGCACAGTCCATGTTTGTTGTTTTTTTCTTTAAAACTAATTCATGAGAGATTGACATAAATAGTTGGATCTGGGAAAGCATCTTTGTAGAAGGTGGCAAAAGCCCCTAGTACACTACTGGAGGAGTATTACAGAGTATTTTCTGATTTACTTGAGACTAAAAGCAAAGATATTTGGGGTTCAGGCGTATATTTACACTTTATGCTGACTAATAGCTTCGTATTACAGGGGAAATTTGATACAACCAGTCCTTTTACTGTGAATTTAAGCTCTAAATAGTAGCTGGTGTGTTAGAAGAACTCCTAAATGATGTTCATTTCTTGACTTTGCTGTTGTGTGATGCTCCTTTCCTTGCTGTCTGCTTTGCCAGGAAAATAAGCATTTGATTTTTTTTTTTTTTTTACAGAGTCGTGTGGATGCCATGCTGTCAGGCTCCCTGGACTCAAAACTCTTTTAGCAATTAAAAAACAAGTATACTAGATACAAGGATTGTATGTGGTCATGAAGGGAAATAATTTAAAATACTTTAAATTCTCCTTTAAGATTATTGAACTATATAATAAATGAACCACAAGAAACACGCCACATGATAGCAAACTCACAATTAATATACCACCTCTGAAATTCTGGCTTCTATCACAGCCAAAATGAGTTCTTTCAAAGAGTGGTGTGTACCCTCTGGGAGGGAAATTTTGGAATAAGTCACCTTTGAGGGACTTTTCTTTCTAACCTTTTGCTTGAGAAACACAGCATATTTGCAGAAGTGGGGATTACCCCTTCTCCATTAATGTAACTGTGGACATTCTTACATAAATACTATCTAGCTTTTAGAATTTGTGATTTGTTGTGATTTTAGTACAATTTGTGATATTATCCATATTTATGACTTTAATGTACTGTGGCTGGCAGTGATTGTGGGTTTTGGGTTTTTTTTTTGTTGTTTTTTTTTTTTTTTTTAAAGACTGGAAACGTAAGGGCTGAAATATTTCTGTTCACTGGTTTTAAATTTAATGCTTACCACTAAATGTCACATATTGTACTGCAGTTGAGGCTTTCAACTATCAAAAAGCCTTTTGCTTTGGTCTCTCATCTGTCAGGTTTCTTTACATCCCAGGGCCCAGTCCCTTCTCTTATTTCCCCCATTGCTACTCTTGAATCACTATATAATACTCCTCACTCTATTGTGACTGTCTGAGACTGAAGCAAACCAGATAAACCTGTAGTAAAAAAGATCTAAGGAGGGATTTGTTGAATATTGCTCCCAATTAAGACTGATCCCTGAACTAGATCCCAGTGCCATGTCTGTCTGGACAGTGCATGTTGGAAGGATCTGTCTCCTTCTCATGCAAGAGGGATTAAGGTGGCTGAACTTTGCTGCTGTGTTTCACAGGCCAGTGTTGGATGATTAAATGCTGCACTGCAGACCTATGCAGCCTGCCTGGACTGGCTTCATTCTGTCTCTCCCTGATGCACGTGAACTCAAACACAAATTAATTTCAGCCTGTCAGTAACAGTCCCACAGTAATTCTTTGTGTTACTTTGTAGTAAGCAGTGATGAAAGCCAGCCCTCTAATTAATATATTGAATAATGCATCTCCCTGAGGCATATGGGGATCTCCCATACTGTCATAGCTTGGCAAAGCTAATCAAAAACTGGGCTGCTGGTAGTATCGTATTTTGTGCTAACTGGCTAGCAAGGAGTATTCTCCCACTTTTTTTGTGTGTGGGATTTGGCTTTGGTTTTGGCCTTTGCTCTGTACCACACTAATCTCTGTTTCTGGGCAAATGAGTGAATTTTCATTCTAGGAAAGAGCCCCTCTTGCTTATAGGTTGCTCGCAGAGAAATCTTTGGGAGTTGTTTTAAAAATCACCACTGTTCTGAGAAATTGAGAAATTACCTTTTCCACTTACTCTGATGGTGGAAATAATTTCCCAGCCATTTCATTCAGTGGTAAAACACCTGCTGACATCAGGGAGCCAAGCAGCATTCCTGGACCCAGGCTCTCTGCTGCCCCAGACCTCATACCAGATGGCCTGCTTAGATTTCCAGAGATGCAGCTTTGTGGGGGTTCTTACAGCTCTTGTTTCTTTACAGCAGCTGGGGCTGGAAGCATTCTTGCATTGGAGAAAGTTGCAATCTAATGGAGAATTTATTCTCAGTAAGTACATCAATACTATCCAGGGACCATTTTTGCTTGGAACTACATTTTCAGTCATGCCTCAAAGCTCTTCAGGTAGATTTTCTCAAGAAGAATCAGGAAGGACCCAGATAAATTCCAGTTCATTTCCCTGAACTGGCTTCAGCCTCTCAACCTTTGGAAGTTTGCCTTCTATTAAGTTGAACAAAACCAGTTGTTTTATTTAACAGAAGGAGCTGAACCCATGCTGTGCAGAAAGAACAGTCTTATCATGGCAAAACAGACAAGATGTTTCTGCATTCATTTAAATGAGAGCCATTTGTGTCACTCAGTAACATCCATTAAAGATAAGAAGATCCCTCTTTATGCCTTCTGCCTGTTGGAAATTAACAAACTCTCTTAAAACGACAATTCATCAGCAGCTATATGAGGCAGAATTCATTCTTGGCAAGGGAAGAAATTGAAACTCCCATCCTTTCGTTCCCTGGCATTCCCCTGAGCCTCCTCTGTAGAATGAGATGACTTTAATTCTGCTATTGTTAAGCATAGTGAGCACGAAGCTACATCAGAACGTAAGAGTGCGAAGGAGTATCTTATTAGCTGCACTACAGGTTGTTTTAAATAATGTTGATTCAGTAACTTGTCTCTTGCTGATCATATACAGAACAAGGATGAGAAGCCAGTGAGTGAAGCTGTTTTACTTGCATATTTGTAGTGAGCTAATTGGAATAGGAGATAGCAGTGGTTATCATAGCTTTGTAATTATCTCACATATAATTGTCCTCCATTGGGCAGAAGGCAATAAAAATTGGATGTAGAAACATTTCCATGTTTAGTGAAATATCGGAAGTTCTACAGCTGAGTTTGAGAGAGAAACATACTGACCTGTGACTGCCAGCAAGGACTGAGGAAATAATAAATAATACCTGTAGACTTCAGAGCTGATTGCTGTAGATCTCAGTTACCTCCCCTAGGAGAAAATCCTGCTTTTTATTGGAAAAAATGAAGAAAAACAAACCAAAAACCCTGCCAGTTTTTTGGCCAAAGGCTGCAGAAAGATTCTTAGGTTTTGCTCACAATATTTCTGGTTTTCAGGTTTTGATTGCAAATCTTTGAGGGAAGGAGGCATGTTCCATTATAATATTGATTTTAGGGGCAATCTGTAATACTGACTCCCTAAAGCCATTTCTGGATCTGCTGTAGTTTCTCTAGATTTTTTTTTTTTTTTTTTTTCTTTCTACAAATCATTAGATTTGAACAGTGCATTGACACTTTGGAATTTGCCTCGAGGCTAGAAAACAGCAGAGTATTACTTTTCATTTGGCCTGGTACATTTCTTTCCTTTTATTGCTCATCTATAACAACAGATTAAGAACCCAACAAAGACAAGCCCTTGATTTACCTACAGCGTGACAATATATCTTTACTTCTTGACATGTGGGTAGCACAAGCTCCCATTGCAGCAGTCTGCCCAGAGCTTTCTTACTTGAAAAGGGTAGTGTTTTGGGGGTGGGGATGCTTTGGGACTCTGCCGTTGTGATGAGCTGGGAGTGCTCAGCCCCCTGGGCAGCCTTATCTCCTTCTTATTGGTGCATCTATCTAACTTGAAGTAAAGGAACACACAAAAGCTCCATTGTTTCTCTTGTCTCTCCGGCTACAGTGTCACTGTTCCGCTGATGGAGAGAACTGCAAGTGGCTGTGGCCATTTTATTCATCTCCTCTCTGGGAGGATGCTTCTGTTTTGAATGCAAACCTGTCTTGTCATGAGATACATGGTCATCTGCAGACCTCCTGTCACCGTTGCTTTTACCCATCATAGCCATGCAGACTTGCTGTTTCTACAGACAGAGCCTGTCTTTGCATATCTGTCTGCTGCCTGGTTCCTTTTTGTTTCCTGCTTCTTTGTCTTTTCCTTTTGTGGATGTTTGGACAAATGAGCATCTCGCTCTCAGCAGCTAATTGAGTGTGATTTTTTTTGGGCAAGGAGACGGGTTGATGCATTTATGCTTGCTGGTCCAGAACAGAGTAGCTTATTCTCCTCTGTCTTTCTCCTCCTTCTCCTTCTTTCCTCTCTTCATTTCCTGGCTGATGGTTAAAAGTCAAAGAATGAAATAAGCCTTTTGTTCTCTTCAGGTTAGCATCTGAAATGAAGAGAAACAACTGTCACAAAAGGTTTCTGACAGAAATCTAGTTTTTCACATTTCCTTTCTCCAAAATGCATAAACTGAACACAAATTTATTTCCAGAATGTTAGATGTTATCCCAGGGTGATTCTTCACAATATTCTGCAACAGGCAATGTGGAGACTCATCCTTCCCTAATTAATACAATGTACAATGCCCACAGACATATGGGGCTCATCAGCTTATTCTATGTTTTGCCTGTGCCAAGTTCTATATTGGCATCCCCTCTTTGGACAATTTAAGTTTTATTTTTATTAATCTACTGCTGCATTCATTTATTAAACGATGCTCTCACTCTGAAGCTTTTCAGAGGCACTGTATTCTGCTTAGGACTCTGTTAATAGCTGAATCACTGAGCCTTAGTGTTTCAGGCATGTCATAATTTCAATCAGAAAATGTTCATACAAATGAGGGCAATTAAACATGAAGTGAACTGAGAATCCTTATTTTGGTGTAAATCATTACTTGAAGGGGTCATATTTAAGATACTTTTGCTGGGAGACAAACCCAAACGAATGTTATAAGTATTCTAAACATTCTCTTTGAGGGAGGGAAACAGTAACTCCAGTAACTCCTTGGCTGCAAGACTGATGGGCTGAGCTGATGGCATCTTTGAGCATGTACTTTGCTTCTCTAAAGTGGTCAGAAACAGGACTGATTCATGTTTCCTGAAAAAACAAAGCAATAATCTATAGCAATTCCCCATCTACATGACTTTCAAAGGAGGGTAGTCAAGCACTGGGCAAATGTTAATTAACTGGGCTTTATAATATAGTAGGCACTAAACTAACTTTAAGTCAAATGCAGGGAAAGAGATGAAAGTCACTCAGTATGTCAGTGATCAGTCTTGGAAGAGAAACAAAAAATCTGTGCTTGAGTTTCACAGATCTGTGCAAAGCATAGCTGGCTAGAAAATGTAATTTCCCTGATTTATTTATTTTTTCCAAACAGCTGAAAAAACCACACACCACGCCACCCCCTGCAACCTTCCAAATTTTCCATTGGGAAACAAAGATTTTTGGTTAAGTAGAATGACCTATTCTTCTGGAGTGGATCCCCACCCAATAATTTGGCTTAGGTTTTGTTCACCAAAATTACTTTTGTACACAATAATTTCTGCATTTCGGATTTCCAGTTTTTCTCCTATTTTTCTGTTTTTTCCTCTCCTATTCCAAAAAAGGAGGGTGGGGGGGAAGAAGGGAGGGGAGGGGGGAAAAGATGAGAAGGGAGACAAAGCAAAAAATATATCACTTTTTAGTGTTTCCAAAAATATATTTTTATTCTTGTTTCTTTAAAGGAATTGAAATTAGAATATTCAAATTAGATAAGAGTATCCTGCAAAAAATGTGCCTTCAGAAGGCAAAACAGAATCAAACTCTTCTGTTGGAATATGTTTCAGACTTGTCTACCGTTAAGTTTGGAGACCTCTAATCTCAGGTAAATCCCCTCTCACATCTCTAGAAATGCCTTCCTTAAAACATCGCTGTCTGTGCTTGATGCACACTGGAGAGGGGACTGGTGGTATATGGTGCACTGAAGCTTTGAGACATCTCCAAGACAAGAACATCTTAACTTGATAAGCTGATGCTTATACTTCCACCATATCCCAATGCTGGTGCTGCTAGGACTTAGTGAAAAAAAAGGCTTCTTATTCAATTAGGATAAGACCCCAGGGCTGCTTTTGCATATCGCGGATCGGCTGTACCCTGATGAGTCAGGAGCAGGAGGCTGCATGGGAGTAGCTTGTTTAGTCCATAAGTAAGCAGCAGGACTGTGACTGCACCTGGGAGCACACCCGCTGGCAGTGCGTGCTTGACGTAGCTGTCAGATCTGCTCCCTGCTTGAGTCTGAGTCCCCATGAGAAGTTATTTCAGGCATCACTGGGAAATTAAGATGCCACCTCCAGCACATGCACTGCTGTGCTTCTGGCCCTTTCAAACCTTGACAGGGCTATGAGTAAGGATCTTCACCCTTCTACCCACACACTCTCTTGAGTTTATTTCACAAAAATTTGGTTATGTTTATTGGGGTTTATAGTATAGGTTGAGGAAGAAATGCCAGAGGACTTTGAAGGACTAAGACCTATTAACTGGATGAGAACGAGACACAGAATTATCTGTACTTTCTTAGTTTTTGCTGTTATCATACAGGGAAAAAAAAAGCATCCCATGGATCAACAGCAGCTTTGTTCTGTTCAGCTTTGAAGGTATTCTCAGGTTCAGTGGCATTTCTTGCCCATTGCTCTTAATTTCTGTGATATAAAGAGTCATCTTTTATGTACTGGGAAGAGGAAAAAATATTTCTGTGTGCAGCAGAGCCTTCTGTCTTGTGTGGATCCTCTAGTGATTGGTGACATGGTTGAGCCTAAACATCAGCTTTTCCCTCAAGGAAAGATGGATTTGGACCTCTTTCCTCTTCCTGCCCTGCTGTATCAATGAAAAAACTGTGTGTAGCAGCTTTGTAGATCTGGAACCTGAATGCACTGAGTTTACAGGTAATTTGTTTAGGCATTCAGCAGGTAGTGGGGATGATCTGCAGGTAGGCAGATGCATGTGCGCACATATGGAAACGCATGCAGAAGGTGTGAGCACTGAAGTTTTGTTTCCTTTGAGATACCAGCCAGAACACCTTAAAGTTCATTGGGACCTTTTAAAAAGGATTGGCTCTGCTGAAAAGAAATTAGCTGAAAATAAACACTTGGCATTTTTTTTGCCTTATCTTGCATGCAAAGTCTCAAAACAATTAGTTCTGCTGATGTCCAGAATTGTAGCATCATGGAAATTAGCACTGGAAAAGATGTAGAAAGCTCCAGGGACCTGGCTAAGACACTTTCTTACAGTATCTTCCTGCCTAGCTTTTTTTTCCATTTTTTGTTTGGAATATGCTGTGCGAGGAGATTTTGTCCATAACTCTTCAGAGACCTCATCACATCCTACTCCATCCAGCAGTGTCTGCCCCTGTTCAGCCACAGAGAATGGTACTGTATTTATGTGTTTAATAAATACGTTATTTTCCCCAACAGTTCAGCATCTGTATCAGTTCTTAACTAGGGTAGTTTACGGCGTGTTGTCAGCCTGGGGTGTGTGCAGCTCGCGTGCGCTTTGGCTGTTTCACGCACAGAGTTAATACCTGATGGATCTAGTTTTAGGCCTGACTGCAGTAAATAACAGATTAATACACAGAATCCCTCTGACATGCAGGTAACTGCAGTTATTGATAACTAGGTAAATGTGATGCTATATCAGATGGAGAAGGTAGCCTGTTGGCTGTTGGCCCACGTTAGAAATGTACGTATAATTTAACAATGGTGCTTTGTGAAAAGATCCAGATCACTTGAGCAGAAATTGTATGGATCAGTTTCTGCTCCCACCTGCCCCTACAGACATGGCCCTCTTGTTGCTTGGATGAGTTAGTCCCATGCACTGCTTGCCTGGTATCACATAGAAGTGTTTATTCACTTCTGGGGCAGGAAAAAAATTAAAATTGCAGCAGACTAATTGGCAATATCCACTAATGTGACTACAGTTGCCTTCAGCAAAAGGATGTGTTTTTCCCCGTTTATGCATTATTGCACAATAAATGTGCCTTGTTCCTTTCCATTTCTAGCCCTTATCTGCTGCACAACATCCTGCTAGGTACCCTCCATCTGTTTCCTCCATCTCTTTTTATGAGCAGTGACAATTGCCTTCAGTCTGACATCTCAACCTGTAAAAATGAGTTTCCAAGTTGACGTCTTGGGAATGTCTCAATCCATTTTAAAAGTTTTGATTTTATTTTCAAAGCTAGAGCTGGTGAATGCCATGTTGACTGGTCAGAAACAGGAACAACCCTGGCAAAAAGCTCAGTCCAGAACATTCCAGACCAAGATTGAAAGACTGATCTCTGTGACCTGATTTTTTACCTTGTTGTAAATCATTGACACAAATATGCTGATGTCCAGTGATACCCACCTCCACCCCCCAAGCTAACAGATCCAGGAGACAGAGAAAATGAGCATCTCATATTCTCTATTGATGCCTTAGGGAGCAAGGATCAGCAGCAGGCAGTATGAATTGCTCAGTATCCTTGTTCTAAGATGCTGGAGTAGCTAAATCTCAGTGCTGTCTTTCCTCATTAAGCCTGACGTCTGGAAAATGGGTAGAAAAAAAATGCAAAAATGGTTATTTCATTGAAAGGCAGTAGAGTTGGTCGTAACAGTGAGCTGAAATGTGCAATAGGCAGGTAATCCAGAAAGTCTCTTTATTTCTTTTTTTCCTTTCTTTGCATATGCTAACGTTTTGAACTATGTAGTGCCTCATATAGAAACATTTCAGGAATAGCTACTTACAGTGCAGAATACTGTTTTTCCCTTTACCTTCTTGCTTGCTTTCACTCCCAGTCAGAGATGAAATATTACCAGGACGGCCTAGAAAATGTGCATCCGTGCACAATGCTCTTCCCTCAAGAAGGAGATAAAGATCTTGCCAGGATCCTATCCATCCTTTAGCTTTCAAGAACACACAATCCTCTTCTGAAAAGAAGGGAGGAAAGATCTTGTGAAAACCAAGAGCTACCATGAGAACAAAGAAAGGAAAAGCAACAGTAGAAGGTAGAGAAAAAGTAACCATTACTTCATTCCTAATGAGATTAAGAGGTAGTTGGAGTTCTTAATTGGACAGTGATCCTGTGCCAGCTGCAATACTGGCTGCAGGCTTCACATTTCAAAAACTGCCTTTGCAGTAGTCGGGGAATATGTCAGCAGGAAAAAATGACCTTTCCTGTCACTTCTGCCTGCATGCTCTCAGCATTTTCTCATCTGAGTGGTGATAAATGAGTAGGGGTGGTGAATGATGTTGATTTAGCATGTTTTTGCACAGCAAGAATGCTTTTTAACGCCCTCTGGCCATCCAGGGCAGCAGCGCACCCAGGTGCATTTTGTGAACCTTAGGTTAGTTTATGCTGTTTGGAGTTTGTGTATGTACAAAACACAGCTGAGTTGTGCATGGAACCTGAGATGTGACCATGTGTCAGGAAAACTGTTTTCAAGGTGAATATTGTTAAATACTCTTGTAAGCCTCTGCAATAGATCTGTTTGTCAGCCAGAGAGCCATTAAGCCCCCTCCCAGCCAGCCCACTCTGTAGGCTTCACTTGATTGTAGAGAACATGCAAGGGAAAGGATAAGTAAGGGGATACCGATATCTCTCCTCATCATACTTTAGTTGGTCAAATAGTTTTGAGCAGTACATAGTAGGAAACCTGTTGGGAAGGGTTGTGGGGCAGGTCTCTAATGCATTCCCAACCTGTACCTAAAAGTGTTGAAATTACCGCTCCCTTTGATAAAGTTGTGATAAATAGATATGTTGGTAAGCACGTACCTCTGTCCCTATTGGCAAGTCGTAGGTGATGGTCGTGATTGCTGAAGAGCTGAAATTACAGCATTCAGGGCTTCTTATGGGAAAAGGGCAGAAAACATCTGCAATGAGCTAGAAAGATATGTGCCCTTTCCATGTATATTGGGAAATAATGTTGCTGCACAACATAGTGTTTTTCACTGACATTTTAAGGAATTTCTATTTGTCCTACTGTCACTTTTAACTGTGTCCAGATATTCAGAAGATTTGACCCTGGCAATTACACAGTCCCAGGGACTCAGGCCCTTTCTGGCATCCTTACCGGTAACAAACGGCACTTTCTTCCTTGTGGGATCACCCTGAAACTGATGTTAGCGATTAAGGAGCAGACTATTTCTCACTAGGAGTAGAATGATGAAAGCTCTTCCTGTGTGGCTTTGTTTTGCTGTGTTGGTTTTTTTTGGCCACAATTCAGTGTGTTGCGAATGGACTTGCTATTGATGCAGTGCCCTAGTTAACAAGCAGTGCTAGTTTCAGTTACCTACACAGTGGGTCATAATGTAGTTGTTTTGGCATTTGCAGCGCTGGCTGGTCATAGCTTAACTCTGGCACATACGGATATTTGCCATTGCTTCAATCACTGTTTTTTGTAAGATCCATAAAAATGTGTCAGAGTATCTGTATTTTGTTCTTTTTCCTCTTTTTTTTATTTCTTTTTTCCATTTTTTCTTTTCTTTTCTTTTTTCTTTTTTTTTTTTTTTTTTTTTTAAATGTTTTAGCTGTTGATGCCCCAAGGATGAAAGCAGCAAAAGACTGTGATAAAAGTGTTTCAGAACATTAGGGAATTGTGAACGCTGGCTGGCTTGGAGGAAATCTATTATTTACAATCTACTGTATCAAATTCGGCTTCTACCAAATTAGAAACTGATTTTTGTCGCTGTCCCTTTTTAATCTAACCCTTTGGTTAACTCAGGAGAAGCAGCTCCATAAATCACGTGGACATCTATGGATTTTTTTTTTTTTCCCCTGCCAGCCATTGCTAGGACTAAATGTTCATCTCAGTGATTCTTATCAGCCAGGACACTAATAATAACATTTCTGTTCTGGGCTTGACTTTCATTCTGCCAGGAGGAAAACTATCTTTGTAACGTGCTTTGCAAAACATTTTTAGGGGTTAAAATAACAATGCATGGAAAAATTTGACTTGAGGTGCTTGGATTTCAACCAGTGTGGTTAAAAGAAACTCTTTGCCTTGTTTCATGATTATCAAGGACCATGGTATGGGATCATGGGGTAAATAATGATGCATATGTGCATCATTGTTTTTCTTTTGAAAATGGGGAAACTGAAGTAAACAATAGTAAGGTTGCCCAACAAACCAGGGGCAGATCAGGAAACTCAGTCTCTCATGTCACTATTTAGCCAAGTAAAACCCCTTTGTAGTTGCTGTTTATAAGTATGAGACTGCTGTGCCTTTGTCTTTCCTTCAGCATTAAAACACAGCTCTGCTTTTACTGGATCTTGGAACCAGCTCACATTGCAATCTCAAAAATGGTCATTGTAGTCTTGATCTTGTAGACAAAGGGGATAGCCAAGTTTACCCACCAGTGCCTGCAAAGATGTCTGTCTTAAAGGTTAGTGTATGGCCCCTGAGAGCAGGCTGTGTAGAAATACAAAGGAGATGAGTTGGTAGGAGTAGGAACCTATGTGCCGGGTGTCACAAGGTAGACTTAAACTGGTTTTGCTTTCCCTCACCTTGTCTCTGTCCAATTGAAGCATTTTGTCTAACTGGCTGCCTTCTCTCTCTCTCTTGCCCCCCTAGGTCAGTGACTGGTTTGGATAAAGAACCTGACCTTGTGCACATGGAAGCCCGGACAGCTGATGGATGTGAGTGCCTGCAGCCAGTGCTGAAAGTGGGGGCTTTGAGTCATGAATGGAGTGGGAAAGGAAAGTCACTTTATTCATTTCTCTCCCCATTTACATTAAAATTGATAAGAAAGATGTAGGTCATGGGGTTTAATTGGAGGCATACTCTTATCCTTAGCCCTTGGGAGGGAATTCAGAGGCTGCAGGGCTTGTGTCTGTAGAGAGGCTGGGCAGAATCTATTGGGCCAAGGAACTGTCTATTCTGTTCCCTATTTAGCTGTTTCAGTATTGCATATTTTACATGAATCATAAAGAGCTGGGCTACTATCACTGTGTAGTACAGTCTTCATGCATTTTCAGGTGTTTAGGACAGCTAGGTTGTACCTGGGAAACTGAGAAATTGCCTACAAGCAGACTTCTCCTCTGGTCTCTATGCCCCAGGTACCCTTTGCCTATTGAAGGGATTTTTCAGTTTTGCTTATGATGTATGAATAGGTGCTCCATACCAAAACATTACAGGTCTTGGAGAAGTTCCTGGATCTGAAGTAAGAAATAGAAAAAAAATTCTTAACCCCTCACTGAAATGAACCTAACCATGTTTGCAGTAGAATGGATCTGTATGTAATTAATCTTCAGGAAAGAAAACAATAAGTATTAGAAGTAAGTTGACTTTTCCCATCATTCTCTCCAAAGTGTTTTAGGTATTTCACACAGGAACTACAGCTCCTGGGGTGGAGGCAGCTTTACTCTAGCTGAGTGCTCTGCAGTGATGGGACACGTGTCCATTTCCTACTACAAGGACAGTGTAGAAAAGCAGCATAGGACTGAGACTGTAGAGGATTTTTGGGAGGAAAAGGCCTCATTTTTGTTGGTTGCAAACTTTTCTGTTTTAGTCAAGTGCTGTGTAGGCATATGCTGTGTGAACAAGCTTCTGTCTATCAGAGTGGCTTCTTCTAAAATCACTCATTGGCCTCCCATTGCTATTTGGTGATGACAGCTGAATAAATAATCAGGCAATAAAAGCTTGGGGGTGACAGCTGTTTGTTGAATATGTGGATAAAGCAAAACAGGTCGGCAGGTGGATGGGCAAGGTAGGGAGGCTTCAGTGCCTTTGCTGCTGCATGTGCTGTTGCAGGGATGCTGGGAGAAGTGGCCAAAAGCAAGTTAAAAAAGCAAGCAAGTAAGTAAACAAACAAGCTGCTGATGGAGTCTATTTTCAAACTAAGTTTAAACTTGCTCACCCAGCTGTTTGAGTATTGGATGTGTCAAGGATATAGATGCTTTATTTGAAAGATGTCTCCTCAGTTCGCAGACAACTCTCTTCCTTCAGATCTTGTTTGCTTGGGGGTTTGCTGTTTGTTCTTGTTTTAGTGTATAAATTCAGCGTTTTGAAATTGGCAGTTGATGGTATTGAGGATTTCACTGAAAGTCAGACTTCAACCAGTAGTGTCAGCAAAACATGGCCATTGCAAGCCATTGGCCGAGCAGACAGTAGGTGCAGGCGAGACCCAGCAGGCTATGATGGCCCTGCTGGCATGTCCCACTGGGGGACAGCACCAAAATGACTCCTCTCCCAGCCAAGCGTAGCACAAAAGAACCATGTTGCTCCAGTTAGAGTTTTTAAGGCTTAAAATGATATTAGTTTGTATTACACAAAACATCGACTGCCTCAAAGCTATAGCCTCACCTGGCATGGAACAGTATAGCTCTGTGTACTTAGGAATGGGAGGCTGAACTTTTCTCCTAGTAGGCTTTGTAACAAAAATGGGCTTTCACATTCTCAGCGAAATGACTGAGGCACTTATACCTGGTGGAAAATGGGTCCCTGCAATTTCCTCTTGATCAGAAAGTTTCTGATGAAAGTTTTCCTCATTAGTAGGGAGAAGGAAAAGGAAGTGTTTTTAATGCCTATTGGGTCCGTCTGGTGGCTCAGTCATTTATCTGATGCATTAACACACATAGATTTGTGTATTCCCATTGCTCAGTTCAATTCAGGGACAAGAATCTCTGCCTTCCATGTCCCTGGTCACTTTAAAAGCACGTGGTTCTTCTAGAGGTGGTATTTGTCTTTCCTCTTCTGTTTTCCTCCATGCTTTTTATTTAAAAAAAAAAAATAAATTAAAAGGGGGTACGTGTGGAAATGGTATTTAGGATTAGACTCCTGAACTTGGTTTTTTGTTTTGTTTTGTTTTTTTTTTCTTTTAACAGTAATGGGACTCGAGAATCTATATAATACTGATTCAGACACTAGAGCCTAAAATATGTTCTGTGGCTGGGAACAGGTTGGTGGGGCATGCTAGAGCCTTATTCATCCATAAATGATTCAGGGCTGTCAATAAGTTTGTGAAGCTGGGAGGCAGAAGTCCTGTTCGCTGCTCTGTCTGTCCTCCAAGACATCTTGCCCCATTTATTCTGTCTGTCTGGTCATTAGGAATGGAAAGGTCTCTGAAAAAAACATCTGCCTCGGTGTTTAGACTCTTTAAGTACTTCCACGATGCTGCTAATTGCAATTCCTAGATGATCACAAGCTGTTCCTGTCTTTTGTAGCAGATGAAGTTTTTTACATTTTTTTTCAACATCTTGGCAGAACTATTGTAGCAGAATAATAATGTAGGCTTGCATTTTTAAATTGTAAAAACATGTAGGAGCCTTGGGCACTGTACCTTCTGCTTGGGTGTAATAGACAGCAGCAAGGACAGGGTTAGATGCAAGGGAACTATTAGAAAAACACTGACACAAGCACCCACCAGCACTCCTGGGAAAGATATATTAAACTTTCTGGTGTTTAGTGAGATGATCTCCCCATTCACAGTTATGATGCAATAAACAGTATTTTAATTAAAGGGAAAAGAGGGGAGAAAAAAAAACTAACCAGAAAGATAAAACAGAGTAACTAGTTCCTTGGGAATAATTTGCTGTCCTGTCGACATTCCTAGATCCTCTTTTCCTCCATGGGAAAAATTGTTGAGGCCAGCTAGTTTTTTCACCCCCTCCTGTGGTAACCTTCACTGGCAGTTTATGATTTTAAGTCTTGCCTGCCATTAGGACCTAACTTAAGCTGAGCCGATCTACCAATGCAACTTGTTTCCATCGCCTGCCCTTCTCCCTGCTAGCCATGCTGGGCAGCCATGCCTGGTTTGAGCTGGCTTGTTAATGATGCCAGGGAGGAGCAGGCCTTTCTGTCCCGTGTCTCTGAAAGTCACAGTGACTTGCACATAGGCCTGCCCTTTGCAGCCTTCAGTAAAAATAGTCAAATACTTCAGCATCTCCTTTCAGGGACCCACATCTTTGTGTGTTACCCACTAGAGTGAGCCTCTCGTGTTCCTGCTTCCTGCCAAAGCTCTCATGGCAAGCAAAAAGAGACTAAATAGCTTGACTTATTGCACCAATTTATCACTGCAGATTTCAAGAAATTGCTTGAGTTTTATCACATCTAAGAAGGGTAAAAACACACTCTAAATTCTCAAGATGGCAAACTGTGTTAATTGGCAATGGGGAAGTGTTTCAAGCTCCTCAACTGGAAAATAGTTGCATGTCTGAGAAAGCCATTCCCTAACCCTAAGTGAGATAAGTAGGTGGGAAGGGTTTGTCTGGAGATATGGATGCTGGGATCTGAGCTGCAGCAAACCCTCCAGGCTGCTTGAATGTCTGTATTGCCTCATTCACAGATGGGCTGAGAAAGTAGCTGGATGTTGGGTTATAAGCACAAGAAGATTTTGAGGCTGTCTAGGAAATAGGGAGCTCTTCTCAACTCCTTTTGCAGTGGAACATAATAAAAAGAACCCAAACCCCCTAATTCTGCTGTTGTGTGGGTTGATATATAAATTGGAAATAATCCCTAGATAGGAGCCAACCTGCTTTAAAGCATGCATTTCCCAGCGAAAAGTAAGCAAAGCTTTAAAGGCATAGCTTGGTCACATGCTGCCTGCCCCTCTGGACAGCCATCCTCCTTCTTTGTGGCTGTGAAAAACAGGGCTGGAAAATTAAATCACTTCAGAGAAGGGGGAGATAACAACTTGGAAGTTAGGATGCCCCCTTCTCTCTTAGTTGACGTTTTTGTTGAGGGGCCCTATACTTTCTATATAGGGGAAGATGTGCTCTGCAAATGGTACCATAGCTCATGAAGGGATCATGCCCTTCAGGAAACAACTTGGGGTTGTTTCTTGCTTTCCAGTCACACACAGATGTGAACTGTGTGCTGTCATATTTTCACCTGATTTTTAAATATAAAGGGAATTATTTTTTTTTTTTTTTTGTGGAGCAGTGTGAAGCAAGGCAAGACTTGAACTTATTTTTATGTCCAAATGCAGACAGGTTTGAAGATATTTTTTTTGTGTCCATGTTTTCTTTCACAGGCCTTGTGTTGTAAAATATATGAAAATAAATAAACAAAAGACTAAATAGAAAATGGGTAGTGAGCTACACCCCTTTTCTACCCCCAAATTCCTGTGAATATTAATCAGGTGCCATTCTTTGAGTGTATTTGATTGCTGGTGTAACACACTCAAAATGACACATTTCCCAACAGGCAGGAAGCTAGTTGTCATGTCAATACTTGCGATTTATTTGCATTTATTTGTGACAGGTTTTTATTCCTCTTCCCATTCTGTCACTCAGCAGCAGCAAATTATTCCTTTTTTGGAGGGATTAGAATATCCAGGCAACTGTGTGGGAGAACATACCGGAGGGAATGAGCTTCTAAAAATACAGCTCCTGACCTCTCCTCCTTGTTCTGCCTAATTTTAGTGCTACCTCAAAGAACAAGTCAAGGCTTCTGAGCTCTTTGGGTAGCATGGCAATACATAAGACCTTCTTGCTTTTATACACGGCAAAGATGTCTTAGATTCCACATTGAGGAGGTAAATAGCAACTCTGGACAAAGTGTGTATGTGTCAGTTGATGAAGAACCTTGATTTATCCCAACTGAGAGTCTGACCTCTCTGCTGCTGCTGGTGTTTTATGCTGGGAGAAAGCACAACTCTGATACTCCAGTTATTTGTCACTGTCTCTAGGTCAGATATTTTTCACCATACACTTTAATTACCTCCAAATACTCTGAGCTGGCAACAGCAACAGTTTCTTCTGCTTTAGCATCATCAGTGGGACTATGTTTTCACTGCTACGGCAGACTTATGCAACTGCTCTGAATCAGCCATGTAGCCTTTATTAACCTGGAATTCCCAGTGCCTCAACCCAGAGCCAGGTCTGCAGCTTTTAAACATAGACTGGTCATGAAACTATTAGATTAAAGCTTAGTTGTAGTTTGTGCCTTTTTTAAGATGTATTTAAAAAAATTATTATTCTTGTTATCAACGCCTCTGACTTGCGTCCTTTTTGTGTTCTTAAGAGTCTGTTGGTGGGACAAGGTTATGGAAGGGAAAACTGCCAGTTTGTGAATCTTGTCTTTGAGTCTGAGAAGGCAGTTAGCTGAGTGTCAGAGGATTTCAGGCATGCCTCTCAGTGCTCTCCACTGAACCACATTTTGCTGTCACTGGAAAGACACAGACTAAGGACAGTAACAAGTTTTATGGGATGGAGAATCTTGTAAGCAACTTTGCTAGGCTAGTTACTGTCCTTTTAAACTTCCCTTTCATCCTTTTGGGCTCAGTTTGTCAAGTTCCTTTTTAATAGATGTGGCTGTGAGATAAAATCACTGCACCAGGCTCACCCCAGCCCTTAGAAACTCACTCTCTTCTTCCTTGATGGTCTGTCCTCACCCTTTGTAGAAAAGCGAACAAGTGTGTTAATCCAAGAAGCCTGTAGAAGTGCCGCAGTGTAAAAGATATGTCCTTTTTATCACTGCACCCATCATCTTAGTTGTGTTTTAATTTTCTCCCTAATTTGCAGTTTTCAGAAGAGCATTTGAAAGGCAGAGATATGGCATATTTAGATTACATACATCCAGAGACACGGTGCCTGGATTGTTCTGTTTCATGAGATCCTTTCTTAGCCTGAGTGAAATAATGCTTAATCCCCTGTGACCCCTGCCAACTTGCTGGCAGTGAGCACATCTCTTCTTGCCACTCTGAGCAACTTCCTGTGTGTCTGCCTTCACCTTATGTCTTCTTCCTGTTCTCCCAGTCCTGTTCCTTCTCTCAAGCAACGTCAAGGACTGACAAGGCATCCCATTAGTGTGAGGGTCATCTCATCTTTCTAGACAGAGGCATTTGATGCCTCTTCCAGTGCATGTAACTGCTGTTGGGACTCTTCAGCTAGTCGTGCTATTTCATGTCAGTGGTGTTTTCATACCTAGCCTATATTGGCTAAAAAGACTTAATTTTGGGAGATGCTTGTCTTTTTCACAGCAAAGTAAGTTAAACTTAATAGTTCTGATTTGGCCTTTTTTTTTCCTCCTTGTGTCTTACTACCTACTCATCAAGGCTAGGGTATTTCAGGAGGATGGGGACAGAATTCTCAGCAGGGTAGTGGAATTGATAAATTCTACCTGGGTGGCTTTTAAAATCATCTTCTGCTCCATATGGTCTCATCATCAGTTTTCTGATGCATTTATGATTTGTACCCTCTGTTTATGGTTTGAACTCTAATCTCTTGAGAGATGTCTGCGCAATAGGGAAGGGAATGCTGAGTGTGGAAGTGTGATGAATTCCTGACTCCAGAGAGAAGTTAAAGTTTTAAAGGCTGGAGGCAGATCATGCAATAATGCCTAGCTAGTTGGAGGTGAGGTTAAGACTTCCCTTTAGAGACCTGCTTTCGAACTGCTGATGACATTTTTAGACAACAGGCTCTTCCCTGGGCATTTCTCATATGTATGTATTCTCCCATTGCAGACACCCACTATTTGACCTGTCGGATCCAGGAGTGCACGGAGACCAAAAGGACTGGGCCATTTTCACGCTCCATTGACGTTAGCTCCCTTGTTGTTCAGGATGACTATATCTTCATCCAGGTATGCTGAGTTGATATGATTGTGACATGAATTCTGCCTGTGCGAGGCATTTGTTCTGTGCAAGAGAGGAGGCGTATTCTTAGGACAAGTGCATGGGACTGCAAGTCTTAAGAGCTGGGAATCTATAGCTGTGATGCAGTCTGGGATAAAACAGTGGATCTCTCTTCTCTTCACTTGTCTCATAGTGAATCTGATATATTTGAAAGTTCATTCAGCAGCAGTCATAAGAGTCTGTGGGTTTCACAGAAGCTCTAACTTGCTATTGTTGCGGCTACTTGGAAAATACAAAGAAGCTAATGATGAACTGGAGAGAACAGAGCACAACAAAGGAAAGGTGTGAGTGATCATTTTAACAAATGCAAAGGTGTATGCTGATTTCACAGTCAAGTAATGCTAATAGAGTGAACAAAGATTTGCAGCAGGAGGTAAAATAGCAGAGAGACTGGAAAAAAGATGTTACAGAGCAACTTAAAAGTGGAAGATGGCTGTAAATTTGTTAGCTAGTTGATGATTTTGGAGATGAGGAGAAAGTGACAGAAACTGAATGAGATACTTGTTTTTGAGATTTTATGAGAATACATGGGCTGGCTGGAACAAGGCCATCTCTCCCCTTTTCATACCTTTTGAAGTGTGAGAATTAATAGTATGGTATGGAGGAACACTTCCTGAAGATGTACCATTTGGGTGAAAACTGAAAGCCAGACTTGCAGTGATTCTAGATTGTAGAAATCTCAGGAGACACAGAGATTACAGACATGGTGATGTTAACTGCTTGTCACCAATGCTGAAGAGGGGGAAGGGGAATGAGATGAGATGAGGCTTGGATCCAGGTGGTACAGAAGAAACATATGCTTCTGTCTTTGAGTAAGACTATTCTTAGCAATATTTTATTATAGCTTAATGAGTGTTTGAAGTGAAAATCGTATACCCACACTTCTAAAAAATGTTAAGTGTACACATTGAACATTGTTACTGCTTTGGGCAGGAAAATCTCCCTTTCACAGGTTGTCTGTCACTTTTCCTCTTTTTTAAATCACACTTAAAGGATTTCTGACTGTCCAGCAGCCTGTCATAAGTGACTGCAGAAACTGGGTATGGATTGAATCCATGTAGTACTCAAGTAACACACAGACACTTCAGATTCACAGCACACACCTTTTTGAGCAGAAGGTGTGCTAAATCCACCGTGTCCAGCATACGGTTGATGGGCTATGCAGAATGTTTGCTTGGTACATATGTAGGAGTGCTGATATGTCCTGGATGTATTAGTCTCACAAGCCATGTGATTTAGCTGCCTGTTATGGGATGTGTCAGATTGACTGTGTGTGCAATGTCTCATGCGTATCATTCTGTCTGGATAATCTTGGACAGAAATACAGGAGCCAGCTCTTTTGAATTTCAAATGTTAGACAGAGATGAATAAATAAATATCAAATTAAGAACCTGGTGAGGTCTAAGAGCTGCATAAAGGATGCATGCATGAGTTCTGATCCATCTGTGCTGAAACAAATCAGAAGTAATGTCTTGGAGTAGAGAGAGGAACTTGTTTCTTTTAACTTTTGTCACGAAGACAGTAGATTTTTAGTCTAAACTATTAGTCTGTGTTCCTCCAAAGTGAGTGGGGAAATCAAAATTCAGCAGCAATTTTTCTCCTATTGCATCTTTTGCAGGATGAAATAGGTCTTTCTCTGAATATGCCTTTCTCATTAATCTTGGAAAGAACCTAAGTATATCTTAGAGAAGACCCCTAACTTTTTGAGAGCTAAAATTCGGGAAGATGAATCACAGCTATTGATATTAACATTTTAGATTATCTGCATACAACTATTTACTAGTGAATATCCATTCTAACCAAGTTGATGAACAGGCCTGTAGTGTAATATTCTTGGGAAGCATTAACCTGTGTATCTGTGCACTGAAAGCAAATGTGATGCTATGGTGTGTAATGGATAGGGGAAAGAAGAATACAGAAAATGTTATAGTGCCATTATAAATCAGTGATTCCTTATCATGTGGAATGCTGTTGTGCAGCATTTCTGAAAAGAATCTTGCAGAATTGCAGTACAAAGAAAGAAAATGAGAATGATCTTATGGTTGAAAAAAACTTGCCCATGAAGAGGGTTTGAAAAGACTGGGACTGGTTACCAGGCAAAGGAGATAAATAACCTAGCACATGATGAAAAATTAAAAAGTTAATAAAGAAGGAAGAAAGAAATCGCTACTAAGAGAGAGCAGGAAGAATTCTTATGAATAAAACAGTAGGTGATCACTCTGAATTTGTTGATTGACTTTCTATTTGATTGATCAGTAGTTCCTTAAGGGTGCTTAGCACATCGCTAAGATTGGATAATTCTGCATAAATCAATACTTTAAGAGAATATCCTGCCCTCTGTTGTTTTATATAGTGTATAAGTTTTCATTCAGTTCACAGGATTGCTCTACTGTAGCCAGGAGCCAGTATCATCGTCAACTTTTGTGGTTAATATTTAAAATTCATATAGCTTGCAGAGAAGTTCATTTATTTGCAACAATACCTTGGAATATGTCTGAATTTATTTCCTGTACCAAAAAGGAGCAAACTTGATAAGCAACTTTGCCATGAAGGTCAGTGTCAGTTGTGTTCAATTACATAGCTGTGCAGTAGTAGAGCCCACACTTCTCTACAGCTGTAATGTACCTTTCTCTATAGATGTACCACACCTTTACTTGCTGGTGCATTTGAGTACTCATTTCTGAGATAGTATCACTTCCTAAACTTTGGCACAGAGAAGACCTACAACTGCCTATAAGATTTGACTTCCTGACAATTACCTGAACTGCTGCAGTATTCTCATGTGCAGAGCTTGCGTTATAAGACAGGGAGGTCAGGGATAGTCTTTTGGTTTATGTATGAATCTAGTCTATTGATATTTTGAAGAATTTCTATGGTAAAAATAAATCATGGGGAATTCTGAGTAAAATATTTTTCAAGCAAGTCTTTTATAAGGGTTTCTAATGGAATTTCTCAGGTTGCTGAAAAGAAACTAAAATGCAGTACACTTTAGTGAAAATGGAGATTATTTTTCAGGAAATTCTGTTTTAATTGAGAAAGCATTGTTTGGAGAAAAAATTGTTATTTTCCTATAAGTAAACAAATAACATCAGTGCTACTTAGTTGTTTAAAGCCTAAAGAGCAGGAATGATCTGTGTATGTTTGCTTGCCGACAGATGAAAACTTTCCACAGAAAATGCAAGAAAGCAGGAGCAAATGTCATCACTTACTGCAGGGAGTGAGGAGAGTCTGGGCCAAAAAAAAAATCTCAGTCCAGTGTTGCTTATTTGTGGTGGTCTGAGGACTCCTAAGGGGGTATGAATATGGCAGTGCATTCACTGGAAACTAGCTTTGCTCTTGGACAATCGGTTCTGCAGAAAGCAACATTCTTGTAGACAGATCTACAGCTACCGTAGGGAACTAATTATTGCTAAATTAAAGTAGTTGTTTCCAGTTATTCCAAGGTTATGTGAAAGCTATCTCAGGTACTAATGGTTCTGCTGGGTGCCTGAAATCCTGTGTTGGACAAGCCCGGCTGCTAGTGGGGACTGATGACATTCCCAGCACACTACTGCAGACCCACGTAAGGACTGTATTTTCACACAGAACCCCCAGTGTCAGGAGAGGGATAATAATAATAATGATGTAACTCTTCAGAATATGTGGCATGAAAACTGCTGGCAGTACTGCTGTTATAGTGCTGTTGACCTAAGGATGTGAGAGACACAAAGTTTACATGGAGGGGTAGTATTTTTTATGAGATTAGAGTTAGAAAAGGGACAGATAAGCTTTTTGGATGTACTCACGCGATCCTAAGGGCCTTGAGAAAGGTTTTGGACTCTGAAAATTGTCTTTTCTTTTTTAGCTCAGCTATACATGTAAGTCTCATACGTTTGCTCCCCTTGTTAATCTTCTTGTGTTTTCCCTGTGTAAACCCTTCAGTGTGTGGCTTTCCTCCCAGAGGTCATACCAGTCTAGTTCAGCATCCAGTTAACACTGCCCCCATTCCTCCCTTAAGCTTCTGTCTCTGTCAGTGCTTGGAGACCCTGAGGGTAACTTTGGCCTTTTTGATTTGAACTGGCTGTAAATCAGCGCAGGGATTTGTGGATGGGCGATCAATACCTATCTTGATTGGTTTTTTATGTCTTTATTTTTTCCTCTGGGAGGGTGCAGACTCTGCTATCCCAACAGAGTGCAGCTGAAGTCAATCTGAAATGTAGCTCAAAGTTGCTGCTCTTCCCATGGCAGTGACAAAGCAAAGCTACTGGGCGTGGCAGACTCCTCTGAGATTTAGAGGCTGATACTTCATTTGAATTTGGGGGTGATGTCCATTTTCTCTAGTGGGCCAAACAAATGCCTTTGGAGATGAACACTCTCGGACCTGCCTTTGGCTGGTGGTTTCACCTCATAAGGACAAGGAACACCTGCAAGCTCTGATTGAAAAGGGTTGGCTGTTTGCTTCAGACCCTGCTCCATTTTCAACTTAAAAGGGAAGCTCTTGGTGCCATTAACCAGAGAGGCATGCTGAGACACAGTACGTTGTCAATTTCCAAGGCCTTTAAAGAGTGGGAATGTGGGTGTCCCTTCCCTTTTCCACTCCCATGGCATAATTTATCAAGGTGTTTATCTGCATGCTGAAATTCGTAAGAGGGTCTTGTCTCTCACCTGACCACCCCTGCCATTTCTCCTCTTGGGAAGCTCTCTCGGCAGCTTTCTATGCCATTTCATTTGCGACTCAGTCTCCTGGGAACTGCACGGCTCTCTTGTGACTCCATGTTCCTTTTAGTCAGGTTGTCCTGGGATGTATGATGGTCCCATGTCCAAAAAGCTAAACTACTCTGATGGTTGCCCTGTTTGTTTTTGAGGTTGATGTGATGAAGGAAGGAAGCAGTGAGAGGCGAGCTGGGAAGAGAGAGAGAGAGAGAGAGAATCTTAGCTATGGTTTATAATCCTCCTGAATGAGATAGAGTCTGTGGCATTGGCATTTAGGAGCACAGGATGGTGGTTACTCACAGCTTGCATATGTAGCAATGTGGGAGCACCTACACTTCTTATAGATGGAAGGAATTCCATGTGGAAAGTAAAAAGCTTAAGTCAAAATGCTCTTCTTTGGTACTGATCATGTGTCTGGCTCTCCTTCACCCTCTGAAGTAATTTTGCACTTAAAAGACTTTTGCTTAATTCAGGGAGTTGCACAGCAGAACAGCATCTCAGCCTGCTCACTAGCATGAGCAAGAATGAGCAAACCCAGAATTTCTCCAGATGTTGTTCTGTGGTGCAGCTAAGTGCGACTCTCACAATACACATCTGAATAATTCCTCTGGCTCGGAGGAGCAAACACTTCTGCCAAAAGCAGAAAAAATAGTTCCTATTTCCATAAGCTAAATATGTCTAAGCTTAGCTCAGAGAAGTAGTTTATTACTATTACTGGTTGTAGCTGTAGTTGTTTAGGAAAACTTGGAAGTGCTTGTATTTACTAGGACATGAGCGTATGTTTCAAGTTTATTGGGTATTTAAGGCTAGGCTAAATGAGCATATTTGCTGAACTGAAGTCAGTTATCAGATGAGTAGAATTCAACCAGCAGCCACGGCTGAAACTGTGCCAATTCATATGGATTCCTGACCTCAGTTCTTAAGCTGTCAATTTAATAACTGAAATAAGTAGTAAATTTTCCCAGGAATAAAGAAAGGAAAAAGATTTTTTTTTTTTTTCCTTCCTTTTAATGTGAAACTTCTCAGCAGTGAAACAAGATAGGAGGGGAGAAATTAAACTTTGATTTCTTGGTCTAGAGCCTTCTCTTTATTTTCATAGAAGCTAAATACACCATGCTCAAATATAAATTTCTTTCCTTCATTTTCTAACTAGGAGCCAAAGGTCTTAACAGAAATCAATCCATGCAATTTATTTTTAACTTCACCCTGCTTAGCTACAATTGATTTTTATCTTTGCAATCAATGGCAGAGAAAACGGCTTGGCGGGACAATGGAGCACTCTTCAACTTGTAGGGTTTGGTCTTCGAGTCTTTTATTGAAGAAATCATTAAAAGCTTATTATGAAACTAATAGGATGAAGACGTTTAAATGATGAACATGGTTACACCTGTTTTACTGGTGAATAATGCCTGCTACAGCTGATCTTCTCTTGCCTCTATTTAAAATGCTGGACAGCACTCCAGTGGGGGAAATTAATCCATACAGATGAAAGAAAGTGCATCCCAGGTGCTAGTTAAAAGCCCTTCTTAAAGCAAGACAGGCAGTAAGTAGTTAGCTACTTTCCTATTCACTGCTGGGTGCTTTTCATCCATTTCTACCACTGTTTCATCTTTGCCTTGCCAGATACCAGATTTGGAACTTGAACCTAAATATCTCTTGATAAAAAAATGATTAGCGTTTTCCTTTATTTATTTATTTATTTTAAATTTTGTTTCTAGGGCTTTTTGTGCTGTATTTTCTTTTATCACTCTCTCCCCTCCCCTCATGATGTCCGATTTATCAGCAGTTTCTGCAGCTGTAAAGGATTACCTTGGCAGACTCATGTGTTTCTTCTGAAATCCTTCAAAAGGAGATTGAATGTGTACAATTATGCTCCTCTCTTAAGTTGGTTTCTGTGTGGATAATGTGCATTTGCAGCTCTAATGTGGCTCCTGTTTTGGTCTAACCGTGCACATTTTCTGCGGGAGTTGCTTTTAAAACAAATCCAATATTTTCACTCCAGATTACTCTGTCCTATAGCTGTGCCATCATAGCTCTGAGGGGAGAGAGAAGTGAACAGATTGGGCCAGTATAATAAATTCTCCTTTGTCTTAGCAAATTTTCCCTGATGGGTCTGACACTCTAAAAAGTAGCATGTTTTCAAAGCCTGATGAATTTACCAGACAGCTTGAGGGTGCTTTGCACACAGAAACACTAAGCTGTATATCTCTGCAGCATAGAGAGACTCCTCACACTCAAATAATTGCATGTGGCTTTAATGACTGCACAGAAGGTATGATATTAATGAAAACCACAGCGAGATAATTCAGGCTAGATGATACATGTCATGATGTCATTTATGCTGGGGCAGTAGAGAACTTAGTACACAGGAATATCTGGAAGATGGTTTGTCCTGGCCATGGTAAATAATCAAGAAGAACATTACACTAGGCTTGTGCAGATGTGTTCTTCCTCATCTTCTGAATCGTTTGTGACTGGCTTTGGGGTTAGATTTGGGAGAGGCGGCACAACTCTTCAGTCCTCATGCTGGGAAACCTGTGCAAGGCCTAGGCAGTATCTGGGTCTGAAGAATACCAAAATCCCTTGCTGAAGGTGTGAATGGAGCAGCCTGCCTGCTTAACTTGTTATCACTCTTCCCTGCTTTAATCCAGTATTTTATTTAGGAGTTTTTATGCTCTCAAGAAGAAAGGGTAACTGAAGCTAAAGCATCAAGGAGGGATGCCAGGGCACCCTATGGAGGTGGAGAATACAGTTCCAGGATGCTGTTACCATACTCATATGGTATTCCTCAACTTCTGACTTCTACCAACTCAGTTTATGTTACTGGGAAGGAGGGAACTCTTATAAGCAGAGGAAGCCACCTCAGAAAAAAAGTGAGGGGTTCATTGAAAACATCAACAACTATGTACTATCAACATACTATCAACAAGGAATTTAAAATTTGGTTCTGTAATGATCTAAGTCGCCATTTACTATGCTTGAAGTGAGAGGTAAACTAGAGGAATCACAGACGTCTGAACATGTCCAGTCATTGTGGGTTGTTCTGTGTTATTACCAATTCTCTTTTGCTTTGAACGCTATCAATGGTGTAAAAAGTAGATGACCTGTTGCAATAACTGTGCAGGACAAGTGATATTTATTGTAAGCCACTCAGGCTGATAAACTTAGAAAACGGCCCTCTGTTATTGTTTAGCCATTAACTTAGGAAGTGTCCACTGTCTGCACACTGTCACTATTTCTCCACCAAGTCTGTACCTCTAATATATGGTGTTTTATTGTCAGCATCAATACATGTTTCTTTAGGCTTTCTGTGAGTTCTTTGAGCAGCAGGAGGCAGGTGGGCTCTTGCATAGCCCAGAGTCGTTTCAGAGATTTAGTAGTTCTGTGCTTCTTGCAGCAGTACCTGCGTTACATTGGAAATTTAAGGGTCCTGGCAACAGCTAGCCAGGAAGATGAGAGGGAAGCCTGGTACACTGGGATCTGCAGTTCCTGACATCATCTAGGTTGTCTTCATATTCTGGGACCTCATAACTCACTCTGCTTGCTTTCCAAACTATTTTAGATGACACGTGTTTTTTTCGGTTAAGCAGAACACCGTTCTGGAAAAAATTAAAAAAGAAAAGCAAAAAGTGCCCTTAAAGAATCATATTAAGTCACTAATATGAGAAATAGCTTTGTGTGTTTCTAGGCATGTCACAGAAATTATGGAGATGAGTGGATCCTGTGACAGATTTTCTATAATTCTCTGCAACCTAGGAAATACTTGTTGTCTTCTGTGTTTGATGTGCTCTGTTCCATTGCAGGTCAGGAGTGGGGATGAGCCAGCATACTGAAACTTTCAGGGATTTAAAGAGAAATTTATCATGTTTCTCTTTTTAAGTGTCAACTGATGTAAATGAGACTTTTGTCTTGTAACAAAATGTGGAAGTATTAAAGAAAAGTAGTAGATGATGAGTGGAAGGAGGAAGAAAGAACACAGGTTAGGAAAGACAGATGTGTTTCTGGACAAATGTGTTTGTCATTAGGAATCATTTCCACTGGCCAGAAACCCCATTAAACACATAAAATACAAATCCAGAAAAACAGATTAACAAACCAGTCATTAGCAAAGGGGGAGGAAAAAGACAAACCTGGCTAATTCTGTACAGAGCATGACAGATGAGCTCACAGCAAATAATTGGATGGCATTCATCAAATGTGAACTAAAAGGAGGTATTAGAGGGCAAAACACTGTCATAATCTCTGGGATTTACAGTGTTGGAGAGTTTGCTCACAGGAAAAGGAAAAGTTCATCAAAATAAATTAAGTTGGGCCTTCCAAAATTCATTATCTACCATAGTGCTTGCCAAAACTTTATTGAAGGCTTGATCATGTTTTGGAACTGTTATAACCGTACATGTAAATCATGCAAAGATGAGGTCCTAGCTGGGAAAAGCTTCACAGAATTTCTGCCTAGAGAATTGTGGGTAGTTTCACATTAACTGACTCAGAAAGACCACAGACCACAAAGATTTCTATTTCTAAACCACTGTCAAGTTGACCTAGTCCAGGTAGAGGGGCTGGAAGAGAGTTTAGCTAATGCATAGTGAACTTGAACAGTGTTTGAATACTACCTTTCTGCTTTAAACAAACAATCAAAACAAAAAAAACCCTCTGGTTACCAGTTTGCAGGGGCATAAAGCCAAAAAACTATGTAAAACCTTTTGAGTGTGGCAGACTTGGAGTGTGACAGTAGATCCTGTCTTGGTATAGAGGGGGAATTTGATCAACCCTTGCTATTTCTGCCACTCTACGTTCATGTGATTAACTTGAAGATTGTGGACTGTTCCCATGGTTAATTAGACATCTTAGTATTTACAAAGTATATAAATATTCATGTCTGCTTCTTAAAGGTGAGTCAATGATCATGTCTCAGCCCATCAGAAAAGGTGGATATTGAACCCCAGGTCCTTACCAATTAGTCAGTGGACACATTCAGTCCTGTCTGGACTTTACTACAAATAATGAGCTGGTGCTGAAATCATGAGTAATGCAAAACAAGTTCATGTGGCAGAGTGATAACATTTGAGAATTTGGATCTTCCACTAGAGATCAGAAATATCACCAAGAGAAGAGGGGGATATTTAAATATTCCCTGTGTGATTTAGATAATATGACCTAGAAGGATGGGATCCTCTAGGCAATGTTTGTACAGCTGATAGAGAGATACAGTTTCTGCTGGTGAAACTCTACAACAGGTTGCCCAGAGAGGTGATACATGCCCCATCCCTGGAAACATTCAAGGTTGGGATGCAAACATTGGATGGGACTTTGAGTATCTAATAGAAGATGACCCTGCTAATTGCAGGGGGGTTGACTAGATGACCTTTAAAGGTCCCTTCCAACTCAAAGTGTTCTGTTATTCTATGATACTGCAAAGATGAATTTTTGCATTTGGGTTGTACTGAGCATGAATATCAACTGCATAGTCTGTCCTCTACTGTGAAAACTTGATTTTAATAAGATAGTATTAGATGGGAAAGATATCCTTCATAAATAACACTCATAGCACTTTCACCATCCTCACAGCTGGAGAGCAGGACCCCAAAATGCTACTGTGACAGTCCATAGTGCACTTTACATGAAATGACAGTCAAGTGACTCATGTTCTCTCCCTGTCTCTGCCACTGCCTTGTCTTGAGACCATAGGCAAATTGCTTTAGATTTTTCTTGTCTATGTTTCCCCTTGATTTTATGTATATGTTGTCTGTGTAGAGTTTGTTGGCTGTGATACGGGTCATTTTTCTGCCTTCTTATACAGTGTATGATATATTGGTGGTTGTTTTTTTTTTTTTTTTTCTTTTGGGAGCACTAAATGCAGCTGTGATAACTTTTCAAGTAAAAATGGCAAACAAGCAGAAGAGGAAGTCTTAGTGTAGAAGCCTGTCCTATCTCTAAACCTTTCTTTCTTTGCAGTTCTTCAAACTGTCAACAGAAAAGCCTTATCTTGAGTTGATTAGATATCAAATTTCATGACCAGTAATATCATGTCCTTCGAATGACAGCTTCTCTAGGGAAGAAAGCCACTATCTAGTGGTGATATCATTACTGCGAATATAATTGATGCTGTAGCAATATTCCACATAAGCTCATTCTGAAATATCACTGTCAGATAAAAGGCGGTACATCTAGGAGGGATTCTAGGACCTTTCTGTTAGCTCGATTGGAAACTTAAGAAGACAACAAATGACATTCCATATAAAAGAGAAGTGCTTTGTGTATTGTTTTATCTTAAAACTTGTAAGACTGCCAAAACAGCAGAATATAGGAAATTCACTGGTGTAAGACTTGTAGCCAGGCCTGAAATTATGCCAGAAAGAACACCCACAGCAAGAGTAAGTGACTAGTGACAGGTTTAAAATCCCATACTTTACAAATTGTCAGGGCTGGATCTCATTGATGCATGGCATTTATGTGTCGCCTTTACAGCTCATTCAGTTCATAAAGCCACAGATTTGGACACCTATCAGTTCCCCCTGCCTCTATGTTCTCATTCAGAGACAGTATGATTTCAGTGAAACCAGTTTTACAGTGACAAAGAACATCTAAGAGCTTAGCTCCAGCTTTCCAAGAAGGCGTTCGTTGCATTTACTGTTTGCATTAAATGGTGCTAGTGTGAATCTCTGGTGTTAGTCACTGTAAAAAGTTGTTGGAAGACAACCCTGGCCCAGAGGGACTTACAGTGTAAACAGACATGGCTGAGAAGCAGCAGAGAAAAGAGGTATTATCTCCTTCTTACAGTAGAGGAACAGATGCACAGAGACTTTAAATGACTTTCCCAAGGTAGTTGTGCTGAAACCTTGTGATGAAACGAGTTCATCTTCGTTTTTTCCACTCAGGACCTTAAACTTTATACCCACTTTTCCCTTTTTCCATAGATGTTAAAATCATGCTGGATTTGAAGCATGGGAGACAAAATTGAAAGTTCAGTAGTACAGCTTAAATAAATAATGTTCCAACCCTCTCAAGTCTGGGATTTCTTTGGAGTTATACAGATGCTTTTCGGGACAGCTGTGCAGGTCATAGAAAAGATATCTGAAAGAAAGGTTGTCAAACTCTCTTAGAGGTGTCAGCATAGTGTGTCTTGGAAGGGTCAGCACTCACTTTCTTTGGTGTTTCCACAGGTGACAGCTAGTGGAAGAGCAAATTATTATGTGTCATACAGACGGGAGCCTTTTGCACAGATTAAATTGCCCAAATACTCTCTTCCTAAGGTGAGTACACCATTTATGAACACACATATGTAATATCTTGAATAGCACAGCCTGCCCAGTGTTAAAGCACCTCGGTGGGGTTCCTCTCTGGGAGCTCCATTTGTTGTGCTACCTGAATGTTCTTTCTTAAGTACAGATTTGGGATCTTTTCCTCTCCCTGCCTTTAATTAGAGAATGTTTCAGGAAGAAGTTAGTTTTTTCCTCTGTAAAGAAAAAATGGGAATGGAGAGGTACCTCAGAAAACAGAACTCAAACCAATTTCTCCTTGACCAATCTTCTATGAACACCTTTTCCCAGTCCTACTCTGATCTCTATTAATGATTTCTCTGTAAGCCTGGCTGTGGCACTGAGGGTCCTGGAGAACGGTTAGGATGCTGAACACTACTGCAGTCTCCATTTGATGAGAGAAGCACAAGGTATAGCAGCTCTGCTGTCCCCATTCTATGGCTGGATGTTGCCAAGAAGTCATGGAAGTGGGGTTAGCTCCCTAAATGTTGTGTCTTATCAGTGCTTTGGACACACAGAACCCCTGTGTGACACTGCTTAGGAGTTGACTGAGATGTCCTAAGATTAACACAGACTTGCAAAGATGGGAGGGAGGGAAGTTTGTACTTCTCATACAACTCTGCCTGGATTTACCTTCTTAGGCCTTAGCTTTCTACCTGATCAAATGGTGCAAGCCTCAGCAAGGAGAATATGTCCCTGGAATTATACTCAAATTCCATAGCGCAGTCATTGCTTGGGATTGCGTAGAACAGAAGAGAGGAACCTTTCCAATGTCTTAGATGGATACAAGTTTCTGGGTAGTCTAATGGACAGCTGAGACCACTGCTGTTCTTTGGAGCCTCAGAACAGCAGTTGAGGCTACTATCACAGAGGGCTGATAATCAATAGTAATGGCCTTTCCCTTCATTCCACAAATGAAAATTTTGGGGGGATAATTGTAAAATAGTTGGCTAGATATGCCTTATGGGCTGGATCTACCCTTCTGATTGCCTACAGGATATCTGCAGTCTAGCAGATATGGCATATTTGCTTTAACTTGTACCTGAAAACTTCATAGTTGTGAGAAATTTGCATCTCAGACTCCCAGTGTCAGCACCTCAACTTCTTCCCGTTTGGGTTGATCACAGTCAAAAGTGTATTGGTACCTGCATAGCATGGATAAAGTTTATATTGTTCGCCATTCCATGGTGGTGATGTGGGATTCAGAATGTCTGACTACACACCAACTTTTGGAAATCCTGCTGCCATTTTTCAGGAGAACATTACTTATGCTTCCATCTTATGAATTGGCCTTGAAAGCTGCCTCTCATTAAAAAGACAAGTGGGTAGAGAAAATGACTGCCCTCTGATTGTCCTGCTCTGTTGATTGATGCTATCACAGGTTGCTGGCCTGTTATAAGTCAGATTTGTTGGTGACCCTGGTTTGGAATTGGTGCATAGTATAAAATCAGGGATACTTTTGTCATTTAAAAATTGAAACTACTTGTAAGCTAGGTGTCATGGCAAAGTGTTCTAGCCATGTAAAGGAGGTTTGCTTATGCTGCCCTTAGTCACTAGAACATTTTTGTAGTTCAGTAATAACTATCCTGTCAGCTGTAGATTAATGAACTCTGCTGGAGTTGTACATATATGAGACTGGCAATAAGGTAATGCAATAATTTCACTGCAACTGGTCAAAACAGATTGAAGTCATTGAGTGTTTTGCTTTATTTTTACACTGCTGAAATAGGTTGGGTATGTACTTAATCTTCAAGGAATTAGAGCTGATAGGCAAGAACAGACTTCCTGATTTAATCTTCCTTCACTGAGCGAAATGGCAAATCTCCCTCTGATTTCACTCACTGGGGCAGAATTAGGACCTCAAATGTTTTTTCCTCCCCATTCCATGCTGATAGGCTATGTTAGGTCTAGTAGAAAGAGCCCCATCTAATGAACCCAAGCTTTTCATCTAGATACCTCACACAGAAGATTAAGTTGCCTACTAGGCAGGATGGGAATATTGAGCTGATCTTCCCCCAGATATTCTTCCCAAAAATCAGGTCACGTCTGTCCTTTGGGAGACTTCCAGAATAATGGTTTCTTGATGCAGAAACAGAGCAAGAAATTAATCAAGGTTCCTTGGCACACTGGGAAATTTTAAATAGATACAAATAGATAAATGAAGTCCCACATAACCACAGTGATTTTACTTCTAGCTGAAGCAATATTAGTTTGTTCAACAACAGTGGCAAGGATGAAGTGCTTCAATACTCATCACCACCCTGGAAATCATTTCCATAAACCTGCTTTAAAAGAATACTGAGAAAATGCACTGTCAGATCTCTTTGATATTAAAACTAAATGGGGAAACCCTTGCTGGTCCTTCACATCTTGGTGAGCAGTAGGAATGCAACAAAGGTTAGTGGGTGGATTACTTGATAGCCTGGTGTCCTGGTTTCCCAGGAACAGAACCTTGGGCCAGCCATAGCAGGCAGGCCATGAGTAGCCCCAAGACAGCTGGGAGATTCAATCAAGGCAACTGACTCACAGGTGTATCCCATACCACCTCATCATTCTCATTATAAAAGGAGGGAGCTCACTGAGGATGCAGTTTCTTTTCCTGGGGCTCCTCCCTCTTGGCCTCCCGATCCTAAGGACCAGGCTGAGTATAAGCTTGTACACTTTATGTTGGTGATTGTATTAGTTTTGTTATTTCATTAAATCTGTTTCTACTGCAACCCACGGGGCTTCTCCCTTTTTTCCCTGATTCCCCTTTTCAGCTGGACAGGGGTCATCAAGTGGTAGAACAACTGCTACAGTTTAGCCCTGGGTACAGGCTGAATGAAGGCACCTGTATATAGTGGGATAATAGATCTCAGACAAACTCTCAATAGAAAAGTAAGTTATTGAAAATCACTACCAGAATCAGCTCAAACTGATCACTGTACGTCAGCTTCAAATAAATGTAACTCCCAGGTATTTTTGAAACTTGTTCTTTACCATTTGGAAGCACAAGCCCCTTAGATCAGCATGTGGATGGAAATTTTCAGTGCTTTTAGCCTGGTGCTACACCATGCTTAGTGACTATGAGAACTCCAGGCTCCACAGTTGTGAATCTTCCATGAGTGATAAAACTGACTTTCAAATTTATAAATAAAAAATGAAACTGGATGAAATTCCTTGAAGCTACCAAAAATGAAACAAGCAAAAACCCTTCACCCAGCTGGTGATCATTAAAAAAATGAAATGCAGAAAAGTCACAATGGTGGTAATTTATTGGCTAGCTCTAACAGAAAATTGTTTAACATACCTAGAATTCATGCTCCATCTCCATTCTTTCATAAGTCATGGTAATTACTACATGTCCCAAAGGGCAAAGAAATACAGAGATCCTCAGTAATAGGCCTTTTGCTTTCTTTTAACAGGACATGCATATTATCAGCACAGATGAGAATCAGGTGTTTGCAGCTGTTCAAGAGTGGAACCAGAATGACACGTACAACCTGTATATCTCGGACACTCGAGGGGTGTACTTCACTCTAGCCTTGGAAAATGTGAAAAGCAGTCGAGGACTGGAGGGAAATATCATCATTGAACTTTATGAGGTATGTAGTAAAGGTCACCCTACAAAGAACAGCAACTGCTTGCTAATTCAAGCGAGTGTAAATCTCTTACCAGCCTTCCAGGATCTGCATTTGTTTTGGGATCAGCCCAGAGGCATTTACTCTATTTGATGTTGAGCCGACTCATGGAAATTGATGCAGTACATTCTGCTATAGGTGTGACAACTGGTTGCTGTCAAGTCCATAACTAGTTAGCTATGTGGCATTTCAAAAGGGAAAACCATTATCCCTCTCATCCTAATGTGGATGTCTAGAGAAGGACTCAAAATACTGGTTTTCCCCTTGAACAGCCTGAGGCACCTGCTCACAGGTAGGGAATATGGATTCCACCTTTTTAAACTCTGAGCATTTTATGAATTATAAGCAAAAGTTTACAGGTACCATTTGCCCAGACATAACAGCTGGATAACTTCTACCCTGGATCATCTTCCATTCTCATTCTTCTGCCAGACCTTTCAGCCTTGGCCAGCGGCAGTCCATTCAGAGCAGTTCTTCCAGTTCCTGGTTTCTTCAGAGAATTGTGTTTTTTGTGTGTCTTAACTCATTGGATGGAGGATCTGCTGAGATTCAGGGGTCAGTGCTTTGCCAGCAACAAACAACTAATCAGTAATACTAGTAGTAGTGGTTGCAGGCTGGCTTGGGAAAGTTCTACTGTTACATGGAGAAATGTATTTGCAGTTAGGATTATGCATTTATATATTTCAGCCAGAATAATGGCTATTTAACATCATCATCAATTTGTTTATAAAAATCGAGATAGGCAATGAGAGAAAACTCAAAAATTATGCATGGAAAAGTATAAAGGACAGGCTTTACATTTTCCTTTCACCTAGTTAAATACATTTTCTTGCCTCTGAAAAAAACATGTATTTCTTTATTGTGATGAACCAGGTAAAATAAACATGTATCGTCTCCCATTTCTTGGCAAACTCTGTATTCCCGAGCTGTGTATCATAGACTCTTTACTGTTAAATGCTGAGAGAGATTTTCACAGAGTCATTCAAAGGGCGGTGTCACTCAGGGGTCTTTAGAGTAGAAAGATTTGCAACCTGACTATTGCCACAAAGTTGTGAATTTGCAGCAAGTTCCTTCTTCCTGTCTCACAGACATGCAACAGAGACCAGACTCAACACAAAATCTTATTGGAGAAATTTTGACAGGTCCATACTTTGCTGACAAAAATCAAAACATTTGGAATAATTGGGTTGATTTTGACAGAATTTGGGAGTGGAGGGAGATCGAAGAAATCAAGTTTGCAAAACAATGTTTTGATGTATTCAGGATTTTTGTCTTTTGTACAAAATTAAAAAAAAAAAAAAGCAACCAAGAAAAGTAGATCCCACGGTGCTTCTGATGTGACCTGCTGTCTCCCATATTATGGCAGTTTTGGGAGGGAGTGGGGCAGACCACAACCCCAGACTCACTGGGTGTGACACAGTGTATGCTGTACCTTCGAGCCCATCATCATCCTGTCTGCACACACTCAAGGAAATCCAGAAGTGTGCTGTTTCCTTAGGGGTTCGCTCTGTGAACATCCTTGTCATTTTCTTCAGAGAGAGAGACTATGCGAGGCCTTTCAGCTGTGCAGGCATCATTAAGATGTACTTGCAGTGCCATTCACCATCTTCTAAGGCTGGATTGACAGGACTTTATTGCTTTTTCAGGGACCTTCCACTCCTGAGAGTGCTCAGGTGGGCCTTTCTTTTGGCCTGTTCTTCCGATGTATTTTTTCATCTCTCTCCATTTTTCCTAGGTAGCAGGGATCAAAGGCATATTCCTGGCTAACAGGAAGATAGATGACCAAATCAAGACTTTCATTACATACAACAAGGGCAGAGACTGGCGTTTGCTGCAGGCACCGGACACTGATCTAAGAGGGGATCCTGTAGTTTGCCAGCTGGTGAGTGGCAGACCTTTTCCAAAGCACAGTTGTCTCCTTCAGAACTGCTTATTTTAGTCACTGGGTTAACAAAACATCCAGTGAAACTGGGTAGGGGGGATTCTTGGCAGTCAGAGAACTGCAGAGCCCAGGTGCTCCAAAATGGGGCACAGTTTACAGACAAAAACTTCGGGTTGGCTTACTGCCATAATTCAACAACATTCTGTGAACAGCCTTTTTACAGTGGGCTGTAGTCCCTGTGTTTCAAAGGAGTGGTATTTCTCTGAAGTTTCACTGGTTAATCTTTCTCCCTGTGTTTTTTGTCTTGACCTGTTGAGTGTTAATTGAATTAAGTAGATTTTTTTTTTTTTTTTTATATAGGAAAATTCTGACCATCTTTCTTGACCTTTTTTATTGGACTTAAGTCAGAATAAGAAAGTTTCTGGGAAAAATTGCCCTAGATCAGATTGCTGGTAAAAACAAATGCAGACATGCTTGTTTATAATGCAGCATTTCTGCTTCTCTTGCTCACAGCTACTTTTATGGTGCCTATTCAGAAAATAAACATATGCTGCTATCTGTAACAGTGCTAAGAGCAGAAGAGTCACTTTCAGAAGGATCAGAGCACCTGCATGCAGTCGCTAGGGGTTCTTCTGATATTTAACTTGTTGCATATTAAAGCTTCTGCCTTTTTTTGTTTCCTGTCAACAGCCCTTTTGCTCATTGCACTTACGTCTGCAACTCTCAGAGAATCCGTATACTTCAGGAAGCATTTCCAGCAAAGAGACAGCTCCTGGACTGCTGGTGGCAACAGGTAAGAACATAAGTGCTTCTCACTACTCACCCGTTCCTCACTGGGAGCCTGAGAGTATGTGAGATGTCTCCCTTTGTCATAAAAGCTTTCAGCTCTGTTTCAGCAAGTGCTGAGCTAATTCTCATTAACTCCCACTTGCTGTGGGCTAGGAGAAGGTATGTGGCCTCAGACTTCAAAAAAGATAATGCCTCTAAGATACTTGTTGCTCTGCAATAACCCGTATGTGGGTCGAAGCCTTCACCTGCAAGGGGTCACTACCAAGTAGCATCACTAACTCCTCTCACTTGACTTCGTTACAACCACTGATGTAGGTGTCTACCCATTTGTTGGAGTTACCATGAATGAGAACAGGGCCTATAATCATGGCTGTGCTCCTGGGAGGAATCAATACATTCCACCTTTTGAGCAGCAAGCACAGAGTTGTCACAAAGCTTGTTGGGTGAAGCCTGGACTTCGTGAGTGCCTATCTTGTGCGTGACACCTACTTTCAACACTGTGTTGGTCCAAGACTAGTAGTACTTCATCAGCACTGCATGGGTCATTATTATTGTGGGTTGTTCTGCAAAAGAGTGCTTTGACAGGCCATGATGTTTTAGTGGTGACCTGCTACAATGCTTCATGGTGGCCATGGCTGACCCACTGTAATTAATCTGACAACTATTACAGGTCCTGTGTGCACACAGCATGCAACCCCTAATCAGGATGAATGGGGCTACCAAACACACCTAGAACTCCCACAGCTCTGTAGCAATCTGGGCAAACAAAATGCTTTCTGAATGGCTAGTGCTATTGAAAGCTGGCCTCTGAAGCATATAGACTGTCCTGCCTTTTCACAGGAAGGCTCCTACATATGCTCAAATACATCCAAATAGCTTAACCATTATTTCTAAGGCTCGTTTTATCTCCTTTGTTTTGTTCAGCCCAGCAGTGGTTTACAAGTGCATATTGCCTGTATGAATTTACACTGTTTCTTCCAGCCATTTCCATTCTCATATCCTTCTGATGCTCCATGTGTCGGCCAGACTAAGACAGAACCTGAGAGACAGGTTCCCTTTGTGACATTTATATCTTGACAAGGGAAACACAATGTGATTTCCAGTGCACTGATCCAGGCCAAACGGGGCAAGATAATTTAGTTTAAACCTCCAGATCTTCCTGTGCATAGCCAAGTGGAGTCATCACTCCTGGCACTTGCTAGATAGATGCTCAAGAGCAAGCTCTACTCATAATGCTGTGATTGCAGAGCCTTTTTTCTTTAACCTTTTAGGAAACAAATAGAGGCAGCAGGACAGTGAGATTCTAGACATTGATCTAAATAGTAAATGAGGTTCTTTTCAAGCTGCTAGTGCATGAGATGAATGCTTTCCCAGTCTAACAATTAACCTTTAAAAGACAGAATATAAGTTCTGCCTTACTGCTTTGTACAATAAAAAGCTTAACCTGTTGGGAATATACACATCTGTTTCCACTAACCAGATTCACAACAACAGGAACATCTTACCATGTTGGCAAATGTGTTTCGGGATAAGCATTGGAACTTACTCTCGTAGGCATTGACTGCTCAAACTCTCCATGTCTTTGATTTACAGTCGCACGTTTCCAGCTATGGTGGGAAACTCGAACTCTTGATGTGAAGGCAGAGGTTCGATTCTTGCAAAGGGAAGAATTATGTTTTAGTATCTAAGTGTACAGCTACCAAATCCTCTTGACATGTTTGGGAATTAGTTATGTTTGGTGGAGTTTGAATCCATGTAGCTGAAAGAAACTAGATGGAGAGAATAAAGAAAAAAATGGAACAAGTTTGCACAGAAAACCAGACAGAAGTGATAGCAACAGAATCTCACCTTTTTACTCTTTCCTTGCCACAATCTGAAAATCCCTGTTTGGAAAGTTGGTTTTCTAGTTTTGATATTTAAAATATGATGATACAAAACTTACATTTCTGCCTTTAATTCAGTTTCTAATCCTTGAGGACTTCCACTCATGATAAAACACTGGGCTAAACAGATCTTTGGGCTGATGTAGTAGATTTATCCTCATGAACTTGGATGGTCCTACATGGTTGCTCACAGCAGATTTTCCTTGTACCTAAAGTAGTTGGTCATTCTGGCTGGTGTGAGGGAAAAAGATGAGGTAGAAGGACAGTGTGACATTTCCTACATCCTGAGTGTTGGTGGACAAGCCTTTCTTGAATTGCCCTGCCTCCCTCAGCCAGAAATTTTATTATTTGAAACAGCATTGTCACAACAGTGTGACTAGTTGGATTCCATGATGGTGACAGGAGTGTGTCAACTTGCATCTGGATTTTAATTTCTCATTTTCCAACATTAAATGTCAGAAATTCAATTAACATTTTCATTAGTGTGTTTTTATTAAGCTCTTGTTGATGCTGCAGATGTGTAAGAGTGCCACCTCTCCCTTCACTATTTTTGAAGAAAAAATATTAGTTCTCCCTTTCTTCTCTGGAAATTATACTGGCTTTAAAAACAGTCTCATTTGTAAGGTGAAATCTGTTGGGAAAATAAGCTGATAATATTGTATCTCGTCAGTGTCAATTTTCAAGTGGTGCAGCTCTTGTAAATGAATCTTGCTGCCTGACCATGGTGGTTTTAGATGAGATTAGAATCAAGAACGGCAAGGAAGCACTCATTAGGCCAAGTACTTCTGGTTTCCTGGAAAACTGCAGTTCTATGTTCATCCTTATAAGAATGTCTGACACTTGCTTGTGTTGCAGGCAATATTGGCTCTGAGCTTTCCTATGCTGATGTTGGTGTGTTCATCTCTTCTGATGGTGGAAATTCCTGGAGACAGGTATGTTTTGCAGAGTGAAGGAAAGCATGGAGCCTTTTGCTGCTGTTCTTCTCCTGAGTCTTCCCTTCCCAGTGGAGTGCAGCACTCATGCAGTACCTGATTTGTTTGCAGATCTTTGAGGAGGAATACAACGTGTGGTTTCTGGACTGGGGCGGGGCACTAGTGGCCATGAAACACACGTCAGTGCCCATCCGGCACATGTGGTAAGGAAATTTGTTATTTTGAGATGGTTTCCTGTTAAGGATAAGCTGACAGTAGTGCTAATATCTCTTGCATCACCTGGTCAACATCTGCTAGTGTCTACCAAATAAGCAAATGAGATAATTCTTATCTGCATCTTACCATAATTTTGTTTTTGTTGATTAATATAATGATTATTGTACCATTTTATAAATATAATGTCTACATACATAATCACACAAATATTTGAATTACTCCTTGTGCTAGTCATTTACTATGAGACTTCCAATGGGGTGTCTTTCCCACAGACACATATATACTGAGGAAGAAGTCATCCTTTGTGCTTCAGAGAGGATGCGTCCCTCACTTTTGCTTTTTGTTTACAAAATTTGGTATTAAACTGGTAAAACAGATAAAAGGAGAGAGAGGAGAGGGCAATAGATGTTGATAAGGACAACAGAGATATGTTGCTAATGGTTCTGTCTCCTATAGTATTCCACTATCAATTTCCAGAAATACAGTGGTGGCAACTGAAGAGAGTTGGGGGTGGAAGAGGGCAAAATGATTTCTCAGTCAAAGATGCTGTTTTACTATAAATAGGTTATGACAGTCTAAGCATTAAAGATACTGCTCAAAGTTATCCTTTCCTTAGCTTTTGCCCCTCTCACTCCTGCACCAGCTAAGCGTGGAAGAGAGGCATTCTGAAATTAGGAACTAACCTTGTTATGTGTGTATTAGCATCACTTTCAGTCTCTGGTCTTGAGTGAAAGAGGGGCATGGCTAGTGGACTGACCTACCCAGCTTCTAATGTTTAGAAGTAAATTAGTTAGAAATAGCCTTCAGAGCCAAGTTTTGTGTTCCTGTCTACAAGATTGAGACATCTCTCAGTTAGATGGTGCTAAGTACATGTCTATCTCATGCTCTTCATGCAGAACAGGAAATGTGGCTGTCAGTCAAACAAGAACAGAAAGCAATGGTGTTTGGCAGCAGTGATGAGGTGTAAAAGTCTCCTCTACCTGAGTCACTATTGTACAAAATCTTTCAGTTAAATTACAGTCATTCAGAAGCTGGAGACCTCAAGACAGGCTGTTTTTACCCATCACAAGCTAATGTTCCAGAGATGTACCTTAAGAACATTAATGACTACTTTTTCAATATGAAAAGTTTCTGGACTTTATATTCCAGACCTGACAGATAACTCTGGGATGACTGCAGCATAGATTTCTATTAAAGTTTGAATTGGTTGCATTTAAGCACATTTCTTTACCACCTGAGCTGAAGCAATGACTGCTTTAGTTTTAGATTGTTAACCACAGGATGTATTGGCTGATATTCCTAAGTCTTTGTAATTTTTCTAGGATCTTCTTGAGACAGGGGTACTAAATATTTTCCAAGAGGTCTGTGCCTCTGTTCAGTATTACAAGCAAGTCATTATATGCAAAATGAGTATTGTGATCTTTGTCTTGCTTTATGGTGTTCAGGAAACAGGTTGTTTTATCATAAGAAAACTTGTTGCAGTCATAACATATGTAGCCTTACAGAGTCAGGGCCAGGGATTAGTCTAGGCCAACCTTCTCTTGCCAACAGCCTTCATAACTGGACATACAGAGGAGTGTAGTAACCAGGGCCAACCTATAATGATGCTTCCAGCAGACTCCAGCGTTCTGTCTGTGGTTAGAACGCATTGTTGAGTGACTAGAAACATTTGACTCTGATGAGTAACTCAGTAGTCATGACTGCACCTGAAGTGCCCTCGGGAAAGAAGACATCAAGACCATGTCCAATTCTTTAGACTAAACCAAGTATGGGCCAAGGCAGGAGAAGCGTGTGTTAACTAAGTGTAAGTGTCACTAGCAGTAGGTGCATCAGGCTGTGGCAAGTTGAGCTCTGGAAGAGTGAAAGGTGAGCCACTTACGTACTGAAAGACCTCTATGTCATGTATTAACCATTTATGACTGTATTCTTCAATCCAGGTGCAACTGTTTTAATTGTGTCTTACCTTGTGAGACACAGGTTAAAAAAAATGGATGTGAAAAGCACATTATGTGCAAGTGCCTGTACTTAGATGTCAGGAAAGTTTTGGTCACAGGTTAACTTTCCATAGGAGCTGGGGACCCAGTTCACCTGTCTGCTTTGCAGGTGTTCCTTTCAGATGTTCTCCCTTTCCACTAAGTCTCATGAAATGGCATGTACAGTACTGTAAGTGCCCCACCCACTCTATTAAATGAGTAATGATTTAGAACTGTTACCAATAAGCTTCAACAGTTTTCCTCCAAAATTGAACCCTTAGGGACTTCGGAATTTGCTTCGTATTGTCTCGGTAGGCACCTGTTTTACGGGCAGGAGTGGAATAGATTAAAGGGTACATGTGTATATTAGTTCTCAGGCTGAGACATTGTATGATAAGTTTCATCCTGGAGAAAAAGCGGGGTGGATAATTGAAAACCTGAGAGAACTTTAGCTAAGCTAATGAAGCAAGCTGTTCCTCAGAAATTGAAATGCTATTTAGATAGATAAGCATGCAAGCAGAGCGGCATACAAATGCACAGGTGTACAGGAAGATACATACATTTAAATAAATAGATTTGGGCAGATAAGCTTTTTGTATGCTGTTGTACTCCCAGCTTTCTGACTTTGGTCTATAGTCAGCTTCCTATTCTGTCTGCTGTGCATTGTGTGTCAGGTGAAAATGTTTTGCCCGGTGCTGTGAGAGGCAGGTACCTAGGGAAAGGTGACTGCAAGCCTTGGCTTTCCACACTAGAGATCTGAAGTTGGTGTAACCCATTGTTTGTAATACATATTACACTGGCCTCCTGTTCCTCTAGTGGTATCTCAGTGTCCCTGATGCTACCTATGTGGAGTAGGGAGGATTCAGTTTCCAGCAAGGCCCTCTCAGACAAATCCAGGTGCTCAGGTACATCTGCACACACACATGTGCATCCACCCCAAACTTTTCTCACCTGGAAAATAAGGCAAACTTCTTTTGTGCTTACTTTAAAATGAGAAGTGTTTCCTGCTATTCAAAGAAGAAATTTGTGCCATTATTGTCTCTTCGGTAATGTCCATCGAGAGTAATCTGTCAGCTTTCACAGCCCAGGTACCTCGCAGAATTACAGAGAACTCTGTAATGACCCTGCTGGGAGAGGAACAAATAATTTTACAGCCAATAAACCTTTGTGTTTCTCTGTTTGTTCTTCCTTTGCTGGTATAATTTGGAGCTGAAATTCAGGGCAGAAACTGTGCAGGTGTGATTGCTTGGAGAGTCTGGGGGCAGAGAGAAACTTGGTTGCTATCAGAACCGTTTGTGAGCAGCAGCTCTAGGAGCTGGGTGCTGACAGTCTGCAGGTTGTCTGCCTTTCCTGATGCAGTAGCAGCTGGATGTACACACCTATTTTTGCTGTTTTCCATGCTGTTCTGGATGCAGACTGTCAGGATGATGTCAGGGCTGACAGGTCTGTGAGGGCTGGGCAGCCAGGAGCTGACCAAGGTCCCTGGAACAGCAGGGCAGGATCTCTAATCTGTCTGCTGGTGTGGTCAGTTAGACTGTTAGTTCACCTACTCCTTTGTAATTATCAGAGATAGAGAGGTTGCTGGGGTGTAGCTGAGAGCAAAGTTTGCAAACCCTCCTCTGCTAACCTAAAAGCCTGTTGTACTAACTAATTCAACCAAGACCCTGTCAGCTGGGTTAGAATATACATGCTGTTTGATAAAAGCAGAAAGTAAGGCACACGGTGGCTGTGGGTAGGGACAGATGATCAAAAGCCACTGAATTATCCTGACTTGTCACTGACACTGTGTACACCCTGAGCCTCTAAGAAGGGAACCAGCATACAGCCTTGTTTCACAGCTGTAACAGGAAAAGAGCATACAGACTAACTACTGACCATAGCTCAGTTTGTCCTCCTTCCTCCACCTCTCTGTAAAATGGAGACCACCCCTGAGGCAGCATGCAAAGAAGTATCAGTGGGGCTACAGAGATTGCAGCTAACGCCATATGGCATTGATACACGCGTGGGTCGAAACATCCCGCAGTGCTGACAGCAATTTACAAGCATTCAGACCAGGGCTGCTTATGCTCTGAGTGCTGCTTCATGCCAGGTACTATTGTAGATCCAGAAACAGGACTTGGCAGTGCTCTTCAATCCCTTGAAGTCTGATGTACAGCTGGATTGAGTATAGCCATGTTCTTATTGCCGGTGTTTTATACTGTCAAAGGCTTTGACCTCTCGAAGTACACCAAGAGCATGAATTAGTGGGCTGGGAAATGGCAAAGATTGGTGCTTGTCTATAAATCTACCTGCTGGAGCTTGCAGACTTTAGTCAACATTTAATTGCTGCAGTTGCTCTAGAGTAAGTCTTTTTATGTGTATAAATCTTGTCTGCTTCTATCTCAGGGTGAGTTTTGATGAGGGAAGATCCTGGAGTAAATACGCTTTCACATCAACACCACTTTTTGTGGATGGATCCCTTGTAGACCCTGGCATAGAGACCCAGATAATGACGTAAGTATAGCAGCTTGTAACTTTTTCTAAAATGTGATGGCAGAAGGGGTGCATGGTGAGCTTTGTGGTGTGCAGTGCAGCATTGTGTAGCTATACATGTAGTATTGCCTGAAGGCATGGTGTTGTTTTGTGTTTTTCGCTGATGGTCACAGACCAAGGTGAAGTGTCCGTGCATCACATGGCAAACAGATGATGGAGCCAAACTCTTCCCAGTAGTGGCAGGTGGTATATAAAAAAAAGATGGTCCCAAGCTGCAGTTTGGGAGTTCAGATAGGACAGTATGAAATTCTGCTTTTCCGGTGGGTAGCGTAGCCCTGGTTAGGTTACAAATAAGTTGTGGTGTCACCTTGAAGTTTTCAAGCCTTGGCTGAAAACACACCTTCCCTGATCTATAGTTGGCTGCAGTCTGTCTTGGAGTAAGAGCTTGGACTAGTGACATCCAGAGGTCTATTCTCATAAATACTGCTGAGACTGTGTTCCTTGGATCTGATGGCCCAGGGACTGCAGTGCTCTTCAGAGGCCGGAGATCTGTATGGTTGCACCTAATGTCAGTTCTGTGCTTCCTCCAGTTGTGCAGCTTGAATGTCTTTTGAGATTGCTGCTAAGTATGAATATCCCCAAACCTTGATGCTTGCATTGTGGGCTCTACATCTGGTTTTAGCTCAAGCTAAAGGTATTCTCAGTGTGCACATGCACACCTGAGCTCAGAATAACTTTCCTGATCAGGGGTGTAGTATGCTATCATTCACTCATACCACGGAAGGAAGAGCCTGGACTGGTGCTTGAAGGTGCTTGGACCTTCCTCTTCCCAAGAGTGCTGAAGTACTGGGTAAGGCTGGTGGAATTGGTGGACTAATGCTGGCCCCAAAACAGGCCAGGATCTGTTTAACAACCAGGGGAGAGAGAGGGAACATTTTAAGTTCAAATGCATCTTTCAAGAGCCATCTGACCTCTTGCACAAAGCAGATCAGAGCACTCAGTTCTGGAATTCTGAACAAAGCAAGGGCTAGATACACTGGCTTTGTTGCTTGCAGAGATGCCTTCTCACCTGTGTTTTCTCTGAGCTGGCTGGAACAGCTTTCTGAAAAGGATCAGAAAGCAAAGTGGCGAAGATGCCTTAGACTGGAGGCATTCCTGTGAAGCATATCTGCAGTGGCATGAAGGAGTGCCTTTGGTTAATCACATCAGACACTTGCAGCACTCCGACTCGGGCAGGAATTACACTATAAAGTTCACCTTGTAGTCAGTTTGCTTTTCCTGCTTTCTGCACCTGCACTTGAAGTTCTTGCAAATTTTCACTGCAAGAGAAAAGAGATTCAAGGCTAGTGTATTTTATTCTAGGATTCAGTCCATCTGCCTACTTATGTGGCAGAAATGCATAAGTGGATTTCATTGCTGGTGTCACAGGTAGTGACAGACTGGGCATAGACTTCTGGGTATGCTTGCCACCAGTTTCTGAGGAAGCTTGGATCAGATGATAGTTGTGTCTTGGGCATTTCTGCTAGTGATTTGAATTTATTCCAACTTGGTTGTGTAATTTATGTTGGTATATCTTTCAGAAACCAGACCTGCATCAACCTTACACAAACAGAAGTGGCCTTGTGGTGAGGCAAGTTCTGTACCTGCAGTGGAGCTCACCTTAGCTGCAAGAAAGAGGCTGGGGGAAAATCCTCTCCTTGCAAAGGGTTGTTTGTTATGGCTTCTTTACTGTCTATGCCATGACAGATGAAGTGTCTTGGTGCTGTAGTCTTGGGAGTATCAGGAAGGTGTAGCCAACTCCTGTATAGCCCATCTGTATTTCCTGTGCTAGTGTCTCCTAGGAAGGCCAGGCTAAATAATTATGGTTATCCTTTATGCCTATAAAGCAAGGGAGCTGCACAATTAAGTTTGTTTCCCAAACAGTGCTGGGGCAGAATGAGGCAGCCTCTGTGTTTCTGTCACAGACAGCTGTTGAGATTTTTATTGAAGTAGAGTTTATATCAATTCCGGTAAGGTTGCTAGTTTTTCCTTTACTCCAAAACCATGCCTTGGCTTTGGCTTTTTCTTCATAAAAGTGAAGTATTTGTGTAGAAGAATATATCTGCTGCTTTGCTATCTGCAAATATTGTCCCTATTTTTGCATACACACAGCAGTTGTATGGTATACCTGTGAGCCTTTTCACAAGATTGCTGTGAGCATCCTGTTAGGGAAATTTATGCCAATCCCCACCTAAAGATCAGACTCTGTATTCTGTTAACTCTATGTATTTTTCTCCAAATGCAGCAATAAGGTGTCCCTTTCTGTGTTGGTTAATATGGTGTTTTTCTGTGAAATTCATTGTGCAAAGCACAATGTGTATCGCTTTCCAACCACACACATGCAGAGACAGATCTGAGCTCAAATAAATCTGCACATCAGCACTGTCACTGAAATCAATGGAGCTGATCAGTTTCAACTAGCTGTGGATTTAGCCCATTTGCTTTATAAATCAATGCAGTTTTCTTTCGAGATGAAAGATGCATTTTAAATCTAAGGTTCTTGTTACTTATATCTCTATAGTCTTCTGATGGAGAATGTAGGAAGTGAGTTATCTTGCTGAATACTGTGTATCAGCTTTGCTGAGAGCTGACTCTTTTGAAATCTTTGCAGGCTTATTATTATTATTGCTATTGTTATTGGTATTGCTTTTATTATTACTGTCATCATTAGCAGTTTTTAAAACTATTCTTAGTAACCTGTAAAAGCCATACAAAGAAATTTCACATGATACTTGCCGTAAATGTTTAAAGATATTCCTGTCCACAACGTTAAAGGAACTAAGGAGGAAAGAGAGGATTTATAAAGCCCATGTGCAAACCATTTCTATGCAGATCACTTGGGTATTTCTCACAATGAGAATTTTAGTGAACTCACAAGGGCAGTGTAGGACCACACTAAGCTTGTGGAAGCTTTGGCTGAGAAGAAATCAATGTGTGTCTGTTGCTACTGGCCATTCTCTGAATCAAGATAACACATGGTGGTTGGAGGTACACGGAATTTGTGTTTGCAAGTAGAAATCCCAGTGATTTCAAGAAGCTGATGAGAGGAGCACAATGACTTGAGATCAGCATATCCCAGTTGAGGATGGGATCAGTGGGAACTCTTAGACTAGAAGCAGGGCTGAGGCAGACTGTGCTCGTATTTGTGTCCTGCCAAACTGGATAGTTTAGTGACTTTTAAAGATTTGTCTTTCACTCTGGAAAATGCAAAATATCTCATCTGGTGGTCTTGGCTGATCCCTGTTAGGGAAAATTTCTTCTATTGATTTGTATCAAAGTGATCTGTGTTCAGCTACTTCCAAAAAATAATAATCTGAGGGCAATGTGTATTAAATAGTCATTATGCTCCAACTATTATTAACATATTGCATTATTTAACAATATTATCATAATACTATCTTATTAAAATCAATATATCAGTAGAATGACTATTATTCCCAACCTTCATTTTATGGCACATCCTGTGAGTGGCCTCTCTGTGCTGTAGGAAGCAGCAACAATTTTTAGCACATAATTTCATACCACTTCATGGCTGTTATGTGAGCAGTTGAAGTATCTGTCTGTATTGTACAAGCATCCTAGGCTTTTTGGATCTTCTGTGCTTTGTGCTGTGTATGTGTGTCCTGAGACAATTCTAAAGAATTTACCGGTATGGTAGAATCTGTAGATTTGCATGTAGGGGTATTATATGATTCTGAATATTAGTGTACTTTGAATTGGGAGCTGCTTTTAGTGGGGAATTGGACAAAAAGTCTTGCAGAGGTCTGTTCCAACCTAAATTATTCTGTGATTTTGTTATTTCATATGGCTGTAAGGGTGAAAGAATGAATTATTTCCTTACAAGCATAGCTGAGTGGGCTCTGCTAAGAATGTAGTTTTGTGACACACAGGGAAGTACTACAAGACTGTATAAGCTGGTATAACTTGGAGCTACTGCCTAATCAGGGTCAATTCCCTTTCCCTTCCTCCATTCCTGGCTGATCATCCACTTCTTCAGTTCCTTTCACTGTTGTTCTGACACTCATTTCATCTGACAAGATAGTCAGTTCAGCTCCCGTAGTGTGACAGCACTTTGAGAGGTGTGTACCAAAGCACATTGCAGTGTTTGGTGTAGGAATGAGAAAAGCAGCTGTAGAACAAAGTGTCCTTCAGGAAAAAAATGCATAAGGGTGATGGGTAAGGCATGTTCTTAGGTGACCCAAGGAGTGCTTAGAAAGCACTAGTCTTTTTGAAATCTACAATTTTCTACCTTCTATCCTTCAACCTTTGATGTTTTCACATTCTAGTGGGTCAGATATAAGATTTCTATGTTTACAAACCATAGGCACAGCATGTTCCCGTTGTCCACCACAGGAAAGGAATCAGATTGTATTTCCCTTCTAGTTGATTGTGATGTACCCAAAGAGAAGCAGTATTTTCTCGAGAGAGTTGCTAGTCTGTACCATTAAATCGGAGACAAGGCGTTTTTCTGGGTCCAGAGAAGGACTTTGTGTTGTTCCAGCTCTGACTCATAATTGTTACCCTTGCTACTTCATCTCCTGTGCTAAGCATCTCTCTAAACCAACATAAAGAGACGCAGCCTTTTTGCTTCACAGCCCTGCAGAGCTTTGCTGTAATTTTAGTGGACTCATTATACATGTGTGTGTGCAGACACTCATTCAGACATGGGGATCATTAAGTTTATGCTGATAAATATATATTTATGTAGACACACCCACGCGTGTGTATATAAATATATATGTGTTTCTATGTATGTATACTTAATGATCCATATATATCTGTGTATGCATCATTGCACATTAATGTTTTCAGTGAGAGGCTTTAATACAGGCTGGTCTGCCATCATTGCTGTGACTGTTGCCCTTGGCTATGTGTATGTTAGAAAATGTTCCTGGTTGTAAATGAATAGGTTCTGAGCCCTGGCCCTTTCTAACATCTTCTCGTTTACATGGCTATGCAGCTTTACCAGAGATGAAGTGGGAGCACTTTTTTCCAGGAGACCCATAAAATTACTGGCAATCCATCACTGTGTGGCAGAAGAGCAGGGCAGAATGAATAAGTAATTGAGAAATGTTGGAAAAGGTGAGATGGAGGCCAGGAGAGATTTGAGGTGAGAAAGAGAGCATTAAGAGCTGTACTGAGACAGACCAGAGGCCCTTCTAGCTCAGTTCCATGCTTCAACAGTGGCAACCAGAGGATGCTAAAAATATATATTAAAAAAATTTAATTATTCCCTTGTACACCTTTGTCATTATCAGAGATTTGCAAATAAGGGACTTTCTTGGCCGAACATAGTATTCTTTGTATTTCTAAGATATTAATTATTTTTTCCAATTTTTGAGGTTTTTTTCCCCCTAAATCCCTTTAACAATTCAGTAGCCACATTATCATGTGGCCAGGAGTTCCATGAGTTAATTCTTATTCTGAAGAACTGGCTGACTTGTGGAAGACATCAGCAAAGTATGTGCAGGTATGAAGGCAACGTGGACAGGTTCTGATAAGCACTCAGCAGAGCTTCAGCAGGTTGACTATGAGAGAAGGGCAACAGCTCCCGGGTCTAACTTCCTACTGAGTTCAAAATTACACGGGGGCCAAAAATAATTTTCGCGTTGCTTTCTGATAAGGTGATTATCATCTTTCCTCTTCAAGCAAGGCAACATTCAGTGCCTTCTGGTCAAGTCTTGCTGTCATATTTAAAAGCTGATACAGGAAATAAAATTACAAGCTGACACAATGCCCCTTTGCTTAGGGGTAGGGAGCTGTGGATCTGCCATCTCTGAGTGGCTGTGCTGAGAAAAGTAAGGGAAAAACAGAGAGGTGATAGAAAATAGTGCCTTTGCTGGGATGTGGTCAGAGGAGCTGGTCTTTGCCCTCCATAGCTGGCACCCCTGCTAGCAATCTCAGCAAACAAGAGAAGAGGTGAGTGCATGGCAGAAACACCAAGAGATTGTTTTTCCTAGAAGGAACGGAGGTTCTTGTTGAACATGCATAAAAAAAAGACAATTCCTGTGGCTCAGCAGAAGCCTTCAAACTCTCTTGCCATCAATCTGGTCTCTTTCATTTCACTCTGCTTTAGAAAAAGAGAAGGAGACTGTCTGAAAAAAAGAGGCAGATTTTATTCTACAGCTTCTGCTGCTGCTGCTGAGCATAATAGAGGATCAGGTGAAGAAGGAATCTGGAGGAGAGTTTTCACCAGAGGTCTGTAGAAAGCTAAATACAACTTGCAGCTTCCAGTGCAGTAAACAACAGAAGGGATCATGTACGGGGGATGTTGTGGTGAAGGATTCTGAACTCTATCTTCCTTTCTTTTGGGAACCAGAGCTGACCTACCAAAGCTGTGGGGTTTTTGAGAGATTGCAGATTTCAAAACCTGATTTATCCAAGTTGCGTAGGTACTGTCAGCTACCTAGAAAGGTCTGGTAGGTTTTAACTGTTGTCCCTGTTGTGGTCTTATCTTGCATTTCAGTTTTCCTTTCTTTTTATGTTTATTGCAGTATCTGTTTGTGGTGCAGCCAGCTTTATTATTTGATATGGATTTTACTGCAGGGCTCTGATGTCCTTGTGAGTTCATTGCACTGTCCTCGCTCATGGGGCTGTGCAAAGTGCAGTGTGTAAGCCTACATAAGGACTCTTCAGAATAGGATCCATGAACTAAAATGAATCTGTGAAAGTAATGACTGCACACAGAAAGAAAAGTAAAACTTAGAACTTGATCTGAGAATAAAAATTACAAATATAGTTATTAAGTTAGGAACTCAAAATGATTGAGAGGGTATTTGCATTTGCTATGGTGAGCTGCATTCCTGTGTCATCTGATCTAATTTCAAAACCTTCTAGAAGTAATGAATAGCTGGGACTTTGCAAGGAAATGATCGGTCTGCTAATGCTATCAAGTGACTTTACAATGGACAAGAAAATATGTATTATAGGAATTCCCATTTTATCCCAGCAGATGATCAGGTTATACCGTGGAGTAAGACAGTTGATTATCATTATCTTCATTTGTAAGACTTAAAAACATTATTAATGATCACAGATTAATCAGTGTTACTTCTTCCTCCCATCTCCCTCCCTGCCAGAGGAGTACTCTATTTGTTAGCCTTTGGATGGCTGCGTGAATTCACCTAAACAGCCCACATATTGATTGTGCTGCTGATACTTGCAGTATGAGCTGAGGTCTTTCTGTGGCACCTGTATAGACAAATCAGGTGATGAGAACATCTGCTTAGAGCAAGCATAATGTGATTTATTGGGCCTTAGGAAAAAGGTGTCTGTGACCTGAGAGCAGTTCCCAGCAGTTGTGCCATGTGCTCCTGGCAGAAGCTATAACACCTGGAGAAGGCATTGGGCTCTGTGGCATGTAATGTCTGGCTTTGGCTTTCTGGGGCAAACATTACTCTTGTCGCAGTCAAGTGCTATTTATGGACAGTAGATCGAATATTATGCTAAAGGCATCAACATCATTAGTTGTATCGCATAGGTAGGGAAATTGAGGCAGAACAAGGGGCATGTCTATGGTCAGTCACTCAGCAGGCTGTCATAGGGAGAACTTGGCACTAAATCAGGTCTCCTGAGTCCCAGATGAGAGTAATTCACTGTGCAGACTTTTCCCATTCCGTAGGGGGAAGGAGATGTTGAGTCATATCTGTAACGTCTCTCAGACAAGTTGGATGGTGACGTAAGCATGTGCAGGGAGGAGGGCTAGAAAAAGGTTTGCTCACTTCAGGCTTTTATTCACTGAAGTGAATAAAAAAAACTCTTACAGAAGGAGCCAGAATGAGCAGCAGCCTGATACATGATTTATATTCCCTAAGTAAAAGGTCAGGCGTTGCCTGATGACAGTACAATCCAGATATTCTCATCTCGAGGCTCATGTGCTTTTTCTTGTGCTTTTAAGTAAGGACAGATGGATTATAGGTCCTGTGCTTTCCTCTTGCTGGCAGCTGGGCTGGGCTGTACAAAGCACTCAGGCCTGGTATGGGGTGCACAGCCAGGGGCATAGGGTGCTGTACACACATACATTCCTCAGAGTCTTTCACCTTTCTGTTAGAGCAAGCCATGAAGTATTCTAGTGCCCTCATCCTACCAGCCCTCGGGGAACTGAGAAACCATATGGCTTCAGCACCTTTCCAGCTCAGCTTGGCCCTGATCCTGCATGGGGCAGAGGGTGGTACAGCACACTAGCTTTTCTGGGAGCTAGGAACACTTAGCACTGGGCTGGCTGCAGAGTTCACTCTGACAGATTTTTCATCACTGGGCTGCAGTGAGTGGTGGAGCCCAGTTCTCCAGACCAGACATACTATAATTTAAGGCATCTCACATAGTTCAGGAACTGCTAAGAAGCCTTTACTCCTGAGGAGAGCTTGTCCTCATTTGATTGTTGTACATGGTTTTCTTGTTTCGTGATCCCTTTGACCCAAACCTGTGATAACTCCCCCACTATAACTGGTCAGCCACCTTGTCATGCTATTGCCTAGCCGATCTCATCCCCTCTTCTGAGCCTTTTTCTCTCTGACACCCTGTGCCAGGGAAAGTTTGTCACCTCGATCCACCATAAACTGTCCCTGTTTCCAGTGTTTGGAGCTTACATGTTCTGAGCAATGACTTCCACATTTGTATTGCACATCTCTAATTGGAAATCTGCTGATTCATAGGATGAAAGATTGAAATGACTGAACATGTTGTGTTTTCCAGCTTCTGGCAAAGGGGCAGCACCTGCCTCTGTTGGGACCTCAGACCCGTTAGTGGAGGAAACAGATTGCTGGTACATGCCAGTATCTTTTCTAGAAGAGGGAGGCAGCATCTTCGGGTTTCAAAGCTGTCAGAAACTGGTTGTCTTTCATGAATGCTTTGAAGAAGAGAAAGAAATCTTCTTAAAAACAGCATTAAAAATTAACGTGCTTTCCCACCCCGCTTCCCAGGTGTCTCATGCTCCCTTTCATGTTGCTGGGATTTCTTTTGAAAAAATTGTCATGTAAAGTGGTTTGGGAACATTGGCAATAAATTTTTTATAGTCTAGATTTCAAAAGGTTTGGTTTGACATTCAGTAAGTTCTGATTTTGATAGCACTTTATATTTAAAACACAAAATTAAAAAAACCCCAAACCTGTCTCTCCCATTTCCTTGTGCATTGTTTGTGCAGCTAATGCAGAAATCAAGCCCGAGCTGTAGGGCTGCTTCGTAATTATACGTTCTGCAGATTACTTACTAATTGCACTTGGCATTACTTGCTAACTGAAAGATCATGCTGTACCATGTCATTTGCAGTGGTTTTCCTCTTCTACTGGTACTCTAAAGGAAGTGCTCATTCAGTTGATGAATAATTCTAGGACTGTTTTCCAAAGCTGAGGGAAAAGGGTGTACTGTGATTGTACTGCAGGATTATTATTGCAAGATTTTGTTTTTCCTCTGTGATTCTGTAATCACAGAAACTCTTCCCCTGCCTCATGCATCCCTCCTGACCTGGAATCGGATGGTGGTGCAGCTTTCCATGAGTGGTTTAATATGGATTGCTAGTCAGTGAATCTGGCTACCACTTTGAATTTCTCTTCTGTGGAAAATGTCCATGTCATGACATTCAGTTGCAGTTGGAGGTGGAAATAAACCACTTCCTTCAGATTACATCTGCATGAGAAATTCTGTGAAATTCTCATTTGATCCTTCCCCTTGGGAAACAGAATAGAGACCATGATACTCTTGAACAAATTTGTTATCATGCAAAATGCTGTCTGCTGTTGGTATATTCTTGGGAGTTTCACTGCTGCTGTTTTTTCTCCCTCTGCATAGTAGCAGTAGAACAAGGCCTTATGTCTAAGATGGTCTATGGGAATTACACTAATTTGCACCAGCTGAAAATTTACGTCCAAATGGATAGTATGTTTTATTTGGAAGAAAATGCATCTCTTCTTTCTAGAAAAATTTGCAGCTTTTCTTACTCTCTATCCACAAACAGAAGTACAGCAGCCCTGAATCATCACCCAGTTGCCCTCAGGCTACTGTTCCTAGTTAACAGGTCAGACAAGACCAAGTGAATTAAGAGCTCCAAAGTGGCTTTTAAAGACCATATTTATTGTTTATGGAAAAAAAAAAAAAAAGACAGTGTTTTTTGTTGACAATTGCCTGACTTTCCAGTGTCATCTTTCATCTTTTATGTTTTCTTTGTTTCCAGTCTCTTGCTCCCTGCATCATCTTGCCAGTCATGAGACAGTATAACTCTCCCTCTCCCTCTTCCACTCTCCCTAATTGCTGAGCTGTGTCTCTTTCAATTAGGTTCTGCTTCCTTGTCTCAGTCCCTTTCCATCCAATTTCCATGTAACCAGTGACCTCCTTTTAACGCTAATTCAATCTAAACCCTAATAAAAAACAATTGGGAGGTTACACAGCCCATTTGGTTTTCTCCAAAGTAATGATTTATGTTTAATTCATGGGGAAATAGCTCATCTCTCTCTCTCACCATTCATAAAACCTAACCCTGCTGGCACAATTTGCCGCTGCTCCATTGCTGCTTGGGTGTATTTAGCCCTAGCAGCTCAGCCTACACATAGGAGCTAGTCTTGCTTTACTGCTGCTTTCTTACACACAGATGGTTTCAGATCCAGATTTCATAACAGGCCCTCTTTTTTTTTGTGTGTGTGTGCAATCATCAGCATTTTCTCATATTGTCTCAAAAGCTATATAAATGTCAACAAGTGATAGAGGTACAACTATGTATGTGGTCCTTCTGTAAGTACATGCACTGAGCCAGGGTCTCTAGTATAGGCTCACTGTTTTTGCAGGTAATGTAGGACCAGAGTAGCCTGGACAGTGGGGAGAAAACATTCAAACCAATTCAAGTCAATTATGGCAGTGAGAGAACTTTGTAAAGGGACACAGTTGACTCTAATCTAGACCTGCTATGTCTGGCTGGAGAATGGCTCTTTCTGTGAAGCTATCCCCCCACTTCTGGTCTGTGTTACCCAGCATTCTGGAGTAAGTGTGGTTTGTGTTTCTGACGCGTTCATGCCATGTTGATGCTGAACTAATCAGTTCCCCTGGAGTGTGGAGCACTGGTGTATGAAGTACCAGAACCAGCAGCAAACTCCCACTCAGTTCTGGCTGGGCTTCTTAGCACCATCTCAGTGCTGGTTGTGTAAGTGCCAGAATAGGTCTCACACAAGAGCTTTGTTCTCTGGGCTTGCCAAGAGCTACAGGAATGGAAATGCAGAGCTTAGGCATATACAGGCTTTACCTAGCAACCATGTAGGTCTGCATCTACACATCATGCCCAAAAGTTAAATGGCTTTATTGTTCATGAGAGCAGACCAGCCAAATTTGAATAGGTCTGGTCCTTAACTTTTGCATTGATGGGTCCAACCTGATGCTGCATGGACCTGCCCTGGGTGACTTGAGGTCAGCCCATCTGATACCTATCCTAGATGCTTGTAGAGAGGAACTCTCCAGTCTGTGCTATGCCACTACATTGAGGGTGGCATTGACCAAGCCCTGCTCATGAAACCACATTGGGGGTACTTCGTGCAAAGGGAGGTTAGCCTTGGATGCTTGGTTAGCTCTTAAAATTGCAGCAGTAGCAACATGTGCTTCTGTTTGCAGGACATCAAAGAGAGGATGAGCACCTTCAGTTGTGGTGGATTAATCTCAGTGCTCCTGCAGCTGTGATTGCTTAAATCTGGGGCTCCTCTTGGTTTTGCTGAGATAATTTCATTCCCTCCAGGGGACTAGGTGAAAAACAACACACTTATTTCCCTGCCAGGAGGTGGTTCTTACAGACTGTGCTGCCTAGCACTACTTGGGTCTGCCCATTAAATAGCTACTTCTGGCACTACCTAGCAGAGACACAGATGTAAATAAAGAGAGATTTTTACTGGAATCAGAGGAAAATCTTGCTTAACTTCCTCCCTCTACATTCCCACAACTGAAGCGCAGTTTCAGGTCAGCTGAAACATTTACTGATTTGGGTGATTTTACTATTGGGTTTTTATTTTTTGCTTGCTCTGCAAGCATTTTTCTCTTACAATAAAAGAGAAAAAAGAAACAAGGTTGGTTTCACACTTACCTAAATGAAATAGTCTATTTATGATGACGCTGCAATTAGCTTTTCCTTCAGTATTATCAATTAAAGTATATATTTGGCTTTCTTTCTACCTAGTTTTCTGTTGATCCATCCAGCTATCTGCTTGTGTAGTTCATCTCAAAAGGAGCTATTATATTTTTTGCTTTTGTGTTATTTTTAGATGTTAAAAATGGTTAAAACTTAAACAGTCTGTTCTGTAGGGCCTAATCTTGTTATAATCTGACTTCAGAGGCTCCCAGGGTGCTTTGTGAGAAGCAGAATGAGGTACCTTTCATCTCTCTCACCTTGTTGATGTCCAGTGAAGGAAAAATGCTTCATAAAGGAGGGTACACTGGATTTTTTGTGTAGTGAAGATGACCTTATCAGCTGCTTCCTTCCTTTGTATCTTCAGTCATCTGTCTCACTGATGGGCACAGCTGAGGGGAGGAGGTGTTACCAGAGACTTTGACTGTTGTCTCCCATTACATGCAAAGGAGCTAGACGGACTGGTGAAGATAAAAGTCCTCCATCTATATCCAGACTACCCAAGTACAGACAGCTTCAATGCATGCTTGCTCCATATTTCCTGCCAGTTTACTTCAGAAATGATAGAAGGGAACTTGATTTAGGTATGACAAGACATTTCTGTTTCCACACTTGGGCAGCTCATCTGAAACTGCCAGCAGAGTTAGATCCAGATGGATACAGCTGATGCCTTTCCTGTGAGCAATACAGGAGCTATTACTTGAGAAGATCTATTTCTCATACCCTAGGCAGAGACAGGGATTGAATCTATGGACCAGAAGTGGATGAGTTGTTATCTTGTGACCCTCAGTTCATTCTGTTGACCTGTCAGGAATGAGCAATATTGAATTACATAAAAAGCACAACTATCAACAATGCAAGCAGTGATAAGGCAAAAGCAAAGCAGTTTGACAAGAGAACGCGATATAAATGTAAAAAGCCTTTCAAGCACTTTCTGTACAAGGTTGTCCAGTCAGTATATACCGCACTTGTAAATTATTGTGTATTTAAAAAATTACTGAAAGATATAATTATAGCAGCATTACCAATGACCTTTTCCAAAATGACTCCATCATGAATCTGTAGGCATTTCAGAATTGTTTTCCAAGTTCCTAGCAATTTTTTTGCAAATTAATGACATCCAACCCTGGCAATAAAAACCTTACCTTGATTCTCCAAAGAAGGGTTTTGGAAATATTTTCTGCTTTCCTAGCAGTGGTTTGACCGTGAGTTATGCGTAAAGCCAGTTGAAAAGTTGCTGTCCTATTAGCTAAGATATAATGTGGAGTTTTAACTGCTTACTCGGAGGGACAGAACAAAATCTATCCTCTCTAAAGCCTGTAAATTACCATTCCATGGTTTAGGTTGGGGAACCTTTTTTAAATTCAGCTTAGTCAGAAAACTGACTCTGTCTAAATGCCATCTGGGCTTTTGTATTTATTGCTTCTCAAGGACTTCCAGATCAGACTGCCTAGATGGAAAAAATCAAACCATACTTTTTGTGTTGGCTTCCCAGAGCTGGACCTTGAAACCCCAGCTCTCTTCTTTTGTCTTCTGTCCTTGCAACGAGCAATTAAGAGTTTTCAATTAGACCATGGTAGACAAAGTTACTGAGGCAAAATTCAAAATTCATTATGCCCCTTATTCCCCACTATTATCTTGATAGTTTAGCTACATTTATTTAAAAAAGCCACTTCCCTAATTTAGTGAGCAGACAAAGCAAATAAGAAACATAGGCACACGAGAATTGGGTAAGATGGATGAAGTGGTATCTTCAAAGCAATGTGAGGACTCACCAGTTGAGTAGGGAAAAATAAACTCCCACCAATCCTTTTTTCCATCTCTTTCCTTGAGACTTGTGCTGTTTCTAAAGAGATAGGCTTAAAAAAAAGCACTTACTGGTAGCTGAACAGTTTTAAGATATTTGTTGTTGGGCCTGGCCGGCACGCACCTTAGTCACTATGGAAAAATATCCAGTGATGTAGTTCACAAAACTGATGAAAGCAGCGTTCAGCTGCAATACCAGATTTTACCCAGTGATTTTGTTCACTGTAATGGTTTATTTAGCCCATTTTTAATTCCACAAAAGATGAAGGTTTTCATCACTTCCCAAGGAAAGCTGGTTGAGAATCCAGTGGAGCCCCACAGATAGCATGGAACACTTTTCCATTCCTTACGTTTGCATACTCTCACAGAAGTTTCAAATGCACAACAGTCATCTTGAAATGTAACGTAACGTTCATCATGTTGGTAGGTCAATCAAAAAGTGCTGTAGTCATCTGGGTTGCATTTATTATTGGTGAGCAGTGCTCACAGGATGCAGTTGCTTGCTAGCCGCTCTGCGTATGAGCTCCTCTTATCTCTGAAGACTGCATTCCAATGGTTGATCGGGCTTAAGAAGCTTTTTATTAGCAAGGCAGGGGGACACACACACGTTACTACTTTAGAAATCAGGTGACCCAGAACCATCTCTGCAGCACAGAGGAAAACGTCTCTCTGTTCACACTCCTCTAATTACATTTAGTGTAGTATTGTTTCCATCTAAATTATAGCAATTATATACAAAGATCTTCTTTGAAATCATTTAATTAAAAAGTAGCTAATGCTCTGTGCTTTTGGAATGCTAATATATTGCCTTCCACTTAGGAAACCTTGTTTTTTCCGTATATTCTTGTTATCATGGAGAAATTAAATGGCAGGGGAGGGGGGTTTTTTAGCTTGTTTTAGTAGACTTAAAACGCAGGTGGTTCTGGTGATTTTTGTAGCTTATAAAGCACAAAAAAGCCTTTTGCTCTCTTGCTGGACAGTTAGATAAGGGTCAGTCTGAGCAACAACATTTTCCCTGAGATGTGCTGGCTTTTGAAGTGTTGAGTTTCTCCAGCCCTGCTGCTATCTTCTGCGTTCAGGCAAGCATTTGTGTTTGATTATGTTCTCCCCTCCTCTTGGTATGTTTTCTGTGTAATAAACACCCAGTTCAAATCTTGAACTGGTATAAATCTGCTGGACTAAATGATTTCTGTCTGTTGAGTTGCTGTTTTGTGGGAATGACATTTCAGTCGTGCGTCACATCCAGGACAAATAAGATTCATGGGAGAGCTGCCCAGCTGTGCAATAACACTATGACAAGGCGCGCACTACATAAGAGTGTGCTGAAAGCAATTGTGGCATAAGAGCTGGCAGGGTTTACCCAGGTTCAAGGGAAAGTGGGGAGGGGAGATGGAGTTAGGGCTCCTACTTGAGTACAGTTTCGGACCTCTTCTGTATCCCCCCTCTCTACTATTTCCTGTTCCTCCTTGCTCCTTCCTTCTCCCAACAAGTGCCCTGGCACCCAAGATTGCTCTGGTTTCTGTGGGCTGATTCTGGTCCAGGATGTGTGTTCTGTGTTGAAGAAGAGGAATTACAGTTTCTTCTGTAGCTTTGCCTGAATGCAGTCGTGTTTCCTATCGCTAATACCCCACAATTAGTACTACACTAACAAGTGCTCTGAAGACCCAAGAACAGTCTCCCTAATAAATCCATTCCTACGCATGATTACTTCCCCACCTACTCATTTCTAACCTGTGACAAAAGCTTACACTTTTGTGTATGCTTTTGTCACAGGTTCTTCTTGCGTTGTATCCTCCTCCTTTCTTGTCAGCTTCTTGGAGCTTGCCTCTGTGGCAGAGGCAAGAACTTGCATGTAGAAAGGTGCCCACAGCAAACCTACAGCTCCAGGCTCTCAGATCTCCCCCACCCCTCTTTCTTTCTGATACCCATAAGCTGAGACAGGTCTAAATTGGAGAACATGACTGATTCCTGGATGGTCTCTGTTTTGCGAAAAACAGCACAGTGCAGAGGGGTTTTGGTGCAGGCTACAGTCTACAGGAATAGTTTGGACAGTGAGGGGAGAGCAACGCCAACAACCCAGTGTGATTACAGTGTAAATTAAGATGAGTTGGAGTAAAGAATGGCAGCACACTGGAGACACAGCAGGATCTGGATTGCAGTCAGTGCGCAGAAACTCAATAGAATTTTTCTTTTTTTGTTTCATTTTCACTTTCATAGGGAAATTTGTAAATCGTCTCTCCCTCTTTCTTTTTTAGCCTGGAACAATTAAAAAACCAAAAACTTTAATCTCATAAGTGGCTTGGGTAAAAATGTAGGTTAGTGAAAGATTTGCTATGAGGAAAACAAGCATTCTTTCTCTGCCCTCTAGATCTCACAAGAAGGGTGATACAATGACATTTGCCACTTCATGAGTGTCAGAAAAGATTTGGGTTTCAGTATATATGGAATTTTTAAATTCTGGAACTTGTATTTTAGATTAGGTGTTAGGTTCTTTTATATATTCATTTGAGATAGCCAAGAAACAGGCATATTATAATGACAAATCAACTTGATCATTGTCGGGGTTTTTTTTGGTTTTGTTTATGTGTACTAAGATGTTCGTCTTTCCAATGAAAAGCTTTAGTTTTGTTAATGGCTTTTAAAGTCTCGTCACCCATTTCCCTGCCCTAATCTCCTATTACACACCTCTTTGGAAATCCAGCTGCAGCTGATTGAAAACCTGTTCCTTACTGAGAAAATCACAGCTGGCCAGAGAAATCAGAAGCTGTTACTTGATCAAAAACTGAACACCCTGCAGAACTCATGCAATGTTTCTGGATGGATGGAGTCTTTTGTCTGGTACCTGGTGTTATTTGTTAATTAAACCATGTTTTTGCTATGATTTTGCTTTCTTTGGCGAAGGTGCAAGCTTCCAACATGTAGAGTCCCTTAGTATTTCTGGTGATGATACTTTGGTGATGTATACCATCAATGCTCATTGTTGCTTTGGTCCTTCCCTTCCATACACTTAAGCATGCACATAGCTTTCCCTGCAGGTGAAAGAGTACCATATAGTTAGGATGGCACTTAGAGACACCTCTGTTCAAGAAGCAGCTCTGCTGCTGGTGTTCTCGTCCAAGCTGGACAGAAGCCTCTGGTACTCTTCAATTTTATATGATGTCTTTCATCACTTCATTAATAACAAATATGTGCCTCAGTTATAAATTACAGTCTGAGTCCTTCTCCCACTATTTTTTGAGTGCTGACCCTTCAACTCCAACTGCGTTACTCAGTACAAGCCTTGTTGTTGCCCTGGAACTGTGAGGGAAAATGTGTCATTTTCATCCTGAAAATTACTTAGCTAGGTTAACCATGGAGTGTGATCAGTGAATGCTGATGATGAGTGACCTACTCAAAAGAATTAAGAAGAAACTACTGATAGCCTTACAGTGGTGATCATTTATAATTTCAATCCTACTAGCCACAGTCAGCATTCACCAGGTGGAAGGGAGACTGCCATCTTTGCAGGTCGCTTGCTTACAGTTCATATCCCAAATATGTTATTTCAGTTGTTTCTTTTACAATTAATTAATTAATTAGTAAGTTTGTGCAACACGAAAGTTCAGCAGTAAAGAGACTGAGTCAGCTAAGAAAGGCTTGATTTTGAGACAACCAAACCCATATATTCATCAGAATAGCTCTCTTTACACATATACTTCCTAGTCTGGTAGTTTATTTTTCTGAGTGATACCTAGCTGTCTGTATTAGACTCAGAGTCCATTGTGCTAATTACTGGAGGTATGGAAAACCTTCCAATACAGGCTGTACAAGGGGTCAGGAAAACACTAACCAATCCTAGGATGTTACAGGAACAGGAAAAGGTCATTCATGACTGAATAACATTTTCTGGCATCAAGCTCCAAGACTGCCTATTGGTCTCTGCAGCTGAGATTCGTGATAAACTGGTTGCTTAAAGGAATCATTTCTCTGTCTAACTCTAGTTCTTTATTTTTTCCTCTCCCATGCTCAGAGTTTTTGGGCACTTCAGTCTCCGTTCTGAATGGCAGCTGGTCAAGGTGGACTATAAATCTATCTTCAGCCGGAGGTGTAACAAAGATGACTACCAAACCTGGCATCTGCACAATCAGGTATTCCCATTATGTAGAGAGGGGATGAGGGGGGCTCCTTTTCTCATACTTTGTGTTGCCAGGTAGGAATGTATTTATTCTTTCAGCAGAGCATATGGATTTTTTGCATCCATCAAGTCACAGTTCAAACCTTTTCGTGCTTTATTTCCCCTGCATCATATTCATGAATAAACACAGAGCCAGCCTTCTCTGGGCAAGTTAGAGAGTTTGTTAACTTCTCTTTGTATGAAAATATTCCATTTCATAAACTAGATCTTCTTGCCCTCAGTGCTCAGGGCAATATGAAACCTCACCTTGTGATTGAATTGTCAGAGACATTGAACTCATGAAAATAATTTTCTTTCACTTTGCCTCTATTTTGCCTACTCAAAAATGAAAATAAAACCATTTATTCATCCAGCAGGTCCTGGAGGTGTCTGTGAAACTCTGAGAAGCCCTTGAATAAAAGACACTGGAGAAGACCAAATTATTTCATTTTATTCAAGGATACATGCTTTGATTTTCATACACCCTGTATTATTTTCATGCTGGATATATTTAGGTCCTGAAATCACTATAACTGGGAGAACTCAGTACCCTCTGAAGGTTACTTATGTGTTACTGGCCACCAGTATGATGTCTCACTCCCTGCAGGGCAACATAACTAGAGCCAGAACTAATGGCACTGTGATATTCCTGAATGAAATCCATGAATTAGAAATGAGCATTAATTTTGGCAAGGATGTGTCCAGTAACTGAAGTCATAGAACTGAATAAATGGAAATAACTTAAATGAAAAAAAGGGAAGACACATGTGTAACCAGGCAGCCATCTTGGGAAAGAAAAGTGTTTCAATTAGGTGTTGTCTTTTTTTATTAGTTCTATTCAGACAAATTATTTCTGCATCTGAGAAAATTCTGTGTATGGCAGCTCACCTAAACATCAAATGTTTCTTTTAGATTAGCTTTTCCCAGTAGTGCTCTTGGAAACCTTTGTGTTCAAAAAGCCCAGTATAACACACCATCAAAATTATTTGATGTCCATAAAAAAGCCAGATCTATCAAGGAAGGAGAGAGGAGCCAGGACTTCTGGGTTCCACACCTAGATTTTGTCCCTGCTCTGGGTTTCAGGCTTGGGCACTTCTTCCTGTAGTAGGTTTCATCTGACATATGGAAGAAACCCTGGACATCCACATTATCTCTTCAGGATGATTCCTAGGACTAGATACAATGATGGGTGCCTTCTGGAATGTGGCATAACTGGATGCCTGTGGTGGCTTGGGTACCCAAGCATTTTGGGCACATTGTCACAGAATCACAGAATGGTGGGGGTTGGAAGTGACCTCTGGAGATTATCTAGTCCAACCCCCCTGCCAGAGCAGGTTCACCTAGAGCAGATTGCACAGGATGGTGTCCAGGTGGGTTTTGCATGCCTACAGAGAAGATGACTCCACAACCTCTTTGGGCAGCCTGTTCCAGTGTTCTTGTCATTTGCATCCCAACTGAATGCTGAACACATTGCACTCATGGGTCCTCTCAAAGTGACTTTTGAGTCTGCAAAGTCACAAAAGAGATCTGGACTCTTAGCTCCCAACTCTCCCAGTGGTAATTGCATGCTTTCATTGCCTTTTATGTTTTTTTGACAAAATGCTCCATTTAGGGCCCAGCTGCCACTACAACTCTTTGTTTTTCATTCTTCTCTCATTCCTTGGCTGCTGAAGGGGGAGCCTTGTGTCATGGGAGAGAGGAAGATCTATAAAAAACGCAAGCCTGGAGCCCAGTGTTCCCTAGGTCATGACTATTCCCAAACTGTGGTGTCTGAACCATGTGTCTGTGGTCAAGGGGACTTTGAGTGGTGAGTATGTGACTCGGGACTTTTGTGGGGACTATTCTTGTAGGTTTGACAGTGGCCAAGCTACTGCCCAGACAGAAAACCTTGCAGAGAAACTGAGTCTCATGCGGCTTTGTGGCTGTGATTGTATCATATAGCATAGATGTGATCCCTGTACTTGTTGTGTGAGGGAGGTGTCCCCTTCACCTGTGGGAGAGACTTGTTAATCTCCATAAGAAATCCAAGCCTGAAATTCAGAAGCAGAAAATTGCAAGTACTGATCGACATTTTTTTGTCCATTGTTCTACAAGAGTGACAGCCAGGACTCTTCTCCGGTCCAAGGCATGTCCCTTACAGGAGAAAGAGGGAATTTCTCTGTCCTCACTTCCAAGATCATTGAATGCCTAGGGAACAAGCTAGCAAAACATGCACATTTTTATCATTATTCTTTTTAATTTGTGGGAACTGTTTGTTGCTTTTTAGCAATGTTTTATTGAGAAATTTCTGAAACGGCTTCTGTGGCATGATTGTACAGCCCTCTCTTGTCAGATGCGGCTACTTGTTTTGCATAAATATTGGTGTTTCTAACTTAATGGGGCCATAATTTCCGAATTGCTTTAAGGTCACTTTGAAAGTAGCTTAAAAATAGAACAGGGGAAAAATGAACCACTGCTTGATATTGCTTGATGATCAGGATAGGAGATGGGAGAATGTATTATAGTCAGGATCTGTGCACAAGGAATTCCTACCGGGAACCTGTGATAGTCAATATTTCAAAGATTTAAGACTGTCAAAAGCTGTGATGTTTGAGCTTAAATGATCAGAATGTCGTTTAATGGAGTTAAAAATACCCTGAAAGCAGATCATCTGAGAAAACATTTTCATTTTAATAGCAGGTTATCAGGATCAATGTCTGATTCTGTATCGGTGTGATTCCTTAAAACTTCACTTACCTTAGAATCCTTCCTGAAGAGGTGTGAGGCATGAGAGCTGCACATTTATTTGGACTTAGGCCAGCTGAGACTCACAGTTCTTTTTAGAACATGAACACACTGAAATGTGTCAAAAATGAATTAAAAATATAGACCAAAGTGTTTTCTTGAATATGGGAGTAGTTTAACTCTGAGAGTTTCTGAGATATAGAGCAGAGATTTTCATCTTATCTGGATGGATGTTTAATTTGTTCCTAATGCCAAAATTACATCTGAGACTCCTCAGTTTGACTCAGGAGATCTTTTCCCTTAGTTCTCATCAGGGGAACTTGCAGGATGAACAAACTGTCGTGCCCTGCAGTATCTGCCCTTGGCATTGGCATATGCCTCTGAGCTAAACCAAGCACCAATCTCCAGAGATGGTTATGAATTTGCCCTTATTTATTTATTTGTATTTTAACAGTGAAGCTTGTCTTTTCTAAGCTGTAAGTGGAAAACTGGTAGCTAATTTGGCTTTAAGTGTTGTTCTGCCTTGAAAAGGATCTGCATCAGAATGTACCTTTTCAATCAATTGATGTGTTCCTTGCATGTGTTCTGTATCATTTTTGCCTAACTTTTTCACTAACATGAGAGAATGTTGCCATTAACCTTGTTGGTCCTGCAGAGGAAATGCAGGTAGAGGACAGCAAGCTGGCTTTTGTTTCAGACTCTGTGCTGTCAACAGAATCGTTAACTGGCTTCTAGTTGCAAAATTACTATAGCCAGTGATGGAGAATCAGAAGAACCAGCTTCAGTTTAAGGGTGTTTTGATGCTAGTCTGCAGGGCTGACTGGAAGATGATGTGGGGCAATCAGTTTGAAGAAAACACTATCAGTGCTGGAAATGGGACACCAAGCTTGATTATCTTAAAAGTGACTTTTAAAGAGGAAGGAGGGACTCCTCTGCTCTGACTTGTGACTTCTAAAGGATGAGACATTTAGTCAGTGGTAAGATACAGCTTATTCTAGAATATGATTCATCTGCCTTCTTTTGGATGTCAATATGAGAAGGGGAGGTGCTGAGAAGTGCCTTTTCTCTCCGCTGACTGGAAGAAGGCTCTAGGCAGGGAGCTTATGGAGATATGTCCCCACTGCAGGTATCCAGAATTCGAAGGACAGCTCATACTCTTTCACTTGGTGCTTTTGAAAAGGAACGATGTCCACTCAGCCTTTTCTGGCTGGGTTCTCAACTGCCAGTTGCTCTTGGAAGCACTGACTGGCCTGTGTCTCGTGTGTGAACTGAGCAGATCCTGTAGAGAGTCATGGAAAGGCGAAGGGTCAGCAGCTGTGGTTATGCAAGTACACTGATCAGCAGGTCCCAGCACACAGGCCCTCTGCTTCCCCAGTAAGTAGGTTTGGAGGCTGGTTCTGGTCACAGAGCATCCCAGGTGTGATGACATCTGCCTTTGAGAGCTGTGCAGACAGGACAAATGACTCTAGGAATCCTACGGCACAAGCTGAGAGGGCTGTGCTCCCTCCCATTTGGTCATAGTGCCCTTGCCCCTGTCTGCTTCATGTTGCAGTGCTATCTGTTTCCTGCTGTTAGATATAAAGCTGATCTGAATTTCAGGGGCATAAACCATGATCCAGTTTCAACATATTATCATGAGTCAAGATCAGGGGTGACTCCTACCAACCCTTACAGTCATTTCCAAAAGCAAACACTGGTGCATTTCCAGCAGAGAGAATGGCAGAAGGAACTCAGAAGTGTTATTAAAATGCTCACTGATCTTTCTTTTCCCTCCTCCTGCTTCTTTATTTACTCTGTCAAGATAGCTTTCCTGAGAAAGACAGCGCAGCAGCTGGACTTGATTATTTCCTTAACTTATGCAAACCCTGGGGCTTATGAGAAGGAAGGTGGGCAGCATGCAGGGTTTTAATATACATTTACCAGAAGTTAATGAACAAGCACAGAACCTTGAGGGCATACAGCAATGTTGTCTTTAATTTTATTAAATATTTATGCAACTCTTTTCTTCTTTGGGGCAAAGTACAGCTCCTCCTGAATATTTTTAATTACCAAGTCACTGCCAGGCATTTTTGACTGTGCAGGTCAGACCCACTGAGAATTATTGAATTGAATGTTGAGAGAAAGAGCATTAGGGAATCTCTGAACCTTTTAAAGTAGCAGAATTTTTGCCCTCCAAAAAAAGAAACAGTAGCAGCCTGGTTCACTGGGGACATAGAACAATTTTGTCTCACCAAGGCTCTTCCTAGAGACTTTCTGTTGGCAACTGGGACTCTGAATAGGGGAAGGGTAGAATTCAGAGTGTTCTAAAGGGCACAAAGAGCTTTCAAGGCAGTGACTTCTGTAGTGTCTGCTTCCACAGAGGTTTAGTTTGTTGGCATTTGTTAACCTGCTTCAGGCAAATGTCCAGAATCTCTTTTTATTTGCCCCTTGCAAAGGCTATGCATAGAAACCTGATCCAGAGCCTATTAAAACTTACGGAAAGCTTTGGATTAATCCTATTGCTTCATCATTGTACTGGCATGCAAAGGCAGTTGTAAAAAGAAGTCTTGGATATGGTTGTGTGTGATTCCACTCTGGTGGTCCAAGGAAGCATCAATACCCTGGATTACCTTCCCCATGTGACACAGTATCATGTAATCCTTTGACTGCCAAGTTGGCTGTGTTGTTTTAGTTTAGTGTTGGAAAAACATCAGCTATGATTTCCTTTCAGGCCAATTATAGCTCAGTCAAAGAGCAGGGAAGCCATTAACATACATAAATATACATACCTTGGCTAGTTTTTCAGGATGTGCTCCTAGTATTTTATAATCTTAACCGTTTTGTTGGGAAAAAGCGGTGGTAGATATTGGAATTGGTTTGATTTGTTCTGAAAGCAAAGACTGCAAAAAGCAAGCAAACCAAAAGAGCCCAACAAGTGAAATTATTAGGGATTAATAGGAAAAGAAATTAATAATATCATTTTCCTTCTGAATTTCTACCAATGTTTTTTCCTCCAGTGCTCTGCAAGGTTGGTTGTTCTGGTGTTGTCAGGTATCACATACCCTCTGTGAACTGTGTTGCTGCCTCTCAAACTAATCAAGCACTTTGTCTCTGGATGAGCCTAATCCATGATGTGCCATCCAGCAGAGAGCCACCAACACATGCATGCTTTGGGGACAAAGAACGTCACCTAAAACTCTGAGCTAAATCTAGGGAATGGGTACAGTGATGCACTCATGACTTGTTTCCATAGTGACTACGGGTATGAGAGGCACAGCAACAACCAGTGTGTCCCAGCCTTCTGGTTCAGCCCATCCTCCCTGTCCAAGGATTGCAGCATTGGTCAGAGCTACTTGAACAGCACTGGGTAAGTGCACCTTGCAGTCTCTCTGGTTTTGGTGACCTTGTAGTAGACAAGAGAACCTGGATGGTTCTTTTTGCTCTGCATCCCACCTGGTTCTTTCCCAGTCTTATTTGTGAGGTAATGTTTGCAGCAGCATCTGTATGGAACATTGCCTCATTCCTCAGAGGCAGGGAGAAGTGCATTAACATAAGTGACATGTAGATATTGTATTGCTATCAAGTGATGTATGATCCCCGGAGCCTAGACTTGGAGCTTCCCTTTAATGCAAAATGCAAACGCGAATCAAGAAGGTCTATCTGAGAGACAGCTGAACATTTAAAAGGACAGGTTCAAGGTATTTCACATTGCTTTTCGTTGAACCTCTTCCTGTCTTACAGCTCCTATTTGTAACAGCTTCTGGGGAGGCTCAAATGGGCAATTTTTAGCCTCATTTTTTTTTTCTGTCTGCCATTTTCACTTTGTATATACAGTGTCTTGAGATTTCAGTACATGTGCTGCTTTCTCTTGGTTTTACCCAGAACTGATGGCAAGTGTTGGTATATTATGGTTGTATTGCTTTGTAAACGCTGTTCTGTTGGGTGGGGGATACTCTGAAACTGGTTACACTGGCTGGTGCTAAATTGCAATGTTCCTTTTCAGGCAGTGCAGGCCCTGAAGACTTTACAGGGCTGCTTCTGAGTCATGGGTCCTGCACTCTTGACTGTTATGACCGGGTTGTTCATTGCTGGTCGACAAGGATGGCTGAACAAAGTGGGGCTGCTGGGAGTCTGGAGTCACTTAACTTCAGAGGTCCCCTTTCAGCTGAAAGTTTGCTTTAAATATGGGATGTTATTACAGGAGCCCTGGCCAGTATGACTGCTTGTGGACCTCTTGAGAGAGAGCAATAAGAAAATAGTTGAGGTCTGTGTCTTCTTAACCAATCCTGTATTTTTACTGTGAAATTGCTAGAAAGGGTTAATCCCTCTCAACAACACTGGGAATAGCCAAGTGTCTTGCTAGTTAGCTAGCCTCTTCCAAGAAGAGCCAAGAGAAAAACCCATTCCTTGAATCATTTTAAAATTGGACTGGACAAAGCTCTTGACAGACCATTCCAAGTGTCTTCTAGCAGAGGCAGATAAAATGTAATAAAAAGCATAATTAAAAAGCTGGGATGCAGGGTGCAGTCCTGCAGGCATGGAGAGTTGAGGGAGTTCTCTGCCTTTTAGCAGTGCAGAATAATTCACCTCCACAATGTGTATCTGTTCTCAGTGATGCTGCTTAAGAATCTCTGGAGAAGGTTGGATTATGATTTGTTTGGCTTTCTCCAATTTAATAAAGTGTTAGTTTTCTTTGATTCTTCTTTTCAGTGAGGGAATCATGCAGGCAGTTAGCCTTTGAAAAAACACATGCATTAATATGGAGAAACAAAACAAAGAAGACTTTTCTGCCCACCATCTGAGCCCAGTCTCCTTTTGTTACTGTTCCCCAGGTACCGAAGGATTGTGTCTAACAACTGCACAGATGGCTTGCGAGAGAAGTACATGGCCAAGATGGAGAAATGCCCTGGAAAAGCACCTCGGGGACTGCACATCCTCACTACTGATGGAAAGTTGGTTATGGAGCAGGGACACAATGCCACCTTCATCATCCTTATGGAAGAGGTTTGTTAGCGGGCTCAGCAAACCTTTCACTGTGTGGCAGGACTGGCACTCTTTTTCTTCACCTGTCAGGCTGCTGAGAGGAAAATAGCGATCAGGTGGGGTCATGAAATGATGAACACTCCTGAGATTTAGGAGAACTCATGAGAGGGCTATATTAGAAACAGTGCAATCCTAGTGTCCCTTCCCCTGCCAGTTCCCAGAGTAACCTCCATTAGCAACTAAGATCTTCAAGAATACAAGAAGCTGTTCTAAATCTGAGCATACTGCCATGGAGAAGTTTTTTCTCATGATACCTTATTAGTGTTTTTTTTTTAAACAGACATACTTCTGTTAATCTAAATTCTTACACAGTAACTAAATGTTTCATTGGGACCATGCTAATCTGACAGGGCCTTTTTACATACTTCCTTAGAGGTTCATGCATGCTCTGCTTTTGTACAAAGGGGATTTCTTGTCTACCTGGCTGATTCTTTTATATTCTGCAGACTTAACATGATAAGACGATTTGTATAGACTCTGTGAGTGGGAGTTCAGAAAAGAACAGACATAATCTAAAAATTAGGAATCTAGTAGTAATTTATTAAGGAACTCAAGCGGAACTTCTGCTTACAAAGAATGATAAACAGATGGGGAATAAGGCAGCAGTCAAGGTAGCTGAAGAGTGGAGTCTTTACAAGGCTTTAGAGATTGAAGAGGCAGCTGAATAAATATGTGAGGGCATTCACTCTATGTCCTTTGTTTAAAAATAAGGTTAGTTAGGAAAACATTTCATCTAAACAGCTTTTTTTCTAAGGGAAGAGGATTTTCAAGAACATGTCTTTGTGAGTAAAGAGCTTATTCTGCAGAGTTGTGTGTTCAGTTTGTTTCTCAAAAGAATAGACCTTGTAAGAGGAAAGAAAAAGAGCACTCTGATTTTGGCAAAAGTTTTCAAGTCTTTCAACATGATGAGACAAATGCATTGTTATTGAAGTATTCCTTGTTAGTTTCAAGAAATAATTTCTGTAGAAGTCTTAATTATTGCATACTTTGCTGCACACAAATTATTTCTTATGTCCCTCTACTTTCTCTGGTAAGTCTGTTTCCTTGTGGGTTGTTTTGCACCTATCTCTACACTTATTTTCTGAGCCAAACAGCAGTCTGACAAGCCTTTCTATGGATGCATCTGTGTGATATCCATTCAGCCTTCCTACTGTTTCAGACTAAGCCTTATCAGCAACCTTGTGATTTTGCCCCCGCAAGAGAATTTTTTAGAGTAACTTAAAAAGCTCTCTGTCAAAAGAATGTTATTGGCTACTCAATAGTATAGTTTTAGTGTCACTGCCACTCTAGTCCTCTATGTTTTCTTTTTTATTTATACTGCATTTTTTTCACCTAGTAGGACAGAGGTGAAACTGGTGCCCTGATCAAGTCAACAGACAAAACTCCCCTGGCTCTTGTGGAATGGGAGTGATGGAGCAAGGAAGGAGAGAGATCTAACATATATAACCAAATATCTGTATTTCAAAAAACTCCATGTAACAACCCTAATTATATGGGTGTGTACCTGAAGACTCCAAGTATACACTCAAGGCAAATTCACATCTGAAAAATACCCTTCCTACACTGATTTGTTAATGCAGGCATAGCCTACAAGGAAGAAAAAGTCTGTGGGGCGTGCTGTGGTCCTGATTATCTACAGAGAGGACCTGCTTCAGTGTAGTCTGGCTTCTTGTCTGTGCTCCCAGATCTCCATCCAAAGGAGAAGATCAGGTGTGCTTTCAGGCTGGGACCGGTAGCAGAATGCAGCATCCTGCCTGTATCAGTACCACCATTGCCACTTACACAGGCTGATGGCAACTGCCAGTATGACAGCAGCTCCTGTGAATTTGGAGTCAGCAGGAGACACGAAACTGGGACCTCTTCCCTTTCATGGATGTGTCTGGCTCTGCAGGAGCCTTTGTTGGGCACCTTCGATCTCAGTTGCTGATCATTTGGATTAGAACACCCTGTGAACTATTTAATCCTGATTTAAGGACTTCTTTTTCCATGGTCCAGCTAGTATTCTGCCTTTATTTTGACTGTCTTGGGATGATAAGAAGTCAGATCCAAAATGGATCTGTGCTACGTATGAAAGTGTTCGGACAATATGAAAAATCAGTTATGGATGTGAGGTTCACAGTCAGAAATTAGGCTGCAAGCCATGTGTTTTGTCATGCACAGGTAAGCTTGAAAACTACTGCTCTGAGGAGACTGGTGCTGTCAGCTCTAAAACTTTTAGGGACTGTCACACATGTGGTTGTCTCAAGCAGTCTTTTCCCTTTGTCTGATCTGCACAGTTTTTCTAGGAAGTAATGCTTTGTTTTGTTCAAAACGTAATCCAGAGGCTTTAGTGAAATCTGTAAGTTCAGTGGTCTTTTCCAGTGAGCCCAGTGGATGTAGGATCCTGCAGGATTTGAGCTGGCCATGGGAATTGGAAGTACATCAGAACTGGCCATGAGTTACATGGTTGCTTCCCCTCCTTGGATCAGCATGTACTGGAACTGCACATTAACTTTGATCCTGAACCTGTGCACTTACAGCTATAAGGGGGTTTATGAGATGACCATGAAATATTTCTGAATTTCCTATTTTAAAAAAACACCACCAACAAAACCAACCAACCAACACCCCCAAAAAACCCCAACACAACCACAAACAAACAACACCCTGCCCCCCCTCACCCCCCCAACAAATAAACAAACCAACCAACCAAAAAACCCCAAACAGTTAAAATTAGGAACAGGGATTTTTAAAACTTTTTTTCTTTTTTACTTTGGAATCTCACTCTCATCTGCAATATATCTGGAGACTGGTTTCAATTTTGGGTTAGAAGCATGTCCAAATGTTAGTGATGACAATAACATTTGGCTTCTTCACCCATAGTGAATACACTGGAGACCTTTCATGAAAGGAAATGACTTGGACCAATACATCTTATATATATATATATACAGAAAGCCACAGAGATTTAATCTGAGGTGTAGTTTTATTTCAGGCTGGTGAAATCACTGCAGTGGGCTTTAGCTGTGTTTAAATTAGCCATGTTTTGTGTTACTTTTAGTCAGCTGGGGACAAGTATAAAGTAAGGCTCCAAGAAACTGAAATAACAGACACTTCTGCTGTTCAAGGACAGTGGTTTAAAGCATGATTTAAATTAAAACAGTGCAGCTGCTGCCTCCAGACAATTCCTGCAACGCTGGAATCTCTCGTCTGTTGTTCCCTCCATCATTTAATAGCTATCATTGACAGTAATCCTAGGAGGGATTTTCCTGTCATCTACTTCATTCTCCTGTGTATCCACACCCTGTCTCTGTGTTGACTGGCAATAGGCAAAAGCTGTCAGTCCTCGATGTGGGACTCAACATGTATAAATTCAGCCACCCTGAAGTTACATGTCTAACTGAAACTAGTCATCTAGACTCTCTGTCATCATGGTACAAGGGTGGATATGTGCAGAATATGATTCATGTCACCTGTCTCAGTTATCTTAGGATGGGATGTCTCTTGCTGTCTGTCTCTCTCTCTCTTCCACTGACTATACAGGAAGCCTGGAAAACTAGCTTAGACTAGACTTTCAGCATCTCAGTGACTTGGTTGTGTTTCTTTGGAATGTTTTGGAAAGCCACTTCAGCCATTGTCCTGTCTCCAGAGTGTCCCTGATTCTCCCATGTGCACTTGGGAATTGTTCTCCAATTAGCATACAGCCTACCATCAGTGTAGTTCCTTCCATCTCACTGCCTCTGATGGAGGTACTTGTTGGACTGCCCATTCAAGGAAAGGCTGTGAAAAGCCCTGGCCACTTCAGTGACATATGATCCCCAACTGTGCATTGCATTGGATGATTCAAGTATGGTCTCCTTGATATATGCATGTTTGGCACTCTGTCCTCCCAAAATCTCTAAACACAAGATAAGGGATTATCATCTTTTACAGGTATAAATGTTCAGCTATTCTATGCATTGCTTGTATATAATTACCTGGTATTGTTTTGAGTCTGGCCCCTTTGGGGACTGATAGAACAAAGCTAGGCTTTTTTGGTAAAGTTACAAGTTTGTGACCGTGCTAATGAAATGGAACCGAGAAGTGGGAAGGAGAGTAATAGAAGTCACTCTTATCAACCCAGTTTCCTAATCCAGCCTTCTTTGTTGCAGGGTGATCTCCAGAGGACAAACATTCAGCTTGATTTTGGAGACGGCATTGCAGTATCCTATGCTAATTTTAGCCCTGTTGAGGATGGTATCCGACATGTGTATAAGAGTGCTGGAATCTTTCAGGTGACGGCATATGCAGAGAATAGCCTGGGCTCTGACACTGCTGTCCTCTTCCTGCATGTGGTCTGTAAGTACTTCCAGATGCTGGATTCTTTGGGTGAAAGACCTAACCTCTCTGAAAATCCCTGGAACTTCAGTGGGGCCTGAGAATACATGCAAACCCACCTACTTATGGAGCTCATGTTCTTCCAGAGGCTTGGGCTTCTAGACATTCTTCTATCTTAAGTAAACTTTATTGAATGAGGAGGAAGGGAAGCTTCTTTTAAAACAAGTATATTTGCCATCCTCACAGGTGCAGAGAAAAGTTTGAAAATGTTTCTTGGGCTTTCTGAAAGGATCAGAGACCAAACAGCAAATGAAACAAAGTCCAAATGTGTGTTTTCAATATACTTCTAAATCCAAGAGGTTTAGATTAATCTACTAAATTTTGATTCAGTTATTCATGATTTAGGAGTTTATTAAATAATAAAAAAACATTATGCTGAGCATATTTCCTGAGATAGGAATGTACTGAGGACTAATGTGCTACTTTTCATACTTCAGGTGTTTGACATGCATCCCTGACTTTTCCCTCCTGTTTGGTAGATGAATGCAATTTCTTTCCGCTTGGCAAATGAGCAGACTCAAATATAAAGCCCCTACATGGCCTTCTCAAAGGCACAGGAGAGAGCAGAGTGTGTGGAACACAGGATAAGACCAGGAAGATCCCAGTTCTATGTCACGCTCTAAGGCTGCTAGATCTCCTAGGCAGAGAGCTCCATCCATGTTCAGAGATACTTCAACAGTTTTGCCCCTGATGATGTTCACAGCCATAGAATCATAGAATAGTCTTGATTGGAAAAGACCTCCAAGGTTATTAAGTCCAACCATTAACCTAGCATTGCCAAGTCTATTAACCCTGCAGCCTCTCACAGTGGCTGCATGCAAGCTGTACATTGGGAATCATTCCTGGCATGCTGTAACATCTAAATCATGACCACGAGCTCTTTGTGAGACTGTAAGTAAGCGTTGGTCAAAGCTGTTTGCCAGCAACCATTCTTCTAACAGAGATGCTGACTGGCATGTGAGCGATGGGCAAAGCTGGGCCCATTTGCTTTCCAGCCAGCTGAGAAAGAGGTTTTGCTGTTGTTTCACCTTAGCCTTTCAGAATGTCTTCTAGCCTGTCTATCTTTTACTTGAGCTTCTCTGCCGCAAGGAAGCAAGTTAGAAATTTCAAAACTCAAGAACTTTTTTCTTCTTTTTAATTTCAAGCTCCCTGTGTGAAGGAATAAATGTTCCTTGAAGCTTTTATTATGCTCATAATTCCCTCAAAGTCAATCATGGCTGCACTTAACAACCTGTTATTAGAGCATTAACTGCTTATTCCTTCACCTTGGGCCATTAGCTGACGAAAGTGATGGTTACCTGGTAATAACAACCACCTTTGTATGGATTACCTGATTTTTCTCGTAGGAACTGCTTTTTTTTATGGTGAGGATTTTAGAACAGAATGCAATGAGGGACAGTTCCTTGGCCTGGTTGTGCTAATCTACCTTCTTCTTCCTCAGCCTCTCGGATCTCTCCTTTGACTTTTATAGTGTTCTTAGGTGGCCAATTTATTATCATTATCTCTAGGGAAATATTTTGCAATGATATCTCAGTACTAGACTTTTAATATATTTGGATGTACGAGTCAATATAGGAGGTTTGACCTTGAAGCTCAAATGTACAGACAAAAATACCTGCTATATAAATCACCCTTATTATACTATCTGTCTGGTGCTGGAGTCCTGTGCTGGAAAACAAGGAGAAAGAGTCCTCGGCCTCAAGCAACAATAGTTTTATACCCTGCAGCTTTATCAGTGGTCAGTCAACTTTCCACCTTTCTGGAATCTGCTGTCAAGCTGCTCATCACTGCATTCTAAAAGAAGTGAAGATATTAGTATTTTTCTGCTTACATGCACCGTGACAAAATATTTTGGGGAACCTGTTATTCTCAGGAACCCAGAGTATTTGCTGTGGGTAGATTTCAGGAATGACTTGCTGATGGACACCCCTTTGGAAAGGAAGAACAAAAATGGACAAGTTCCTAGGAGCCAAAAGCAAGAATAGTGTCCCAGTGTGCTTGGAGCTATACATTCTGGTGGTAAAAGAACAGGTCTTGCTCTCCAAAATCCTTGTAATCCAAGTAGGTGGAGAAGTGATTAAAGTCCCCATTTCATGCTTGAAAAGCTGAGAGGTAACACAAGAAATTAGTCTCAGTTAAAATCAGCAAATTCCCTGCTTCCTAGAATCAGTATCTTACCCCCCAAAACCCCTTCTCGTTTCTTTCTTATTTCACCGTTTCCTTCTCACAGTGATAGTCTATCAGTTTGCTGTGTTTTAAAAGGTTCCATCCAGAAAGATTCAGTAACACTGTCTGATGTGCATCAGTTACCAGCTGAAATTCAGTAGCAGTAAAAACAAAGAATTAAACAAGAAGGAATACAATGGTGTCAAAGTTTCATTCTGTTTTATTCAAACCAGGACAAATGGAGATAGTAAAAGCTTTAAGCAGCCTAACAAACAAAACCTCGGTATTCTTTACACGTTTTTTTTCTGGAGAGGAACTGGCTACTCAATTCTGAACTTCATGCACTGGACTCATTCTGGACATTTGCATCTATTAGACACAAATTTTCATTGATACTTGATTATTTTTTTAAGTCTTTCAGAACAAGTATTTGTGACTGCAAAATGCTTGAATATGGCAATGCACACATCTTTCAAGTAGTTTCTGCCTTTTTGCTAGTGGTAACTGACTCCCCAAAGACTTCTCAAGGTCAGGCCAAAGTCAAAAATATGCTAAGTATTTCCAAAATCATGAATATTTCTTTTGGATACCTTTTAAAGAACTCTCAGGGAGTATTTAATCAAGTCATAAATGCCTAATATATAATCAGATTTGAATCATCTTGGCTAAAATTATTTTCCCACAAATCTTGGTAGTGGATATATTTTCAAGAAAACACTTTTTCTCTTGTGTGCTATCCCTCGAGCTTTCAATAGTAGCTTGCCCTATCCACTGCAAAGCCAATTCATTGCTATCCCTCAAACTGCATTTAAAATCATTTTCTGAACACAGTGCTGACCTGTCTCAAATTATCACTTTGGAAAATGTGCATTTCTGTCTTCCTTAGAATTAAGAGTGAAGAAAAAAAGTGTGATTTCATGTTTATTAATCTTGTATTTTTAAATTTTTCTTATTGACTGCTGAAATTGTCTTGTATTGCTATAATAGAATCTCAGTGTTGACATGAGAAATTTGATTTATTTAAAGGAAAGATCCTTGGTGTTGATAACTGCGCAGGGAGGATTTAACTCCAAGCCTCTAATAATGAACTGGCTCTTCCCACAGGTCCAGTGGAGCAGGTCCATCTGAGTGTCCCCTTTGTCGCCATCAGAAATAAGGATGTCAACATTACTGCAGTAGTTTGGCCCAGCCAGGCAGGCACACTTACCTACTTCTGGTGGTTTGGTAATAGCACCAAGGTACAGATGCCCTTTGGTTCATTTTTACTTCCTAAGCTGGTTGTACCAGATAGGGAACTCTCTCATTTCTAATAAAAACTTCTTGCCTTTGCTTGTTTTGTGTTTTATTTTTTTTCTTATCTAAAAAGGATCGTTATTGTCTGAACTTCAACCTTTGTGAGTTTATTTCCTTCTGTCTCATGTTGTTCTTGGGAGTTGTTACTTTCTTACATCTGGTTGCTATCAGCCCTACTGAGCTTTGAAGACCACTGTTATTACCAGCGTTCCTTGCAACTTAACTGAATTATATACCACTATATATGGGATATTCAACACAGTGTTTTAAAAACTGCTGGTGTTCAAATAACCATGGGGGTTTCCATTATGTACCAGTATGCACTATATAATGCTGGATTCTAACACAACACTTTAAATCTGTTGGTGTTCAAATAACCAGTCGTATCTAGAATTTCAAGCTAAACTCTCAGTGAATTGTTTGTGTGTGACCATTGTTCACATTCTTGGATATGTTAGAGAGAGAGGTGAGACTTCTTTGTAGTGAATTTTCAAATTATTCTCAGAAATTTATTATAAAGCACTTTTTTTATCAAAAAGTAAGTGAAACTACAAGTTCTGGTCATGCTTTCAAATGGAGAGAGCGGGACTGCTTATTAGCTACAGTTTTTATTGCAGGCTTTAGGAGTGAGACAGCTGACACACAGGCACTATCCTCCATTATTACAGTTGTGAAACGGACAGCTGATAATTTTGCAATGCAGTGTCTGCTGTTATTTACAAAAGCAGTTTAAGTCACATCATTGTCTACGTTATTAAGCTACAATTGAAGGTGGGCACTGAGGTGAGATCACAGGAGAAAAAAATGTGGATTTTACATGAAATATGGAACTTGAGATTAAAAATAGCAGGCACACAAGTATATTATTTTCTCTTTGACAAAGCTTCTTGCATTTTAACCTCTTACCCTAGCTACCAGCAGTAGCAGGAGGAAAAAAACCTACAGTAAATGCTGTGTCTATTGGGATTTTACATCAAGCTGGGAAGCTTACTGTAAGAACTCACCTATTTTTGTGGAAGCACAGCTGAGGTGCTGGAAGAGCTCAGGAACAAAAATCTCTTACTATAACTTGGCAAGTTGCTGTGCCCTAGCTGAGCTGTGGCCACCACTCACATACACACATTGAGTCCATGACAAGTACCAGATAATTCCACATAGTTTATACTACACTGAAAGAGGGGCATGCAAAATCATATTATAGTTCAGATATTTTTGGCTCAGTGCTCACACATGGACAGCCATTGAAGTATATCTGAGACAATTTAGGTATTGGTAACTTGATCATCTGCCTAAGCCCTCTGGTGTACCCAGGTGTTAGAATTTTCCTGCCATTGCTTTTTTCCTTAATATAGAAGTTAATTGTGAATAGGACCTTAAAAAATATTTTTTTAAATAGAAAGTAGTCTAGCAAAGGTAGAGCAAAGCAGCGATGTTTGCTGAAGAGTTCTATGCAGCTCTCATGGTGCTTGCATCTGGGTTGTAAATATGATGCTATCTGTTTTATTTTCTAGCTTAAATTTCAGACCCATAGGCAACAGAGTACAAGCAGATATGAATGTGTTTGGGATGAATGCTTTGGACGTAGCGGTATATGGAGTAGCTGATCTTGATGATCCCTTGGAGTGACTGTACACGTTGCTGAAATATGTTGAGATATGGATTAGTAAAGATGGTGCCACTTAGCTGTAGCCAAATCAAAGACCCAGAGCACCTTTCATTCTTTGCAAAGCATTATCTCCAGCTACCTCATGAAATGTACTTCCAACTCTGACAGAAGTCTGGCAGAGGATATAGACAAAACAGCAGCAGCCACTTTTATTTTCAGAACAACAGTCTGCATCACATAAAATTCCTTCTGGGATGTTTAATGTACATTTCAGATTCTTCTCTGTGCCTGCTCATGGGCCAACTGTGGTGCTCTTAGTACAGCTGGAACATGAGGACTCTGATTTGTGTGTGAATTACAGGATGAGGTATGCAATGTTGTGCATAGTGACTGGTATTGTTGGGTGATATATTCTGGTTCTGAGCTGAGGCACTGCAGCTCCTTTTCCTGTTCAGCCTCTAGGCATCCCAGGCAGAACCAGATGTGTCCTGTGTCACTGTGCAGTCTCATGAAGGTACTCTCTGCTGCTGCACAGGCGAATGTTGTCTTAGACTCAAATGACCTGACTGAAGCTCATCTGCTGCCCTCCCCACCCTGCTAAAACCATTGTACAGAATTTCTACTGTGCTAATTTTTGCAGTATACCCAAAGGCCAATTTGCTTGGATTAACGCAGGTCCAATTTAATAAATGTGTCCAGCTGTCTAATAGGCTTGAGCAAATGAACCTTAAACTACTTGATTTAATTTAGAGTTAGTTTCCAGGTCTTGGTGCTTGAATTAAAATTAAGGAGTTGGCGGAATGTTGAAACTCCATGATGGAGGTGAAATCATCCATGCTAATGGAATGTCCAGCATACACACATAAAAAAAAAGGGAAAATGTAATTTTAAAGGCCAGATTGGTTGTTCTTATCTGCCTTTGCACAGAATCACAACATGTGACCTCCAGGAAGATTGCTAGTATCACACAGTTTGAAACGGGCCCATTCTGCTCGTCCAGGATGTGCGCATGTCTAACTGTATGTTAGCTAGGTCTCCAGGGCTAGCACAAGCTGGTATCCTTGCTGGCTTAGTCTGTGAGTCCCCTGTGATCAAGCAGATTCATTTTTTTTTCGTACTGCTTTTTCAGCTCATGGATGAGGAGGTAAAAGGAAGGTGGCATTCTGCAGGGAGGTATATGTGTTTGCCAGCCTGTGATATGCCAGTTGCAATTTTGATTTGTCTATGAAAATGACATATATGATCACTTTTGTGAAGTGCAGGCAAATTTGCAACCTGATAGGATGAAGCATGAGAGCTGGAAGGTGAATGTTTAGAAGTTTTCCTCTAGAAACAAACTGGCAGTGTGGTGAAGGGACAGTTGTACGATGGTTTTATCTGTGCTCTTGGACCTCTAAGTGCTTTTGCAATGGAGGCTAGTATCAATATTTCCATTTTAATGGTTTAATCTAAGCCAAGAGATTTGTCTATAGACCAGATGTTAGATCAATGGCACTGTGAGGGCTAGACCTTTGATTTTCAATATGCAAATGTTGTTTCCCGAACCTAGTGCACTTTTCTCATCTAGATGTGTATCAGTGTGAGAGTTTCCTGTGCAAAGAGAGCTGTAGTGCTATCAAGGACATTTTTGAGAAGGTGAAGATAAAGCCAGCCTTCTCTGCCAGGCCTCTGAGCTGGCTAAATGCAGGTCGACTTTACTCTGGAAACCATTCAGCCACGTTCAGACAGCAGTGTCGGCAGGTATTATGCCATGCTTTCAGCCTTGTTAGCATGGTTTGCCAGATTATGGTTGGAGCTAGTTTACAGGCTCGAAGCATGGACAGGGCAATGCTGTGTGCCCTTACTCTGTCCTGAGCAGAGTTGCTCTGAGGTAGATAGATGGATTTGTGCTCAGAAGAGCAAGGGCTGGCCCTGAATCTGAACAATATGGATTGCTTGAAAAAACATTTGCATCTTTGGTTTATATTGAAATACTGGTTTGAGCTGGACCCTGTGTTTTGCACAGCTGATGTAGCTACTGTTCCTAGTGTGCATGCCTATGTGTATACAACACTGCATTCTGCAACGCTGATGCTGCAGTTGCTGACTGTGCTCTACTGAGGTATTCATAGCATAATGAATATTTGCAGCTCAGCAAAAGAATATTTCAGGAAACATTTACTGAAGTGAGAGGAACCTTTGCCAATGGGGCAGTTCTCACTGGGTGGTGTTTGGGCCACCTTTAGGCCTTAGCAGGACATGCAACCTCAGAGCACTGTTCCTGTGTCAGGGAGGAAGGATCTCATGGCCTGGTGGGTTAGTCAGGTGCGTGTTGGGGATCTGAGTCGATCTCATCCTGGTTTTGACATTGCCTTCTGTGTTTACCTCTTGCAGCCCCTCATCACCTTGGAGAACAGCATCTCTTACATCTTTGCTGTGGAAGGGATGAACACTGTCACTGTGCAGGTTTCTGCGGGCAACACCCTCATCCAAGACACCAAGGAGATTGCAGTGCACGGTACTGCAGCCTTTTACAGTCAGATTCCAGGGGGTGTCTAGAGGTGAAGAACAGTCACTGCTCAACCAAAATGAACTCTCTGAACTCCCCAGTGCCTGGAGGAATCTATGAAGACAAAATGCAAACAAAGTAGCTCAGATGTGTCATGATCACCAAATACAGAAGGGAATTGGTTGGGGCAGCTAGCCAAATTTGTAAGCTCAGTACTGTAGTAAAGTGGCTGGTGTTTCCTTTGCCTTTTGGTCTGACTGGGAACTCCCAAAAGAAAAAACACTTCGAGCTGTAGCCAGTCTGCCTTCCCTCTGCTTCCGAGCTGTGGAACAAAATAGTCATAGTGCATCATTACAGTGGCCTGAATACAGCTAGTGTTTCTCTTTATACAGTGACTGTATAAATGGCAAAGGTCTGGAAAATGGGGCAAAAATTACTCTGTTGTTGGTATCTCTGCCCATCTTCCATGCCACAGCTGGAGGTCTGAGTGTGTCCACTGGACTTCCCTGTGGGTAATGTTTGGTATGTTCTTGCCATATCTGCATGTCATGGGCTCCAAAAAGCACCCTTTGGTGTATCACGTAGCTTACCCAGTTTGGGACTTAATAAATACTTGAGGGGAAGGGCTCTCTCAGCAGTTTTGGCCAGGACTTTGAGATTTATCCAGAGAATAATTTCAACTGTGAGCTAGTCTTCTTTTTCTTTATCCAGTTATTGGCATCTAGCATTTGAGGGCAAGCTTTTCTTTGGATAGCAAATTTTATTGAGAGACCTGGGCTTCGAATAATTTGTATTGCACTGTGTAGTTGAACTATGTGTGTCTTGTTTCAGTAATTAAATATAAATAAATGTCCTGCTGGTGACTGGAAAGCTGTATACTCAGATTTAACAACCAGCTAAATAGATATTTATTGATTGCCTGGCTGTGAAATGCTATGGGTTTTAATAATTTGTTAATATGATTTAGTAATACCCAGACTTGCTGTTAGCAAATGTAAGTGACCCTCTACTAGATCATTTTGAGTATTGCAAAACAGAAGTATTTATTTCTGGGAAACTTGCATCTTTCCACTAATTTCTGGAATAAACCTGAATCAAGCGTATCTGAGAGGGGACCCTGCAGGTGATCTCGATATTTTGTCCTTGTAGGTCCCACAGAGTGCTCCTTGCTCTCTATTTTTTAACACCTTGTAAGAAATTTTGCCAGTCTATTTAAAAGATCCAAAGCTTTGGGCTTTATCACAAAGAGAAATTGATCCAGCTGGAACATCCAAATAGTCCTATGCAGCGCCGTACTGCAGACTGACCTGGTCTAAGGAAGGAGTCCTTCCAGACTGGTGATGAGTTCAAGTCTGAGTACATAAATCAGTGACACCTTTGGTAAACATGTGCTCTGTTAAATTTGTATCTTAATCTGTGTCCTTTATTAAGTTGTTAGGGCTCTAGGCAGGAAGGCACAGCTTTCTGGTGTTAGGACTGGAGGACATTTATTCAGGGTTTTCCTCAAATCCTGATTAACAGACCAGAATTTACTCAAAAAATAAATTGTACATGGTACTGAAGGTTCAAAAGTCAAAGGCTTTATCTATTAAGCACTGGGTTAAGCCTTCACAACTTGAGAGTTTCCCTGCTCTCTTTGAGGCTTGTTTTATTTAAAAATGTACTGCACCATCTAAAAAGAAAGAACAGATCTTGCAAAAGATGCAACATAAATGCTGGACTGGCACATCCCTGCTGTTCTGTGGAGTTCCTCATTTATACTCTTGCTGGTTTATCTTGATCTAAACCTGGTGCCTTCTGACAAATGATAAATGGTGCTTATTTGAAGTGTCTAGAGATCAGGTGCTTCAAGGTGAAGCATAGCACATTCTCCAAAAACAGAAAGGAGAGTCTTCTGCCCTGAGAACTTATATCTGAGTGTGATTCCCATCCTGGATCTTTGCCTCCCACTGGCCCAAATCCATTGTGCACAGTTGTCATAAGGATTCCAGGCTTGGTCTCTGGTGACACCAGACAGAAGAGCTGGAACTGGAGAAAAATGAAAATTGTTCTGTATTTGAAGTCTAGAAAGTTTTTCTTTCTCCCTGCAATCAGTCAATTAGGAAGTAATTTCAAAGTGTTACATGAATAACCACTGCTTGATTAGCCAGTCATTAGCACCACCGGGTTCTGATTTGTTGGAGTATTAATGACTCATGGCTTCCCTCCAGGAGAGCAAAAAGATAATACCTCCTTTTGAAAACATTACTTACAGTGTTTGTTCTTCAGAGCACAATGCATGCAATTGCACAGACCTTCCAAATTTCAGCCAGATGCTGCCTTATTTACTGGTCAGCTTCCTTGTGCGTAGAATCTGATGAAGTAGAGTGCTAAAATGACAAAGCCCAGAGGCATAATGAAGGGAAGGCATCACGGAATCACCATCTTCTCACCTCTCTCATTCTTGCTTCCATTTCTTCTGGAAAAAACCACAAGTTGGCATTAGGGCAAAATGTCCTTTGTAAGAACATTTACAAGAATACTTTACTTGCAAGCTTTCTGTCCTGCTTAGTGTTCGCCAGCCCTTTTTCTTCCTTCAGCCTTCCCTCTCTCTTTTGCTTTAATATAATGTAATTGCTGTCTTCCTGTTGTCTTCTGCACCCCTGCCTGTACGCTGAATACTGCCCATTTAATCTTCTCATAAATACTACTTTTCTGTTTCAGAGTATTTTCAATCTCAACTCCTGTCATTTTCTCCCAACTTGGACTACTATAACCCTGACATCCCTGAATGGAGACAAGACATTGGCAAAGTCATCAAGAGAGCTCTAGCACAGGTGAGCATCTATTTCCTCATCTGTACTAACATTGACTAAGCTGTTAAAATATGCAGTTTTTCAACATGCTAGTTTAAAAGAATGGGAAAGAACAGCAGTAATGAAGCTATCATTTTAAATCGATATGAAGTTTCTTAATGCACTGGGTCTTTTTACAGAGGCAAACTATATTGGGAATTTTGTGGAAATACTATAATTACTTTTACTAATGCTTCTGTGATGCTTTTTGGCTTTCAATATCCCTGAGGACTTTACAAATTCTAGATTGTAATAGTATCATTATTATTCTTATTTTGCCAAATTGATATTATAGTATCTACTGTTTTCTACTCTAACATTTGAGTAGTGTTACTGTGTGTTGTTAAATAGACGATCCACTTCATGCAGTATGTTGGATGCATGAGGAAGATATTTTTACCCCTTCCTGATACTCAGTCTTCTAATGCAACTGATGAAGGTTATTAAGCTCTACTCCCTTTCCAACTGGGGCAAAAAATGAGGATTCAGAGAGAAAATAAACTTAACTTTAAAATACAAGGCAAAGTGACTTCTGTGGGTGGAAGATACTGAATCTTCTTCTGGGATTAATTAGAATATGTAAACTAGCATTCATATTCTTGCAGGAAAGGGGACAGAATAATTTATGATATCAAATAGCCAGAGACTTTATTTTTTGTTTTGAAATGAGGAGATAGATTTAGGATTGCTTTTGTGGTTTTTACATTCTCCCTAAAATGTATCTTGTTTTTTTTTTTGCTTCAGCTACAGCTGTTCTTAGAAATGGAGGCTGATTATTTTTACAGGGAACGTACATTCCTGCTCAGCTTTTCTCATCTGCAGCCCACTCAAAATTTGCAGTTGATAAGAGTTTCCTTGGTTGTTTTCCCCTCCTGAGAAAACACTAAGTTCATTTGTTTAAATGGCTGTTCCCTCTTAGTGTATTCAAAGTCAAGCTTGCAGAAAGAAGAAATTAATTAGGCTTTAACTAAGAACAGTTACAGACAACAGTAGAAATCATGTAGAAAAGTGCTTGCTTGGATATCCTTTTGTTTCTATTTGATTGCAGCCTGTGGTCTATGCCTATAGGACGGATCACCAGGAATGGGCTGCCCCACTGATACTTTTCAGTTCAGGAATGAGGCCAAGGATCTTGAGGTGGAGTAGAACCAGAGAAGCATTGAGGTTAGCCTCATATAGCAGAGTTTCTGAGGGAGGAGACACTTCCTGCCCTACTGAGGGTGCACAGCTTAGATTTGGGGAGAGAGGGCGGTAGCCTCAGTGGGAAGATAATGCTGAAGATAGTTGTGAGAGTCATGTGTGGAACTGACTCTTGGTTCAACAAACTGAGCATTTCCTAGCACAGCCCTCCTGATTAGCCCCAGTAGCAAAAAGTCTCCCACTGGAGACAGTAAGTTATTCATATCTGACAAATGTAGACCTGATATTAGAACGTGATTGCAGATGATTTTCTTCATATGTCCCTGTTAGTTGCACACTTACCAGTGGTTGCTCTGAACCAGACTCTCTGGATCTGACTTTGGGTCATTCTTTTGTAGCAAGAAGAACTATATGGAAAATTTAGATCTGGAGACATGGTAGGTTTGGACTTTGGGTTTTGATCTGTGGGTCCAGGGGTACTGTCAAGCCTAAATTTACTTCTAGAAATGGAGTGAATCATTAGCAGAACCTTTATTTCTGACCCACCAAATGGGCATTAGGTCCACAACACCTACAGTGGAACTGGCAACAATTTGATGGGAGCACAGTTTCATGTATTGAATGGAAACATCAGTAACAGAAGAGCAGCTAGAGACTTCCCTTTTACTTTTCTTTTAGGTGACTGGTATCCCTGATGAACAGATCTTGGTAGCTGTGTTTCCTGGGCTGCCTACTTCTGCTGAACTCTTCATACTTCCCCATAAAAACACAACAGAGAGGAGGAAAAGCAGTGAGGCTGATCTGGAGCAAGTAAGGAGAGAAGGATTCATGGAACATCCATTCCTGTCATACCATTTGCAGATGGGCCTCCTAACTTGTGCAGCATTGGAAATGACTTACAATAAGTGTGATGGAACTGGATGCATCTAGGACAGTGGCAGTATGGTTTATGGCATTAAAGAAAATGATTTTCAGAGGAAAAATGGGCTTTTCTAATACCTTACTGAGATATGTCACAGTCTACCTGCAGTTGTTCTTCCTAGGTCAGTGGTGTGTCCTTATTACAGTAGTTATGGCCAAAGGAACCTTGAATATGTGCTCCCTATACTCCCTGAAAAAATGCTAATAGACAGAGGCCAAAGCAACAAGATAATATACTGAGGTTTACTAAAAATAAATCAGGCTCTTCAGCTCATATATCACTGGAAAAAGACTTCTTTTTTCTGCAGCAGCGAATGGCGTGTGCAAACTATATTTGGAAGTTACAATATCCATCCATTTAGATAAATAGGTAATTACTGTGATGAATAGCAACAGTGATAGGCAGGCAAGGGAAGAGCTAGGAACAACAGCACTAGTCTACTGAAGCTTTCATGCTAGAATTACCAAGTGATTAAATCAGGTCTATAAAGGAAGAGCAGTGAAGTACTGCTGGGAAGGCTGCTTAGCTCTAGCTAATGGTCTTGTATGAAGCATTTTTACTGTGTGCAAGCTATGTGTGAGCCCATCTCCAAGTAACTCTTTGCTGAGTAACTCTTCTGCGATCAGTCAGAACTGCTGAATTCTGTGGAAGATCTTGTCACCTACTGAGCAAAGTCAGTCCCCTAGGAGTAGTACATTTGTCCTAGGAAGCTAGCAAAGCTGACCTCTTAAATTTATAGTGGTGATTGTGTGGAAGAGGTGCATTGTCCTGGGAAGGTTTGGAAGGCTTTCTGGAGGGATTTTCTTGGAGTCATTTCTATTCAGTAGAATCTACTCGTATTAGAATTCCCTCTGCAAGTTGTTCTGTCAATATTTCATATATCAGAACTATGCAGACATCTAAAATTAAGTTTATGACTAGCTGACTATGAGACCTGAAGCTCTAGAGCACTAATTTCATTTGATGGTCTACTCAGTTGTGCTTTGGCACCTATTGTTGACTTCTGCTTGGGGAGCTCTGCCCTGGAGAGGAGGCCATCAAAACAACACAGTAGCTCTACCATGACCACCAGAACTACTCCAGGGAGACCAGGCATTAACAAACTCAGGCTCCAGTGTGACATGTCAAGTATGTGCTCTAAGGCAACCAAATAATACATAATAGTTGGGTTGCTGAGCCATGAGAAAACTCCAGGCCAAGACTTCTCTTCTAAATGAAGGAGAAATATGGTAAGTTTGCCTTTAATCGTCAAAATTGGATCGTGTCATCCCCACAGCATATTTAAACAGGAGATGCATGACTAGGTTTGTCCTGAATCAATGTGAGTAAAGAAGTGTTACTAAGCTGGACCGCCAATGAAAGGCCAACATGTGAGTGATTTCCAAGTGCATTAGATCAAACTCACAGGACATTGTGGAGGGTGAAAAGATCATTAGTTCTTTTCCCTCTTCCCCTACCCCCCAAAAAAAGAAAAAAAATTGCTAACTTTCTTGGTTTGCTTCCCGGGAGAGAGATGATAACATGCTCTGTGAGTCTCAAAAGTCCTGTAGGGATACTTGCATGCAATAACATGCAGTTCTAAAACACATGTACATGTTTCCACTTCCACAATCTCTCACTTCCTTTCTTGTCCTGAAGCCAATAAGAGCTGTTAGTCACCATTCGTAAGTACATGCATTCCTGAATGTTCTCCAGAGCTTGCTGCCTTCTATGTGTTAACTGCCTGTATCTCTTATTTCATCAGGTGGTAGAAATCCTTTTTAATGCTCTCAACCAGAACCTAGTCCAGTTCGAACTGAAGCCTGGTGTTGAAGTCATTGTGTACGTAACTCAGTTAACATTAGGTGAGTGTGGAGTCCAATGCATAGCTGTAGTTCACTTGAGGCTTCAAACATCTCCAGGAGAACCAGTCGACCTCAGAGCACTCACAGTTTGGTATGTGTTGCTGAGATACATAGGATTGTCTGTGGTAGAAGCAGGAAGTGATAAAAACAGAATCCAGCAGTGGCATCTTCGTGCACCAGTTTTCACAAGTATTAAAAGTACTTTTTTTAAGAGTTCCCTATGGCTTAATTAACCAGTGCATTGATGTTTTTCAAGTGTTTTAGAAAATCAGGTGAATGGTGTCCTATTAAGCCCTCATTGGGAACCTGTGAAATTCAGTGGGGGTATTACTAACCTTCTTGGATATTGGATCAAATCCTTATTGCAAAGAGCTAGTTAATGTTATGACTAGCTACTCACGAAAAGAAGATCTAGGCCTCTTAGAGGCAATATGTGCCTGAATATTGACTTCTAAAAATTAGAATTTATTTAAATTTCAATGTTACCTATCTCCATTTTATTTAAATTTCAATGTTACCTATCTCCATTTTAGCAGAGTAATGAATAGTCACTTTAAACCACCCTAATGTGAAGCTCTTTACTGCTGAGACAGTGATGACTATAGAGGAGATGATGGATTTATTTTTGTCCTTGCTTTTAATGACTGCCCTTGTAATTGTCTGAAATGTGGGATCTTGTGCATGTGGCATTGCTGATAGCCTCTCCAAAAGACTGAGATTCATGTCCCATGATAATATGCTTCAGCTTCTTTTTACATGAGACTCTCAGGAAGCCAAGAGCTGGGCTAAACCAAGGCTCGTGACCTATCCTACTGGTTATGCCTCTTTGCCTTCACTCTCTGACTGTTGTTTGGGGATGAGAGTCAGACATTAATAGGAGTAGGCTGGAATTAGTTAATTTGCAGAGCTGGGAATGAGATCCAAATATCTGTGGTCTCCAGGTTCAGAATCTGGGTTTGTTCTAGTAAGACACTGCAAAGTGTGGATTTAGGTTACAGCGCTCAACTGTTCTCGCATCTCTCGCAGTGGGAGTGTTGCATTTATTTCCTGACCATTCCCATAATATTTTGACTCAGGTGAAATGACTGTCATTCTTTTCTGTGAAATAGTCTGTAGAAGTAGTAGAAGCAGAATACTGTTGGGATCAGACTCTTAGGTGTGAAAATTTGGCGATGGAACCAGAAGTGAGTCTATGCAAATAGACTCTTCTGTGTGACACAAAAAGAATAGAGAACAGTAATAAACCAAAACCAAGTATTTATGCAGAGTGAGAAACACTCTGCTGCTGCTTATCATCATTTTCACATCATCTGAGACTTCTGATCAGACTCTTGATTCTCCATGCAGTGCTCAGGCCATTAAGATGGTCTGCTCTGATAGCTGTGGGAATAGCTGCATAAGCAAGGTATAGTAATACACTTTATTTAGCCCATCCAAAGTGTCAAGGATAGATGGAACAAATCTCCAAAATATTATAATGTAGTGTATGCTTGGGTCCAGGATTATTACTCTGGGCTCCTCCACATTATGAAAACTGACTTAATTAAAAAGTCTGTAAGGTCCAATACAATGATGAACCTTGAGGCTTCTCAGGAGACCAGGTCCCTGTCACATGTGAGACAGACACATGTCCTTGGAAGATGGGAGCCATGCTGTTCATGAGTACTCTAAGGTAGCTTCTCCAAAGGGGAATAGATGTTCATTAAGCCACACCTCACAAATTTCATTTCCACTCCAGTCACTGGAAAAGCCTGAAAAGAAATAGCCCAAAGTTTTAACGCAGGAATGATCATCCTTTCAGCTAAGCATGGCTTGCTGTGCCTTTTCACTGTAAGATCTTAAACTGCACTGTCTTGAAAAAGGAGCTTGACTTTCAGATGCCAAGCAAGTCAATTTGTTTTCTACTGATTGGTCTTCCTGAAAACAGCATGCACCATACAGTGGTGATAAAGCAGATGTATTAAAGACAGAGTTGAGCTCAATTCTCTGGTAGTTATGTGTTCCCTAATATCTTGTAAATGTAATGCTCTGCCTCTCCTCCTGCAGCACCTCTTGTTGACTCCAGCACGGGTCATAGCAGTTCGGCGATGCTGATGTTGTTGTCTGTGGTGTTTGTAGGCTTGGCTGGTTTTTTAATCTACAAATTCAAGAGGTAAGTTGAAAAACTTTGGTGGATGGGAGCAGGAGACACTGGGTGGTTTACAGGCAATCTAGGCAGAGCAGTGCCTGGATTGCAGATGTAGAGTTATGCTGGCTAAGGCTTAGACCAGTATTGTTCCCAGTTTCTCATATACAGAGAGAAGACCATCTACTGCCCTTTCACCAGAAACCTGATGCTCTGAAAGCTCACCAAGAGCTCAGAAATCAAGCTGTGACCTGCTTCAACAGATAAGCTTGAACCACAGACCAGAAATGGGAACCCTGTGTTCTCGCTCAGTACTGAGCTATGCAATGCACACTTGGTAAAAAATTGTGATGGATGTCTTCATACATTCTGTATCCATCTGGCCAACCACCTTAGTGCAAGAGTATCTCATTTATGTGTTGAAAAGTGAATAGTTTAGTCTTGCAGTGGAACAGGTGTGATTATGTTAAGGGAGGGAGACCTGAAGCCAGAAACATTTGTGATAAGCATCAAAATGCCTTTGGGAATCCATGCTGAGATTTGCTTTGCCAGATGTTAATATAAACCTTTTGCTTCCAGGCAGAAAGCTGGACCTGTGGTGGCCCACGGTACTTTGCTGCTGCAAGCTACGAAACAAAATATGGGATAAGAATGGCCTGTTTGCAGAAGGGCTGCCTTATGAGAATATATTTTAGGCAGATGGAGCTCCCTGGGAGGAACTTTGCATTCAGTACAGTACTTATTGTGTTAAATGGTCTATGTGCCCAGATTCTGCTCAGTAGCAAAATATTGTATTAGAAGCATAAACTAAGTCTGACTATACAAAAAAACCCCAAAACCTGGACATTAGTAGTTCCTCCAAATTGGGCAGCTTTTCCTGTCCAAATTCCAGCTATATGTTTCTCTCTCTAGCTTTTCTGCAGCCCAAGATAAGGCTAGTACTCTCTAATGATGTTAGTAGGATACAAACAATATTCAAAATGGAATGATAAGATGGGCCTGTATTGTAGCCTCTAGGCTTAAAGCTTCCTTGTGCTGCAAGGCTGGGAAGATCCTACCTTGGTAAAATCTGTCTGAAAATGGAATGTATTACAGATTGGGGTTGTGGGAAAAGGTGGTTAAAGCATTGGTTTTGCTTAGCCCAAAGCTCATCAGCTTGTTGTCCCCTCTTATACCAGAGAGGACAAACCCTGGTCAAACTGACAAAGTTAGGATTAAGTCAGATATCCAGAGTGTCCTCAGCTTGATTCTTCAGAACAGAAAGCAACTTTTCAGCTCTTTCTAAAACCTCTAGCTCAACGGATCAGAAGTGAGAGTGCGCAACAATTCTTAATGGAAAAAGGAGGTGAAAACAAAAGCTTTCCTGTAGCTCTCAGTGATGCAGAGGTCCATTAGCAGTATGTACTTTTCTGATTATCGGTGATCCCAGCCTGAATACAGAACTGCTGCTTACAGGAAAAGGTTGCCAGGAGAGCATGAGCCTGCATGAATTTTTAACTCTACAAATTTATAGAATCTGTGCTTTGCTGGTTTGCACACAGACCCCTTATTATGAGTCCATCAAGTTGTAGACACTGCAGGCATGTTAAACACTGCTGCCAGAGAGATGCTTGTTGAGGAGGTCTGGGTGGAAAAGGAAGGAAGGGGGAAAGGTAGGGAAATAACCTGTGAAAAGGTGTGTGTGCTGGGAGGCATAGCAGGATTAGATATGTGTGTATGGTTGCATGTATGTGCAGCCGTCTCAGTTTCTTTTTTCCCTAACTCTCTGAAGTACCTGCAGGCTGTCTTCCTCACAGCTCTACAGAGCTTTTCTCACCTTTCCTCTCAAAGCTCAGAAGACTATCACTTCTCTACCATTGCATTGTTCAGAAGTGAAACTAACTCATCTAATATCTGCAGGCATGTTCTCATGTCCACACGTCTCCACACCTCCAGACATATTCTGGGCACTTAAATCCTATGGGAATGCATTTGTCCTCTCTCATCCGATGTGTGCATTCCTTGTGTAGTATTTATGTCTTCTAGTGGTCTGAAGGTTAGAAAGTGAGGGTAGGAGTAAACGAGAAGAACATGAGTTTTGTTAACTGCTGCTAAACATCCCAAATATGTCCTGACTTGCTGATGGTTAAGAAAGGGATGGCAAATCAAGCCAATAGCCCAAATTGTTTGAGGCCAGAACTTCAGTCACATCTATTGAATCCATGAGAGTTGAGCCAATTTCCACTGTTTTCAATCCCTGACATGTACAACAGCAGACAGGTTATAACAAAGAGATGGCATTTTATATAGCCTCTTTGAACACATCTTCTTTCTCTCTCCTGTCTGCTTTAAGGAGCTGAAAAACTTCTCTGAATTTTCCTTATTTTAGCAGTGTGGACCACATGGCACAGAGTCCTTCTAAGGGCATTAGAAAAAACTGTCAGTCACCTTCCAACAGGCAACTATGCACAGATAATCCTAGCAACCCCCAAGATGCTTAACACACTACTTCTCAGTTCTCTCATTTTAGACTTGCATTCCTCCAGGGATTTCTATCTATCTGTGTAGGCCTATCTAACCATCTGTCTAACTGACTTTCAAGGATATCGTTCTAACAGTCCAAGTTAATTTCTCTTGGAAGAAGGAAGAAGAAATAATCCCTTCATTTTCTTGGCTTCCTGAGTATCAAGAGACTATAACTCTCTGAAAACTTGTGTGATCCATACATAGCATGGCAAACTGTTTTTGCAGTGAAATGGTAACAAAGATACTTTGGGTGGGTGCTATGATGTCCAAGTCCTTTCTCTCCACTCTGAGGCAAGACCAATTCTTTATAACATTTTTCTGATGTGGCAATTCCTACTGAGTCAGTGTGGGCCTGTCAGTAGAAACAAGCCTAGCAATTCTTTTCTCAGTTGATAGTAGTGCTCAAATTGATTTTTACTTTTGGTTTCCAATGCACCGCTGATCATGTAATAAATACTGAGAGTGTTGGCAGTTGCAGCTGAGTGTACTTAGTTGATTGCTGCTCTCTGAGCTGGATGCACAGTGTCCACTGTGTGCACAACTTCTCATTTAAAAGGGCGGGACCAGAACATTTAGGTTTACAGTTTGGAGGAGCCTTTGGGCACAGGATAGGCAGGCAGTGGCCTGAGGATAGGGGTAGCTTTAGACTGGTGTTGTAGATACTGGTTGCTAATGGCCCTTTCAGAGCTGAACATCACTGTGGTGCTTTCGCCCTTCTGAGAGCTGATATTTTATATCATTGCCAGTGCTGCATTTGTGGGATTGGTCTCAGTTTAACTGGTCTGATTAATCAATGATATGCCAAGGATCCCTGTGTAACAAAATATAACCTTCCATTTTCCTTTCCTGAACAGGAAAATCCCTTGGATTAACATCTATGCCCAAGTTCAGCATGACAAGGAGCAGGAAATGATTGGCTCTGTCAGCCAAAGTGAAAATGCCCCCAAAATCACTCTGAGTGAGTTCACAGACCCTGAGGAGCTGATGGACAAAGAGCTGGACACACGAGTGATGGGTAAGAGAGAGCCCTCGGCTGGAGCTTGTTCCACAGTCTGGGTGAGGGTGTTGGTCACTGGGGTATTATGAGAGGCAGTGTCTGAGAGCCTGAGGCACTGAGACAGGAAATAAATCTCTCTCTGCAATTTGGTAACAAGGAGTTTTTCTTACAGTTTTTCAGCTTTTCTCATAGTGTTGGATAACCGGGTTAGGAACCTGGAAACAGCACTACGTATATAGGAGTTACTAATGGCTGTGGCTCACACCTGTGCCTGCTCATATGACCATATCTCTCCTGTGCAGGAGTCCCAAATTTCCTGAGCCCTCAGAAGAATCAGCTGAGCCCAGCTTACACTGTTGGTGTGCTATCATTACAAGTGAATACGTCCCTAATAGCTTAAAGAGTTTACATTACCTTAATGAGTAGCAGGTTTTCTGCATGTTGCATGCTTATTGCAAATGCAAAAAAGAATGTGTTACTTTTAAGAACCTTTTCTGTCTTTACACTTACACACTCACTTCTTAAGAAGGAGTGAGAAGCAATATAGACCAAACTGTTGAAGCCTCAGCACTGACTGTTCTCCATTTTCTCCTCCGCAGGAAGCATCTCAACAATTGCCAACAGTGAAAGCACAAAGGAAATCCCCAACTGCACTAGTGTTTAGTACTGAGAATCCACTTGGTCTACAACATTTCTGACTTTTTATTTTTAATTATTATTGTTATAATTATTATTATTATGAAAAAAACCCAAGAGTTATATGTCATTATTATCATTTGGGAGGGGATGGGGTGGGCTTTTTCTGTTTACCAGGGCTGCATTCATAAATAGCAGGTGCTCTTCATATTTAGGAAATAGTTATCAGATTAGAAAGAAAAAGCAAAGAATGAGTCAAACGTGCAATGTGATTTGAATCCCAGCCTCCTGTTAAATGCAGAATGGGAATTAAGTGTTCAAATCCAACAGGTAGGTATAGTACCCTAGGCAACATGATGTAGGTAAATTGTCCCTTTTCAAAATAAGTCACAAATCAGCTATTTCATCCTGCCAGAGGGCCCAGGCTGGGCTGCTGGATCAGGCTCTGCAAATGCCAACAGCCCTTGCTTTCCAATGACACGCATGTCTCAGCTTTTTTGCAGGATCTTGCCTTTTTTAATTGCTTTTAATTTCAGTCACCCTCTGGCACTGCTGACTGCTGAGAAAGGAAAAAAAAAAAAAATCAGAGCAAACACACACGTCAGTGTTCCTTGGACTGTAGGTTGGCTGGAGGCAGCACCACAAGCAATGAAGGAGCATGCCTGAGTTTATGAATGCAGCCCAAACCCCGTGCATGTGAATAGCGAGGATGCTGAAGGCCTACTGTAGATAATTACAATGTACATAGCTTTTTATTTCTTGGGAAATAATTTAATGTTTAGTAAAAGAAGATATGTTTAAAATAAAACCTGAACCACATACACACATGCACGCACACGTACTCACGTGTGCTCGTACACGCCAGCCAACCAGGGACCATGGTGAGCACTTCGGTCATGCTTTGGTTCCAAGCGTGTTCAGTTGTCTGTCCTATTTCAATCTGACACTGCTGTCTATAAACAGCCTAGTTTATTTCTCTGTGTATAACTGCAAGCCTTTTTTTTTTTTTTTTCACTTATATACAATCATTTCCTATGATGGAGCAGGAAAAGATATTAGCAGGAGAGACTATGAGCCTGTCATGAATATTTTAATGATGTTCATCTATTCACCTCTGAGAAGGATCTTGGTGACATCCATTAGGAAAAATGAGGAAAACAAACATGAAATATGAAATTATCACCATCTCAGCATGGGTAAATATCAGTGTGCTTGCAGTACCCAGTACAACCTCAGCTCAACAGTGGTCCAGGTTACAGTAGCTTCATTCTCAGTGAGAAGTCATGCTTTTAGCAGTTAAGCTGGTGAAGTAAAGAGCTATTCAGGATGTGTAGGAGTAGTAAATTTTGGCTGAACCTGATGTGTGCGATTAGGGACTCCCCATTGGAGAGGGAAATGCAGGATTAGACCTGCATAACGGAGGTAGGAAAGGTCCTTTTTATGAATGCTGCAGAATGGCTGCTTCCAGTTTTGGATGGAAATGCCATCACAGTAATTTCTGCATGGTGGGTTGGTGCTTTCTGATAAGAACAGGGTGGTTAATGAAGAAAAAGTGGTGAAAAAGCTCTTTAGAAATCTTCTAACACATTGAGTTGAGGATAAGCCCTAGGAGCAATGGAATTTTGGGGCAGGAGGTTGACTTTTACCCATTTTTAAGTTACTTTTATCCATTTTTCTTGAGTTGATGATGTTAAAAATTGACTTTTTTTCTGCAGAGTATTGAGTTAAAAGACCTGGCAGGACTGAAAGGAAGGTTGGAGACACATTTGGGAAGATGTTCTAGTGCTTGCATGGTAACAGGAGGCAGAAATTAGGCTAGGTGACAATGTTTGTCATCATTTTTTAGGTTCTGGATACAGGACTCCACATCACCTTTAATATATCTGGACTGAAATGAGGAGATGTCTAGAATTTAGGTGTTGCTTGCTACCTCTCTGCATTGCAACATGCCAGTTGGCTAAAAACCAGCCTCAGCTACATGTGTTCACTCTGTTAATGGGCTGGAATGCATTTCAAAGGTTATAATCCTGACAGGTCTGCAGGTGGAGAGAGAAAAGTGGTTAAATACAGTTTTTGCAGAAAAACACAAGATTAAAAATGTAGAACAAAAACGTAGGGAAATACTGTTTTGTGTGAAGTACTAAAGCTAAATATTCTCAGTCCTTCTGCTTCTCCATTTCAGTTAGGCTTGTGGGCCTTTTCTGTTGATTTTCAAATAATTCTTTTATCTTTCCTCCCTCACTTTTCTGCTCTAGTTCCTAATATAAGCTGGTGAGTGATGGTTGTTATTCTATTTAACCTTGAGTTTCCATCCATCACATGTGCATAAACTGTTTTGTTACTGTCTTTCTTGTACTGAAACACCAAAGTAGTTTACAGTAATGGCCCAGTCTGGTGATAACATTGTTAGCACAAGGCCATAGCTTCCCATTTATGTATAGATGGGAGGAATGTACCTAAACAACAGTTCTGTGGGCCTTGAGCTAAATTGTGGGCTGATCTCAGTCTTTGCTGATCATTAGGATTTGAAGGACTGCTTCTGTGAGCTGCTGCAGAGGACTGAATGTGAAATATTCATTGTTTTCTGTATTAACTTTTAATTTTATAAACAGGAAATGAAGTGAAAATGTTCATTGTTGCTTGGAGTTTTCTAGGTTTTTCATAGGATTGATCTAATCTTGATTTAAAAGGAAAGGCAGAAGATTACAGTTTTCAGAATTTCTTTTCACAATTTTTTTACATCTTTTTTACAATTTTTCCCTTTACACTCTTAAAGATGGCTGTTAAATGTCTCAGATGAGAGCAAGCAAGGAGGAAAAATTGGGAGTAAACTGCTGAAAAAAAGGGAAATGTTTTCACTTCTCAAAAAGAAATTTCATCTCAATGAAGGCTGAGAAGTTTCTGAATTATACAGTGAATTTCTGGAGAAACATCTGTCCAGAAAGCCATTCTCAATCCAAAATTATCCTAAAGGCACTACAAAACAAACAGACAAAATCCTTGGGGCCAAAATTAAATGTCAAATACCTACCTGATTCTTGAGTTGGCTCAGACTTCATGTTACATGAGACTTAGTGGGCATTGTTACCTCTCAGGGTAGTTTGTCACACTGCTGTCTGGACCAGAGTGTACTCCATGCACATTTGGAAAGAGCTCTCTAGGGTGTACATGGGACCGCATTTGCCAGATCATAGCTCCTGCATTAGGGCACAACCATGGCTGATGGCAGCTGAAAAAATCTTGTGTTCATGACTGAAAGCTGCTCCTTTAGAATACTAGGAGGGTAACTACTGCATCCCTGTGGGATACCCAGGGCTATATCTATCCATTGGACCTCTGTAGGGTTTGGGTTGGGCAACCAGCGCTATCCATCCTTTTTGGAAGGTAGTGAGCTGCAGCATTGGCACAGACTGGAGTGTTGGCCACTTCTATTTGTTATCTTGTGCTGGGAAATAACAACTTGAGGATGTCATTGTGTTTTTTTTTCCCCTGCAAGTTTTACCCCTGAGGACAATGTAGTGGAAACCCTTGAAGCTGTAGATGATTATTTACCTGAGTAAGGAGGGAAAGAGCCGGTGCCATGAGTAGAATGTAAATAGCTCCCACATTGTAGTCGTGTATAAAGAAGAAAAGAAAGAGAGAGAGCAAGTGACTGGGTCAGTGCTGTCTGTCACTGTCAGCCTTTCCCCCATGATGGATTCTGCTGTATTAGCTGTAATTTAGGAATAATGCATGAGACCTGGAGACTAGATGCAGCTTTTGGCTCTGTATGACTATCACTCTGGTGTAAACACCCAATAGATCCTCTAGTTAGTTTAACCTGTGCTTTAGAACCCCAACAGTAAGCCTAGAAGGATCAGAGATGAGGCTAGAGTGACTGGAGACTGCAAAGTTTTTCAGTTACAGTTGCTATCAATAAGAGCATGTGCAGGAGAGTATGCATTTTTTTCTGGACTAAGCTTTGGTTTCAGGATTGTGCAAAGATATCCTATTCTTCTCCCTTCCCCTTCAGTCAGTTCCTACACGCATCCCAGGTCTGACAAACCAAACCAGAATCCTCACATTCCTTCTGATGATGTCAGATGGTGCATTAAACTCAAACCATCACCATGGTTTTAAAGGATTAAATGAGGCAGACAATTGTAATACCTGTATTAAACACAGTAATACAAATGCATGAATCATATATATACATATATATATACTGTTCTTGGTTTTATTGTTCCATTTGAATATTTCTACTGTAAAAAAAAAAAAGGCAGTGGTTTTGAAATTGTTGAAAATAAATGTATTTTTGTACATCAGAGTTACCCCTGGCTGCTCTTTCAGTCCTTGTTCTTCTCAGATTTCCTAGTGGTGAAGTCTCTTCTGTCTTCACTTGCCATATCTAGCCCTCCAACACTGTTGGTCATTCATGGTGATGCAAAGCACATGAAGGGTAAGCAGAGAAATGTTATAAGGCAGTATTTTTAAGATAAAAGATAAAACCCCCTACCTATCCTTTCTTGTTACTCCAAAAGTAATTATCCCCTTGCTTTTCCATCCCACCAACTGATTCTCTTTGGAGCCCTGGAGGTAAATAGTAGGGGGGAACTCCCTGCTTATGCAGACGAGGACCTGTGAATCCCATGCTTCCATCTAACAGACTTTAGTCTGGAAGAAGCTGTGGGGTGCCGAAGCGCCACCACCACCCCAACAAAAAAAAAAAAAAAAGCGCACCTTCTTCACTCATTAACACAAGGCTGTTTAAAAAGGAAAAGAGAGCACGGAAACGTGTCCATGGATACGCACCAGCCATCTCCCTGTGTGAGCATGCATACACACATGCACTCATACCCCTTTCCTTTAGCTCTGGAGATCCATAAACTGCAGATTTCTGGAGTGTGAGAGAATTACCTGGCACCATCTCTTCATGGCTGTCTCCTTCTTACACTCCTTCCCAGGTGTTCACTACTGGTCACTGGTAGAGGTGAGACTAATGGGTCAAATCTTTTCTCTGAACTGATGCAGCTGATATGTACATATTACTTAAGAATGCAGATGGTATCTGTTTATTCTCCCTTTTATAAATCAATGATTAGTTTTTTCTGTTTTTCCTTTATGTTACTAAGCTGAAAAGTTCAGGCAACCAAAGACTAGGTTGGTGAGCTCTGAGACTGATGTATGAGAGACTTCCTGTGTCACAGAAGACCTCTCAGCTTTTGAAATCTTTGGGTCTGGCCCTCGTTACAACAACGCCAGTGTAACACTTCTGTTCATGGAATCCTGAAATATTAGTTATGAACAGACAAGCACAAATGACGAAATTACTGTGGCTTAATGAGCTACCACTGAGACTCAGTAATTGATTGCGTGTAGAAGCCCAGCTAAGCGCAGCTGTGAAGTCAAATGCAGACACTTAAACATCAGCTTTCATCATAGTCTGGAAATATGAGCGGTAGCTCACTATTTGCCTGAGTCCAGCTGTTTTTCTGTGATGGATGAACTTAATAGTCCCTTTATTAAAGGCAGTGCAAGCATTATTTGTTACATTATGATATTCTCATGGTTGTGCCCAATACCCCTCATGGGATGTGGTGCTGCCCAGGAAAACTATTCCTGGAGTCAGCTCATCACTGTCTTATTTCACTCTTCGTCATGGTGCTCAACAGCACCCTTATGATCTAAGGCTGCCATGCTGCTTGGGACACCTGTAGTATGAGAGAGAAAAGCAGTGTCAAGGCCATTTTCCCCAGGCATTGATATTGAAAAGTTTGACTTGTTTTGAGCTTGCTGATTAATGATGCTTTTCTGTTCCTTGTGCAGAGAGAGCCTCTCATTACTTGTATAATGGGAGCACCTAGAGGGCCTGGCTGAGAACACATCCCCTTGTGCCCACCGCTGAATAAACCATGTTACAGCGATATCAGTGATGGAGCACACAAGTGCAATGAGGCTTGACTGGGCTGGGTGCATCCTCACCCACATGCTGCAGCATAGGACAAAGATGGAGGAAGGTGCATGCCTGAACCAGACATGGCTCTGTCTTCACGCTCTTTGGGGTATTGGGCTGGGTTCTCCTGCTGTAAGCATCTGAGAGGCACCTAATGTACCTTTTGTACTGTCCTGGAAGATAAGTGTTGTTCTAAAATCATCAGCCTGAAGAGACCTATAGTCACTGCTCCTACTTGCCAGGAGTGTGCCCAGCCTTGCCAAGGAAGGAGAGGAGCCTCTTTCCCTTGGTTCAGTCCAGGCCTTGGTGCAACCAGAAACACAAGTCCTCACATCCCAGGGAATCAGCCCAAGAGAGGATGCCTTGTGCTCCAGGTACCTCCCTGTGAATGCTGCTGCCCAACTTCTAGTCCTTGTTCTGGGGTCAAGTGAGGCATTTCCCATCCAGTGTTCATGGCACCATGCACTTCAACAGGGTAAGGCAGTGTTTAGCTGAATTTACCTTCTGCCCAGTTCTTCCTTTTTCCTTGGCCCTCTCCCCAGTGAGCTGCTCTGGTTATTAAGCACTATCAAAGTGTCATTGCATTACTGGCATATTATTGTAATACATTGCTTGAGTGCTGGTCTGCTATCATATATCATGGTGCTACATCAGAGGACTGACAGGTGACAGGAACCCCAGACCCAGAGACAGATCACTTTTCTAAGCTTTATGGGCTTCTTTTTTTTTTTTTTTCTCTAAGACAGCAAGTAAAGGCAAATAAAGCACTATTGGACTGCTGCCACAAAGCTTTCAAAGCCTTTAAATATATTTATTTATATATTTTTTTCCTTGACCCTGAAACGTTGATTAAACAAGTCTGCTGATGTTTCTATGTAAGCCTGTCATGGTGGGTCATGGAGGAGAGAACCATTGCTCGCTGTGAACTGTTTCATGAGATTAGCACGTGTGAGTGTCTGTGTGTGTGAGCATAAGAGAAAGATTTGTCCTTGCAAAACAAAAAAAGGGATGTTCCTGAATTTCAGAAAATTTAGTATTAGTGGGTCTCTTGAATGTATTTTTAATGCTGTTGGCCAGGTAGAGACAGGACAGAAGGTAATTGTGGTGTTGGGATTTTACTTGTGATAATACAAAAGGATTTGCTTCACCATTGCTTTATGCTAGTTCTATCTATACAGGCCTTCTGACACCAGTGAACTTAGTCTTGATTTATGCCATTCTGAGCTCTCACATTAAGAGGAGTTACATGCCTATTTCAAGGACAGAATAAATCCTTTTTAATGCCTCATTGTGAATGTCAAACAGTTTTCAGGTGAAAATTTAGGTGTGATTGTAATACTACTACTAATAAAAAAACACATACAGTGACATAGTGGGGAATAAAGAGGAGGATGATGTTTATTAAGTGAAACAGAAATGCTGCAATGATATGTGCTTTTAAAAATCCTGTATTGGTTACATGAACCTGGAAGGCAAAAAGGAGAGAGAAACTGGAAAGCAGATGTGAAACAGCGCAAGGAAGAACAGAGGTGGATCATACTGGCTAAGAGCCTGTGGCTGACCAGCCTGCACAGTGAGAGAGACATGGATGTTTAATCATTTAATGGTTTTAGCATGGGAAATTTCCCAAAGTCTCAGGCTGGATCAACTGATGTAGCACGTCCAGGAGGCAGAGGGTTCACTCTGAGCCCAGAATGGTGCTAGGCTTTTTTGTTTAGTTGAGGTTTTTTCTGTGATAAAATCCTGCCTCTAATTTTTAAATAAGAATTAATAGCTAGTCAGGAACGTTGGCTTCTGAAGTTATTATTATGTTTCAACAGATGTTCAACCAGTCGGATTATTTAATTAACTTCATGCTCCTTAACCTCATAAATCTGTGAAAGCTGTGACAAGGAAAAAGAAAATGAATTAATGATAATAAATCAATAGCCTAGGCCTTCTTAATACAGTCTAAAAATTTTGGATCAAAGCACCACTGAAAAGTTTGGGGAGCAAACTGAATGTCTCTGTCTGGGATATAGATCTCACTTGAGCACAGTTTTGAAGGAAAATGCCTAGGATTCTCAGTACAGCACCCTTGGGGAGAGCCTTTGTGTGTAGGGAGAGACCTACATACAGTCCCTAGCTCTGCCACTGGTTTAAAATGTCTTTCAGAAACTCTGCTTGTTCCTTTTCTTGTCCTACTTAAACAGTGGAAATGTTGTCTTCAGCAGAGTCCAATCCTAAATACAGCCGTGTATCTCCGTACGTGCCTACATCTATGGTGATGTAGAGGTGGTTACTTTGAGGACTTCAGGGATAGAAGTGATGGTAACAAACAGTAGCATAAGAGCAAGGAAACAATAATATTCTGACATTTTTTTCTTCTTTCTGTTCCACTGAGCCCTTGGGTTTTCATATATTTAGCTAGAAAAGCAACTGATTTTCTCAAAAGGAAACAAAAAGCGGAGCACCCTCTTTCCACAAACACATTACTGCCTCTTTGCCCTTCCTTTGGCTTATGGTTTTGTTTGACCTGTTTGTCTCCCCTCTGATGCTCTAGAACCTTTCATTAAAAAGGAGACAACTGATAAATTAGTCTCTGTCAGTTATCCACTTCTGCTTGACACAATTCTTCATTATCCACCTGTACATTTCTTTTCTTCCACAGCATGGGAAAATACAACTTCTCAGCATCCAGCCCCCAGCAGCCCAGTTCTTTGATGGCTTCTAGGGTCCTAGAATCCTCTCACATAGAGAAAATTAGATAGCTTTATGTATACACGCACACACATATATATATGAGGATTTTTCTCATTTAGGATACTATTTGGAAGAAAAGCCGCATTTTTTTTCTCTCTGTGTCCCAGTGACAATGATGCTTTAGGAGACTAGCTTCCCAATATCCATGTCTCCATTACTCCCTTAACCTGGGTAATAGCAGTATCACCCCTTCTCCCACTTTTACGTTCTACAAAAAGCATTTTTTTTTTTTCCCAAGGTGGGTGGATGTGTAGATGGCTTAGGGACCACATTGTGTGTCAGCACATCTGCAGAGCAGCAAGGCCATCCCAGTCAATGAAGATGGAAAGCTAAATGACAATTTGGTTGCTTCACCACTGTTTATCTGAAGTACTTGGTGCCGTTGTGGACAATAAGCTTATTCCTCAATGGGTATGAATCTGACCTTGAAAGGTAATCTTCCCCTGTTAGGTTTCAAGTAATTCAGTGGCAAATCTTTCTATTCTATGGCAAGAACTAGCCATTGCCAGGATCCTGGGCCAGCTGTCACCAGCAACTGGACTGGTATGTCTGCATTTTCTGCATTCATCTGTTACTTGATTACAGGAGACACAAGTCAGTGAATCAATGCATACAGTGACCCACTTCATCCTCAGCATGCCTGGAAGAATAGGGCTTTATTCCCACGTGTGGTATTTTAAAATGTGTTGCCCTCATCTTCATTTCAGAAAAATACTTTGTTGACAGACTGTTGCCCCTCCAGAGACCAACTTCAAATGAGAGGCTGTTTATAGAGGAAAAACTCTATTCAGTAAGGGCTTTCTTCTACCCCCATTGACTCCAGCAAGCCATTTTTTTGGTCCTAATTTTTCCTTCCAGCAATTTCCTATAACTTGTCTCACAATGCACCTGCCCTCCATAAGCCAGATAAACCAGAGGGGACAGAAACTTGGGCATGTCAGAAATAGATTTGCTTCAGAAACTTCTGAAGGTCAATTTTGACTTTGCTCTGAGCTCTGTGCAGTGGGATTTAGGTCAAACACGGACAATATGGTCACGCCCCTGAGATCTGCAATTAAATGTTTTTTCCGTGCATGGACCTAGTAACACTCGCTACACAGCCTGCACCAGTCATTGCTCTGGACTTCGTTATACCAACTGCAGTAACTGGGTCTGCTGCTACTTCTGTTAGTACCATGGCAGGCACTAACATCACCTATTGGGTTTGTCAATTTTTTAATAACCAGATACCTTCCAACAGCTGTATTATGCTTTGTTGTTTTGATTAACTGCTTGCTTTCATCTCTAGCACCACCACCCATTTCTCTGCTTTTCTTACTTTTCAAATGGCATCATATCCCTGCTCAGAAATACCCACCTGTGCAGCTAGTTTAGTGGAGAGGTGGAATTTGCCCTTGTTAATTCAAAGGTACAGGAGAGGAGAAATCTGGTTGTAGAGAATGGCAATGTTTACGTGACTGTCATAAAATTTAAGTTCAAAAAGGTCCAGGAAATGTGACCTCCCTCCTGTTGATGGTTAAAAAACATCACCTGCTGTGTCTGCTTGCAGCTCAGTGACATCCTTCTGCTGAAAGCATCTTTCTCAAGCCAGGCTTTGATGTAGCATGTGGAGAAATGGGCAGGACTCTCAACTAATTCTTCATTTATCTTGTTTCCCCACCCATCCTGTAGGAAAACAAACAAACGATGTTTACACTTGTTGCTTTTGTTGCCTCTCTTTAGAAACTACGCTACCATTATATATGCTTTTCTCATTTTTTAGCAGGGACAGAATTAAGAATGAAATAGCAAGGGAGGAAAACATTTGTAACAACTACATTTTTTTTTTTTTTATTTGATGAGAAACACCTCCCTGGTAAAAGGAGATATTCTTCTTGGATAAATTCCACATTTTCTGCAGAGCAAGAAGGTAGGCTGAGATTTTGCATGGTAGCCCATCATTTGTACGTTATTACCGCTGGTAACTAAACAATCTTCTGTTTTCTAGCAGTTAGAAAGAAACCATAAAAATATCTTTGAGTGCAATCAGGAAGGCTTCTTTTAGAAGCTCTTCTTTTAGAAGTCCAATGCCCTTTAAAAATACAGGTTTTTTTCTTTCCCTTTCATTTCTTTAAGTTTTTTTTTAAAATGAAGAATACGACAGGGATTAAAATGAAAAAGGATCTGGAATCATTTTGACTGAGAGGAGAGAAATATTAGTACATTATTAATCGTACTCTCGGTTATTCATCAAAAGTTTCATTCTTCAACTAAAGTCTTTTCCTTATCTTAAAGCCACTGACATGAATGTATATCACCAAGTTAAAAAGATTGAATTACGCTTCTCCCGCTGCTCATAAGATTCATGGAAGCTCAAAGCCCAGCCTAGTCCCTAGGTGTACTGAGCCAGTGCATTTTATGATTTTCAGAGAACAACGCTAACAGGGTTTGTCTCTTCATTGTGATATGGAGATGATTGAAAATGTGCTGCTGTATCACTTGATAAAAGACCTTTGCCAAAAAGGAGAGCAGCTTTGTCATTTGAGAACATTACCCATGGGGCTTACAAGACCTACTTGACAGCAAAGGCTCTAGCAGATTTTTTTTTTTTTAAAGCCATATGTTCTCCATTGCCGTTGTTGAGCAACTTGAATACGGGAAAAGAAGGAGCTGAGATGTGATCCATAAAATCTTCCTTGAGTATTGTGTTGACCCATGAGTACCGGTGAAACAAGTGACATTTTCTTACTCTGGTTCCTAGTGCTTGTTCAGGGGGAGAGTCACTGATGGTTCGTACAGCTCTGTGGCACGGACTCCTGGCTTCCCAAGGTGCTGGCTGTTCTTCAGATGCCCAGCTGTAAAATGAGCACGGGGGTAGCGCTCTGCTGCAGAGCTCAGTGCAGGATGACTGCCCATGCTGCCTGATTTAACATTGCAAGTGCTGGGGAAATCTTTGCTGCCACGGTAACATTTGGAGTGCAAAGAAAGGTGGTTTAAAGTGAGTTTAGTGTGTCTGTGATGCACAGGCAAGACATGTCCTTCACATCATGCACTGTGTGTTGGTTTGAGGCAGAGATGTCTGGAGACTCTACTCCCCAACCATCTACATGATGGAAAATATATAGAGCTGGTTTTACGTCCTGCACAGGGGTTGAGGCCAGTTGCATGAGCATGGCAGCCCTGTAGCAGACAGGCTGAGTTGGCAGTCTCAGCTGTCACTCCTGCCTCCTCATTACCCACCACAAATGAGAAAGGGCTGTCCCTGGCACTACTGCACCAGGGCATAAACTTGGTGGTATCAACCTCAAATCCACTGAGAAGATAAAGTAAGAAGGGCTTGTGGGTGTCCTGAATTTCCTAGTGGGTATTGATGACATGGGTCTTGGCTGATTTTGTGTTTGACACACAAGGGCTTAATTTTTTCCTGTTCTTTTTTAGGATGTATAAAAAGAGCCAGTTCACACCAAGGGGCCTCAAATGTACAACAGGCAGGAGACAAGTCCTGAGGCTCTCTCTCATATATGTTACAGGTGTTGACACAGGTGCAAGAGGTAAGGCAGGTGTTAATGTCTCTGCAAACATCCCAGGACCAGGAAGGCACATCAAGGCTGTCAAAAAAGATACTGTGACTGTCAGCAAGATGGAGCTCAGAGAAGGAAAATCCCCTTAGTCCTCATAGCCTATGAATTGTGAATTGGGTTTCATGACAGACTCCAACTCTTAAACAGAGGTTATTTTTCACCAATTTTGGCATGCATTTCTGGATCCAGGGCTGCCAAATAGTATGTAGTATCAAATAAGAGCAACAACAACAGCAATGCAATAATATAGTCCAATGATATCAAATGCTATCAGGTAGTTGTACATCTACAGCTACCTGAAAGGAGGTTGTAGTGAGGCATCGGTTGGCCTCTTCTCCTGGGTAACTAGTGATAGGACAAGGGGTAACGGCCTCAAGTTGTGCCAGGGGAGGTTTAGATTAGATATTAGGAAAAATTTTTTCATTGAAAGGGTTGTCAGGCATTGGCACAGGCTGCCCAGGGCAGTGGTGGAGTCCCCATCCCTGGAGGTATTTAAGAAACATGCAGATGAGGTGCTAAGGGGCATGGTGTAAGTGGTGAATTGACAGTGCTGGGCTAATGGCTGGACTTGATAATTTTAGAGGTCTCTTCCAACCAAGGCTATTCTGTGATTCTGTGATTCCAAAACTATTTGTTTTGATAGCATTTCAGACCTAGGGCTATGATCAGGCATTTCACTGCAGAACTTTTATATTTTACACAAACACACAGAGCCTTCCGCAGCCAACTTCTTCTGTAGTGACCCACAAGTGCATTTTTGTGCCTGTGTGTGTGATTGGACACCCACCAATCCTTGTTTTGCTTCATAACAAGGACAGTGTTAAATGATCTGCAGTGAGCCGTACATCATTCTGCAGCAACACACCTTTGATGGGAAAATGGACCGCTGCAATTTGAGCAGGTCTGAGCTCTGACTTGCCAAGGGCATGTGGCAATAACTTGAACCAAGGAAAGCTTGGGAGAGGAGAGCTGTAATTAAAATCCCTACTGAAGTTCAGGAAAGCTGGATAAAGTAATGATAAACTGGCCCAGGAAAAAAAAAGTAGTGACATGCTGCTTGTCATTTCAGACTAAATGGATCCAATTTAGTGTGGTGATGGCCAGAAATGTATTTTTAGAAAACATAAAGAGCCTTTATATATCTTTTTCTTGTCCTTGGTAATTTATCAAATGCTGTTTTTGTGTTTGCCTCCCCCAAACCATAATACTTGCAAATTTTGCCCCCCTTACCTTCTATAAAGTCCAGAATAGAAGGCTGGACTTTAAACTCAGCCCATGTAGCCCTTGAGTTACCTACTGCAAGAAATAGACTGTGAGAAGCCCAATGGGAAATCACATTTTCTGTGATTTGAATGCCCTTCCTTCTCCCTAAATTATGAAGCGATACTGGGCAAAAGGTAGCTGAAGAAGTGTGGTTTGCTCTTTAGCTGGCTGAGCAGCAGGGCTGAACCAAGCAGATGATCAATTAGTGAAAGCAAATAGCACAGGAGCAAACTCTTTTGAGCTGGGCTGCTGCAAATGAAATGAAGGGGTTTTCGGCATGTGCCCAAAAATAAATGAGGCTGAAGTTAATCCATCTGTCCTACCTATGCCCTCAGCATCAATATCCATATTCACTATGCCTGTACTAGTGAATGTTATTTTTAACAACATGACAAAGACTATGAGGAATGTAGAGAGGTGTGTGCTTTGTACTGAGGTCTTAAACCTCTTAATCTCCAAGACCTGTGAAAAAGCCTAAAGAGGTTTCTAAAGTATGCAGAGGAAGATACGGAAAAATCTCACTCATGCCATTTCTGCTACTGGAAAATGTGCCGGTGGTAGAAGGTCCCTGAGGTGTTAAAGAAGAAGGTCACAGCCCCTCAGGTACTAAAGCTGCAGGACTGGGAGGGTGATGTAAATCAGTGCACTGCTCTGACACCAGTCACCACGCCGACTTTCATAAAACTGCACTGATTTATGCCAGCCCAGGCTCTGACCCCTTGCAGTGCTGGACTGATGTATGTGTACAAGGCCCAAACCGGAAATAATCTCTTCAGCAGCTGCACTTATTTTACAAGTTAACTTTTTCTCCATTTCCCCCTTCTGAATTCTGGAGCTCTCTCTTTCCACGTGAGCTGAGCTTTCTTGAAGATGATTGTTTAATGGGAACATCTGGTGTGTGAATGGAAGACTTATTCCTACTTTTCCCTTCAGTAAATGCTCATTGCATACTTTAAAAGTTTACCTTTTTTTTCCTTCCCCAAGCAGAGAAAAAGATATGGATAATTACTTGACAGAACAGACTGTGCTCTTTAGTCACTTAATGTGTGCGGGTGTAACCTGCAAGCCATGACTTAAGAGATTTCCCCATAATTAAAAGTTTTCTGCTGTAAAGTCTTGGTTTCTGATTAAAATGTAGTAGTCCCTCCTATTGTTCAATTAGTGCTAATTAGATAGTACCTGTGCACAATACTCCTTGCAATTTAATAACCACAATCTGGGACATTTCTTTTTTGTGAGGAAAAATACCTTACAAAAAAAAAAACCTCACCAAAAAAATCCTGAATTCATTTACTTGTTTGCTGTTTAGAACTGTGGAAAATTAAAAAAATGAGAGATAAGTAGTTATTATTAAAAATGTTATTTGCATTCATATTTTGTCTTTCCCTTCCCTCTTCCTATTTGCAGTGGAGGTGCTATAGAAAGATGAACTCTGCATGCGCTTTTATAATAACTGGCTTGGCAAACATCTGGTGCTGTTGGTGAATTCAAAGGCTCCATAAAGTTGTGTTCATGCACTCCAATGGTTTTTTGGCAAAGACAACTTTAGCTGGACTCCCAGCTAGCTGAAAATTATTTACTATGGTCCAATGGGAAATGCGTAGACCATAGAGAAAGAGTGGATGTGCAAAGTTTTAGTGCAAGGTGCTGCACATAAACAGACAGGTGCTGCTCTGACACCTGTCAATCATGATGACTCCCAGTAGACGTACGCTGATTTATGCCACCCCTGTCCCTGACATAGGCAGATGGTGATGACCCACAGAGTTGGCATGAGAAAGGTGCAACTTCTCAGTGCACTCAGGAATGTCTTAAATGGGGAGCTGGTATGCCTGATTTGTTTAGGACAGGCTCATATACTCTACACAAACTACGCAGCAAGGAAAATAGATACAGAAGTGGTGAACATCCATCTGTGCTTTGAATTGCAGGATTCTGCTGTGGCCAAGCCTGGTACAGCAGTGTCACTGGCTGTAAAACTGAAGTGACGGGCATTGGTTTACCTAAATACATTGAAGCCTCCAGAAAGGACAAAGTAGCATGATATTTCTTACTTAGGATCAAAGCACTAGATAGTTTGGCTAAGAGAGAGTGGGCCAAACTTACGGCATGATGCGGCAGCTTAAGCTGAGAGTCAAAAAACAGAAGCCTTTCTCCATTCTTTTGGCATGATTCAGTGTCAACCAGACAGAAAGTGATGCCAAAGTTTAGAAAATGCCATCCAGACCTCTCTGTGTCAGGTAGAATTACCCCTTCCTGCTAGTTTGGGTCAAAACTAACAGGTAAAATGATTTAAAATGGCATAGCTTAGCAGCATGTGCCTCATCAACCTGCCCAGCCAGCCATCTGGGAAGAACACGCTGGATCCCGGAGCTCTGCAGTTGTTCCAGTTCATTTCCAGTTAAGTCGAGAAATGTGTACACACCATTTGAAACTGCCTGCACAAGCTCATTGCATGAAAAGCAGAAAAGAAAACTCAAAATCAGAAACCAGAGCCTCATTTCCAATGGTTGATGCATTAGGGCACATGCAGTGCTTGCAGGGAAACCCTAACCTCCCGTGGCTGAATGGGCTGGAGCAAGAAGCAACTTGTCTGTCTGTTCTTGCTCTACTTTTTTTCCCACTCTATATTGCCAAAAAAAAAAAAAAAAAATATTTTGAATAAAGATGGCAATTTTTTACTTTTAAAATCTGCTTGCACTTCTCTGCAGGGGACCTCTGGGTCTCCTGTAAAAGACCTCTTGGTCTTTTGGCCTCCAGTTGTCTGAGATACTTAGAAAATCTCTGCCACATCAGGTGGGACCTTCAAATGAACCCATATAGCACCAGGGATAGCCTGCATAAGACTGATTAGAATATATCGACCTGGTAAATGAGAGTTCAGCTGTCTTGATAAACAACCCATCTCCTCTCTAATTTTGAGGCAATGTGTCCCACTGTCTTCATTCCTGCCTGCCCATTTCCTCTCTTGCTCTGACGAGACACTGTTCTCTGTGTATGTAGCTTGGCCCACTCCCCTTCCACTGCTTCTCTTTTAGAAATGCAAACATTCAGCTGTTCATCAGAAGCCTGCTGTTTTCCTAGACATTTTACTATATCAGCCTTATGACACTGGCAATTTTGATCATTTTGCTCTAAGCATATTTCATTGTACAATTATAATATCAAGACTGTGTCAGGTGAGTTATACAACTGACACTTTGAATGACTCTTTGGGGTTTTCGTCTGTGTGTGGTGGTGTTTTGGTTTGCTTTTATTGAGCTTCAGTCTCAGAAATAATAGCTTGCTCATTTATTTTCTAGATTTAGCAACCACCATGGTAACTATCAGAAACCACAGTTATACAGTGCTACACACCTTCCTTCACTATTTGAACTCCTGAATTTGTCATGGAAATGGGCTTGATGAGTTAGATGCAGATAAAAGGAGGACAGAGGGGATGAAAGCCAGGGCCACCACTGTCTATGGTGGCCAGAAACTTCTCTTTCAATTTGCTTTACTGACACCTGCATTTGAAGTAACAGGTCTTAATGACAATAGAGTGGCTGAGATGCTGAAATTATCTCCCAGAAAGAGAGAGGATGAGGAGGTAAGTTCTGACCATAAATATTGGAATTAGTGCTCCCCCAGAATATCCAAACCAGAATTACTGTCCTAAGTGATGTACAGTCAAGAACTTGGAGCAAAGAGAAACCATCTTTTTTTTTTTTAGCAGAAGTTTCTCGTATTAAAAAGGAACAAATGGTCTGTAGGATGGGCCCTCTTGGTCTTCTCTCTCACTTTCCCTACTCCCCTGGGCAGATCTTTTTTTATCCTTGCAGAAATGAATATATAGCTTGGGGGGGGGGGGAGAATCAAATGCAAAACCCCATACCCAAACTCTTCACAACTCAATGATTTATTTCTCCAAGTGACTTGTGTACTCTATCTGTGGAGCAACTCTCTACATACAGGCTTCTGTTTTGCTGTTTCCCCTTAAGGGGCTATTAACTATGTAAACAGCTTCAAAACAAAGAGCCTGCGCTCTTTCATTAGGGGAAACCATCTCTGCTTCCAAAGGCCTCCTGGGAAACACGAGATGTTCATTAAAGCCAGGGCAGTGTTTAAGGCTTTGTGTGCATGCAGAAATGGAACCACCATGAAACATTAATGACCTCAACACATTAGCAAATCTTAAACTAGAGTAGAATTACTCTGTCTCTAGGGTCCCAAGTGCACCTCATTGGATTTTGTTTTTTTAATGCTAGGGAAAATGTAGGCTTCAGATTTTAATGTGAAGAGCAAAACACTTTGGTAGTGTGAACTGAAGGCAGCAATCAAGCTGGCCCTAGGACAGTGACGTGTACAAAGTAAACATCCTAATGGTCAGCTGCTGTGTTTGCTCAGGTCAGTGATATTGCCAAGACACAAGTTGCTTAATCCATGCTGCCAAATAAAGGCTCACCTGATTTCTTTTACTTTTGATTCTTCATGAACAGAATCTGCACCTGAATCACTGCTGAATCACTTTTCTTGCTTTGATAAGTAGCTATATGTCTTGCTGTTTATAAAGCACCAAAGAGACATTTCGCAATGTTACGTCAACAGCAGGCAACTGTTCAAGGCGATATTGATCCCAATGGAAATTACTGTTATAGGTCTCTCCTGTGAGTTATGATCTCTGCTAAAGTTGGGTGACATTTCTCCAAGGAATACTTTGTTCAGTAACTGCAGGAAAAGCACAATTTCAAATGCGGTGAAACCCTGCAGAACAGTTTATGCTGAAATCTGCAAACGTTATCAGCCCCGAGAAAAATATATACCTCTCTCCTCCAAGAAAAATATATACCCATTTCCCTTAAGTTTAGAAATGATGGTTCAAGTTTGTTTAAAAATTGCTATTGAAAAGAGGAGAACAAGTTTTTAATGAGAGGTGGTATCTTCAGAGATTTTTGAGTTCTTTTGTCTTACCCTGCTCTTCTACCACAGGGTGCAGGGAACATGTCTGGCATGGATGACAAACCTTTCAAGACTGAAAGATGTGGGGAAGCTGGGTAATGTGCCTATGATATGGATTATTTGGGAAGAAGGTATATAATACAGTCCACTGAGTCTCATCCTGGGGAGTGAGTGTGTCATTGAAGGCACAAATGGTCATCCAGGGAAAAAATAAGGGACCACCTAGCCCAGGGCCCTCCTTCCCAGCAGTGGCCATAAGCAAAGTCCTACAGAAGAGAAGAAGCAAGGCAAGTCTGTGAGGTACTTCCCTCCTAGTGCTCTGCCTCCAGGTATTATTAGCTTGGGACTTTCTGAGTCTGATGGGGGTTTGTGTAACTTGTAACCCTGAAAGGATCTCTTTTCCAAGTACCTCCCCTTGACCTCTGTGTGAGCCCACTGCACCCTTCAGTGAAGAATACTTCTCCCTGGAGCGCTTTGCTCGCCCTGAAAATGACTGGTCTTGAAAAGAAACAAGCTAATCTTTCTGTTTTCTCCTAATTGTTTTCAGTCACTGTGTTCAGATATGCAGTTATCTTCTGACTCAAATGACAATAACGTTTCTGTGATACAACTGTCCGTGGCCTGTGGTGTGTAAAGCATGTTGGGATTGCCTGAGACAAAGAACTAATGGTTCTAAAGTCTAATGCTGCTTTGCCCAATGCTAACTGAGCCTCTGCACTCAGAGGCTGATGCTGCTACTGAGCAGAGAAACAATCTCAACAATTCCCATGAAAGGAGGGAGGGTTGAGAAAGACAAGGGGGAAGATGAGTGAATGGCAGCTGGTGGAGGGTGAGCAAGTAACATTTTCCTATTATAGAATTTAACAGGGATTGGTTTATGGATCTCTCATTCTTTTCACGTTCAGCGCCTTTCATCTGAAATCTGGAGACCACAGGCAGCCCACAAACTGAACTTGGCAACCTCTCATTCAAAGCTGCTTCTGCATAGCCACTATGCCAGTTTTGACAAACACAGTCACTCCTCACCCTCCCATCCCCAGTATCCTTCCCTCGCTACGCTGACCGATTCTTGTTCTTGCTCGTATTACGCTCTTTGCCTGCCATAATGAGAGAGACTTGCTCATTAGCATCTGAGCCTTTGAATGCCTTTCTGAGAAGACCACTGCAATAGGTCATTAGCAAGGAGAAAACAGAAAATACTAAGCCCTGCAAAACAACAACCCTCTTCCCAAACAAACCATGAGCCTGTGTTTTCCAGTTGATATCTTGTACAGGGAGATGCTCTGGAGACTCATGAGCAGATGTAGAAGCCTTACCATTACCAACTGACATAGTCATATGTGTTATGTCACTCCTCTAACCCTGAAATGCAAGGCAAAAAGTGCACCTACCTGAAAGAAAGAGTTGGTTGTGAATCTCACACCTTGTCAGGATCACAGTCACAGCCAGAATTTGCACAACTTTGGAGGAAATACCAGTCCCAACAGATTATAGCAATTTGGCTTGACTTGTGAAGGCTGGACGGGTGAGAGACTTTTGGGGCATTTGGCTTGTAAACTTAAATTACAACACAACACCACTAAAGAACAACTTTTGTAAATGTGTATCTTGGCTTCTTGCATCTCAGGAAGCTTTCCTCAAGAACCATAATTCTACAGAAAGCATGAGAAAGAAAGAAGAAAATAATCACCATCCTGTGCCTGAAGATTAATCAATTTGGATATAATACAAGAAGAAAGAAGAAGGTCTGAGGCTTTACTGTAGGGACTATCCCACAGTTGACTAATTCCTGTTCAGAGTGTGGTGCATCTGTTCGCACACACATATAACTGCTGAACCCAATTGTAACACTGCAAGAATAGAGGAGGTAGGCATGTCTGCAAAATCTACCATGTGCCTGGCCATGGATTTAAAGCCTTTAAAGAATAATGTGAGGAGGTGTCTGGAAATAGGTTTTGATGGCAAAGCTAATAACAAAATGAAAAATTTCTGCCGAAAAAGGAAACCAATTAATTAAAGAAATGTGTGTCATTGCAACACACAGAAAATTGGGACCCAAAATGAGACACTGGTTGGTGTCATTAGGTAATTCACAGTGATGTGCTGAAACACTTAAAAGCTATCTGGTCCAGAAGTGGAATTTACCCTTTCTTCGCCCGATACTTTGAAGATGTAGAAACAGACAAGGACTACCAGCAACTTTCCTGGGAGCATACACATTATTATACATTTCTGTGCTTGGCAGCAGAGCTAAGCCAGTATCTTCAGAACTCCCCCAGTTTAACATCATGCATATTTTTCTTTCTGTCACAATCAGAAAAAACACAATAATCTGGAATAGCTTATTCTATTCTTAGCAAGGATATGAAAAAGCCCTTGGTCAAAGTTTCCTTTCAGGTATTTTGCTCTTTGTGAAACCCAGTCTGTGCTTTCATTAGTTTGTGGTTTGTTTTTGTTTTTTTTGTTTTTTTTTTTTTTAAAAAAGAACAACAATCCAAAATGTAATTTAATTACCAATAGCACTGTGATTAAATTTGGCCTTTCGCTTTCCTTCCCAGTCAGCCTCCTCAATTCCATCTCTCCAACGCCTCTCTCAGTTGTATTGATTCAGTATTGTTAACCTTTCTTTATTACTTGTTTATGTTCCTCCATCAGTTTAAAAACATCAATAAGAGGCTTTTTAAAAAGGACAGAAGCAACAAATAGAGAGACACTGAGGAAAGGTCAGGGATGCAAAAGGAGGCAGTGCCTGCTTTGTGGAAGGAGCAAACAGACAGTACAGAAAGGTTAGTGGTCCTGCTGCTGAAGTGAAGGAAGGATGTGTTTATTCTACAGAAATACCCGCTACTGATGCAGCTTTTGCTCTGCACAGGGCTGTGCTGGGTGGAGATGTGTTAGTTGGCTGTGACTGGGAAACAGAGTGGCTGCATCAGTGTGTGACTGAATGCATTCAGCCATCAGCATTTAAATCCCCAGGTCAAGTACAATCCAGGATGCCAAGATAGCTTTCTCAGTTTGGGACTCTGCTGGACTAGGAAAGCAGCTCAGCCTGGAGAAGCTACCTCAGGGTCCTCTGCCTTCCCATTCTCCTCTTGGCCCATAAAGTTGTGCTCTGAGAAACTTAAAATTCACTCCCAGATCAAATCCTGTCCTCAGTGATGCTAGTCCCTTTGTTTTGAATGGGATGAAGGATTGAACCATTACAGCGTTAAACTATACACTGACTTCAGAGGAGACCCAAGTCCTGCTCAAGGTCCTCCACAAGGGGAGAAATCCTTTAAGGGCTTTCCATTCTTGGCTCCCCAGAGAGATCACATCATCTAGAGAGTAGGTTAGTGTGGTGAAGGAAGGGAAAGTCACTTCATCAAGCCTCAGCTCTCTGGAGCCTTAGAGATTCCTAGCACATAAAATGTAACGGCATCTCGCTGCTTGCTCTAATGTTGCCACTGCTATGATCAGACAAGGATCACCACAATGAGAGATCATACTTGTACTGCTTATTACGAATGCCTTGTTAAGTGAATCCTGCTGACAGAATATGTGAGCTTCATCACAGCCTTAAATGCAAATGCAGCTTTCATAAGCTTTGCTGGGGAATAAAATGTGCTATGAGAAAGAAAGTAGAAGAGTGGTGACAAATTCAGCACTGGGCTGTACCCAGCTCACTGAGCGTGTCAGTGAGCAGAGGGAACTGAAAGGGTTTTCCCAATGAAATTGTAAAAAATTACTTTTTTTTTTTTTCTTCTTCTTTTCATGGAAATCTACCAGCTGTAACACATGTAGCTTTCAGAAAATGACCTCTCACCTTGAAAACTTTCCTTTTTGCAGCCCAGTAGAGGCATGGTGCTGGAAATACTATTCAACATGAAGAAGATCTCCATTTCAAGCATTCAGAGAGTTCTGTTAAAAGAAGAAAGAAAAGCCATCTTAGTTATTAAAGATACATTTCTTGTAACCTTTTAAGAACAGATATAATTATGTATGACGTATCTCTCTTCAACTTAGAAAGTTGTATAAATAATATATCTTCATTATTAATTCTGAGAGGCGACCTTGTGATTAGAGGGGTTCTTGAAGTTTTTCTTTGAATCACAAAGGTGACGAGTTAGCATTCTTTAACATAATTTGTAGTAATGGCAGGTGGAAAAAATAAAAACAGCCCAGAAATAAAGCAACATTTTTGATCCTTATACTAGGTGCAATGCTGCCAGGATATCCAACTCTCATTTTGCTTATGCAAATAAGATGATGCATGCAGAGGAATACTGTGCATTCTCTCACACAATAACATTAATCACTTATTAAGTCACCTGGCAGAAGAATTTTAACTCAAACTTCATGAACAGGCATTTTGTCCGACCTTACTCTTCAGTCTTAAAATGAGATCTTTACTAAGCACAGTATGGCTATTTGTACAGAAAAAATAGCTATTTATATTAGATTGCACAAAGAGATATGATTTTTCTGAGAGGTACTTTCCCATTTACAAAGATTGTGTCCTGGCTTGGACTATTGATGAGATCAGTGTTTTCGACATTTAACTCCCTAGGCTCCATTATCCATCCCAAGGAGTAAAGACCCAGAGTTTAAATGCTACTCATTCCTAATGTTCACCTTTCACCTAATATTATGGAAAGGCAAGGCATAGCAAAGATTTCTCTTCCTGACTTCCCAGTCACCTGAAAATGTCAGTAAAAGTGTGGTAAATATCACTTAAAAGTGTGTTAAAGCTGTCATTTTTTTTTTTCTTTTGAAGTTCTTTTTTCCATTATGTCGTGGATGTTTTAGTCTTAGGCATGTCGCTTTGCTGCTAGTTCACAATAATCCTCTTCTGTAAAGAGCAACTTGGAATCTGATCCACATTTCAGGAGGGAGAAACAGTTTGGATGTGAGATTGTAACAACCAAATTTAGTTTATTTCTTCTTATTGAGGTTGCTTTCAGGGCTAACATCAGCACAGAAGTTAGTGATGAAGCCTACCATCCCACGAACCATATTTCTGGGCGAGATTTCTGGTATGTCCTGATTTCAGGTATGACAAATAAAGAGAGGAACTTTGCACCTTCTACTATCCCTGAAGTCTTGCATTACAATTACAAAACCTCACCAGTGACTGAGTCTACCACTTCCATCTAAGTAGCTGTTGGGAGGAATAGTGGCTTAGCTGTCGCAGAGGCAGCAATGATACCAGTACCATGTTGCTCTTCATCAACAGAAGATATACTTGCAAATCACACTGCTAGATAACAGAAAAGTGGAAAGCTAATAGAAAGGGAGCAGCCCATGTGAGTCCATCTCAGAGCAACTACAACTGCAGTCTTGTCTCCTTCGTCCAATACCTTTCTTAATTTGGAGAACGTGCAGTTGCAGGGTGAAGTCAGCATTATCCCTGCTATGGGTTTTGTGGGGTTTGTAGGTAAAACCACTGAGAAACTGTCACTCTGTGCTTGATTGAAGAAAAAGGCAAAGAAAATGTTTTGTTCTGGAAAAAGCTGGAGCCAAACTATCTTTCCAAAATTATCTCAGGAACATGAGTAAAATCTTCTCTGTTGTAGGTTTGTCTCAGCCAAATCAAGATGTCTATCTCTTGTTTTAGCCTGGTTACTCATAATTTTCCTGCAAACATTGAGATAAGAGTTTTCTGCAGCAGCACCCTTACCTAGCCAAGAGCATGATACATGCAAGAGAGAAGAGTTTCTGCCTGAATGACCTTTCTCCACACTCCTTATTCTCTTATTTGGAAATGGGTTTGTCACCTAATCAGGGAATGAAAATGAAGCCTAAACCAACAATGAATGATCAGTGGAACATATATATTTCTTATACCCAGAATGTTACATGAGGGTTCCAGTCCTTGGTGTCAGTTATTTAAGAACTGACCGATTATAACAGATAGGCAGTAAATCTTCATTTACAAAAACCCCCAAAAATCATCAGCAAAAAAAACCCTCTCCTTCTTGGTGGTTCTGAAGAACTGCAAGTGCCTAATCTTCATGAAGAGAGATAGTAGAATAAATTCTTTGCCCAGAAAAATGCTAGAATGATCAGTTAAAGCCAGTGTGAAAAAACTCATTTCAGCAGCAGAGAGAAATGATAACTAAGCCTTTCAATCAGTGGTTAACAGTAATTCACTGAGATCTTCTGTTTAAGGTAACTCTTTACACCTGGGAAGCTAACATATCCTCAACAAATTCCAGATGGATTCCCTTATTAGGGAAGAGGTTTTTGCCTTCTTTATAGAGACAGTGGTTCTGCCTTTCTTAAATCCCTGGTGTGAGTCATCTTAGATATACAGGTTCAAGCTGAAAAACACTAAACTTGTGCATACAATTACCCAGAAGAGACATCTGGCCTATTGGAAGCAAGGCAGCTCTAGGACTGGAAGTAATATCACAGAAACAGTTTCTGCTTTCACCTGAACTGACAAATATTTGCTGCTTTCCGGACCAAGCTACAATCTCTCCACTGTGCTGCACACTCTGCAGCTGTGTGGTTCAACATTGCTATGTTGAATTCCTCTCCATCATTCTCCACTGAATGATGCATCCTGTAAGCAAGCCTATGCCTTCAGTGAAAAAGCCTCCAGAAACTGCTGGTTACATCTCAGAAAGAAACAAAAATGTTGCAGGTGAGATGGGCAACATCTTAAGGACAAGGATGCAGCAGTAAAGCTGATTTTTAGAAATGTATCAAAATAATAACAAAAGTAACTACCTTCTCATCAACCCGAAATGATAAAGACTGTTTCAGACTGTTTTGTCATTTTTTTCTTGCTAAGACTGCAAAATCAGCATGAAGTAACCATTAATTGTGGCTGAAGAAGAGCAATACTTTTCAAGAAGCAAACAGCTCACACCATAAGAAATGCCCAGCTCTCCCGAAGAGAAGCTGCAGAGTACAGCTTACAGAATATTCTTGCAGAGAAGACTCTACTACAAATCAAAGCTAGTGCTTGAGCTAACTTATTACCGAAGGATAAGAATTCCAACTCTTTAAATCAGTGCACACAAGCTTAATAATAACATGGCCAGACAAATTGAAACTGAAATAAAAAAAAAAGGTACAAATATTAGCAGTATGGAGAAGTATTAGAGGAACAGACTAACAGGGAATATTAAGATTCACTGTCTTCTTGTGAAGGATGCCTTTGTAGAAGACACGCTTGGTCTAAGCACATGTTTCATGTTGGTTAATTACCCACCAATTAGTAATATCAATGAAATGTCATAGTTTTGATATTCAGGTCAGCCTGAGAAGTTCCTTCTGATCTTGAAGAATCAATCTGTGAGGAAATCACTGAGCACAAGGAGCAATATGAAAGTACAGTCCAGGCTCTTGGCTGTCCTCTGAAGAACTGGATGCTTAACCAGCTCTTGGCTTCCTAATGAAGCACTTTTATGATCTCAAACATATACTAATGCTGGTCAGTGCAGCCTGTAAATACAGACAGATTTTTTTTTAAGTCCTGTAACTGTAAGTAGCACTTTCAAGAAAGGATCCAAGTGATACACAATGAAGTAATTTTCCATAATTATGATTATGTACTGTTGATAATTAGTCCAACCAAAAGAGAGAAAGGGAGGAACCAAGGAATTTTTATGAAATCAATTAAGTGGAAAGGAAAAAGAGATGATGGATAATGAGATACTCTAGCAAGAGTTTCATTTATGTGAACTGTGCCTCAGGGTAGACAGAGCATCTGTGGGTGGGCAGAGGATATCAAACCTTGGCAGCAAGCTACCTCCTTCTGTCCTTAAAAGACTACTGATCTCAGTAACTAGAGAAGATTGAAGGCAATAAGGTTGAAAGCATCAGGTCAAAATTAAGAACTTAGAAGAAAATTGTCTTCTTTATCATTACATTGTAAATTAAGATCACTTCAGGATGTATGATAGAGGACATTATAAAACCATGAAGATAATTGTTGACCAGAGAAATCAAGTTATGTGTACTCTTATCATTTTAAGTTTTGCTTGATAACAAGACCTGATTTAACTGATCTGATCTGTTGTCCGGTTTATTTTTTGCTAGCTGCTCCTTACTTCACCAGCCTCTATCGTTCCTAGCTGTGCTTCACTCCATTTCTTGATTCACTATATTCTCTATCTGGCTGCCTGTTTTGCTGCCAGATTTTGCTACTTCAGCTCCTAGGAGAGAACAGAGCAATGCACAAATCACAGCTCAGCTCACAGGAAATTAGGAAGTAGCTTTTTCTGTTCATACAGCTGAAAAATCTCCTGTTTCTCTGTGTCTCGTCTCTAACCTTTGAACCACTTTGCTGGAAGCAACTGTTTGAAATTAATAGGATGCCTAGGCAGAGCTAATTAACGTAAATTTCTGTCACTAGTATAAACAAAAACTTCATCTACTTTACTATATATTTTCTTCTTTTTCAAGTATAACACAACAACGCAAAGCAGCCATGTTTCAGGTCTGCCCTTTCTTCCTTTCCATTCTTATTCTTTTTAACCACATGTCCCTGTGTAGTCCTTTCCTTTTTTTTTTTTTTTTTCCCTGTGTTTGTTTTTTCTGAAACGCATGAGGGAGAATGAGATATGGGAATCTTGCCTTTTTTTAAGTCTTGGCCACATACCTTTTGTGTGCCTCCAAACCTCTGGCGATCACCTTGTGGTGATCACAAACAGATGCTGGGAAGATCCACTTTTATCCAGACTATCTGTCCAAACTATTACCGGTTCCAAGAACAGATTGTTTCAGAAAAGTATTATCTCGGTAAAAAAATTAAAGTTTGAAATAAACTCCTATTCTTTGTAGTATCTTCTTGAGAAAAAAGCAATGTGTCATATTTAGCTGTACCATATTTCTTGAAACACTCTGGGTTGTTTTTCCTCTTAGGAAGGAATATGTAATTGTGTGTAATGGTGTTAGCTGGTAATCCTTGTGATAATATTTATATTGAGGAGAACTGGTGGTACTGTACAGTCCTTATGTGTCTACATAGTAAAGAAAGTCCCTATTTCAAGCAGGCACAAAGAGACTCTCATCATACCCATCTTAGAACTAAAAATTCAAAGCTTGGAAACATTTTTGTCACTATAAAGTGGTTGGCTGCTGAACGGGGAGATGAATAGAACTTCAGGTTCATGTTTAACAATAACTAAACTAGCCTGGAAGAATTATTTGGGTGTTCTCCTGGATTCAACTTGTCCAGTCTTGTGCGACAAGGTGCCAGAAAGAAGAATTATGGAAGTATGACACACACAAAAATGTGTACTATTAAGATAGTACGATAATGTTGTATTTTGATTTAGCTCTCAGATAATTAGGAAGGAGGAAAATATAGATTGGAAAACATGCAATAAACAGGTACAAAATATGGTTTTGAAATGTACATCTGACATGGTTTGATGAAAGGATCTTGTTAGGTCCTTTGTTGGGGTATGTTGTGTCTCTGACACGATCAACAATCAACCTGACTTTCTGTAGTCAGTGCTCTGGTGTGAAGATGACGCCCTCTGGGATGCAGGTCCCAGCAACAAAACTCATCCCCACATTGCTCCTGTCTACCACTGGCCCTACCACCCTCCCAGACAAGTCCTCTTTCTCCACTGGCAGCTTCCACAGCCTCTGAGTCAAATGCCTGTCCTGGCTCTGTTAAAAACCCATTGGATCCAGGAGTTCAGCTGCACCACTGCAGAAACCACTGCTATAATGCATTTGGAAACAGCTCCCCAAAGCAGAGTACCCAGTTTACTTGAAGACCCGAGCAAGCTCTCTATATCCACATGATATCTCAGTTATTCTGACCATGCTCTGATGATGTGAGGCATTGCTGCCAAGGTCTTTCAACTCCCAAAGGCAAAAACTCTTAGCAAGGAGGGACCATGGCTGTCTCCAGCAATTGATGCAGATCGCCTCCTGCCTACACCATTTAGAGAGGGCACCATCTAGACTGAAGTGGCCATATACACAGCTGAGGACTTCTCCAAGCCTCCTCTGAGCCCCAGCTCAAAATGCCTGGTGTAATGCGAGGGCTATGTTACAGCCTGCCAAATCGTTGTTTTCCTACTATGATGATGAGTATGTGTTTCACGTGGCCTGAGGCTGCCTGGATAGTGTTAGAAGTCTGGCCTGGGTAGAGGAAAACAAACTTTTTTGTTATTTCCCACTGAAAACTGCTAGCTTCTTTCTACATATACAAAAGAAAAAGCTGCTTTGGCTCTGAAGACTGTGTAGCTGAAAAGGTACAAGTACACAATCTTTCTGTTGGAGCAATAATGGAAACAAGAATGCACTGTGAATATCAGTGATTCCCAGAGTATCAAACAGCATCATGGAAGAAAATGAATCAGAACTATGAACTACAAAAAGGCCATTTTTGCCTTAAGAAGAAGTGGCTCAGTGTGGCCTAGGAGAGTGTATCAAGGAAGTATTGCTATTTGCCTGCCCTGCTTTGATATTCTTCCTAGGGGATCTTTTAGTTTAATGTTGGAGATGGTGAACTGACGGGATAAAACCTTGGGGTGGAGCTTTGATGTGGTCCTTTACTAAAATTCTTCCAGTGTCACACATAATTCTCTTTCAGGAGTGTTTTGTAGCAAACAAACAAATAAAAAGAGAGTTATCCAAGAAGGCTGAAGTAGCAGTGGTCAGAAACTAAGACCTCATTTTAAAAATAATAATAATAGCAATAACAATAATAATAATAGCAATAATACTAATAAATGATCAATCTTGCTCAAAACCAGAGTAGTCTTTTTAAGAGCTTTGACCCTGACTTTTCCTTAGTGTTAGTATAAGCTACTCAAGAAAGCTGCTGTCTTCCATCCCCCACTAGTACATTTTAAAATGGAGGGGGGATGTTTTAACAGCTAAGAAATTGAAAAATGTGACATCTATTGATAGCCATCTCACTCACCATGAAATCAGTGTGCCTACATAAATTGGACAGGCAGACAACTTTAAAGCACTTCAGAAGGAGACCTTTGGGGAGTGAAATTGCTGTGCTTTGCTAGCAAAATGGGATGTGGTGTCAGAATGTTTCTGTGCCCTAAGTATATGCACAGAAACAGACATCCATTGACAAGTGCAGAACTGCTTTCAGGATCACCTTATTACTATGCAGAAAAACTGGTGGGCTTTGCTTCTTGCCAATAGGCTTGTGCGCTTAATGCTGTATGGGAGCAAACAGTTCCCAGCATAATGAATCAGAGAGGAGAGCAGTGCTTAGACAGTCTTTTCCATGCTGAATCATTTTAACCCATGTTTTTGGAGAGGGTGGACACAGTTGGTGTGCATGGCTTTCACTGAATGGCTTCAGGGGACAGCCAGATTTGACTTCTCTAATGGTTGCAATGCTCAGTCCCCCAGAATTAAAAATCCGTGCAAACAGATTGAAGTGTTCACAACTTCCAGTCATATCTGAATTTTAAGAGTAGGTCAGAGGAATAGATTTAAATCCACATCTTAAAGGCAAACAATGCCATACCCTGCCGAATTACTCCTGGCCCTGTTCCAGTATGTGTACAGCGCTGTCTTTACAAGCAAATCCCTAATGTCCTTTCATTCATGCATGCATCCAGGTGGTGTATTTAACCTGCATCATCCTCAAACCTGCTCTTCTCAGCATTTAATAACCCACCATCTGGGTCAGTTTCAGTTGTGGGAATTATTCCCACTGAGCAATATGCATCCTTGAACTCGAGGCTCCTCGAGCCTCTTTGCTCAGTTAGAGACCACTCTTACATACACCCAACAAGTCTCCATGGGATCAAATCAACACTGCTTTGATGTGACTGACATTCAAAGCTGCTTCTCTTGGCTGCAGTGTTTTTAGGATGGCCTGGTTCATAAATGATCATTTTAAAATATGTACATTCTAAAGTAATTTTAGAAACATTTAAGAGTGGATAGATGGACAGACAGGCATATAGATAGAGGCACAGTCATGAGGCTTGACACAGGAGAGTGGTCTTAGAAGAAGACTTGAGAGCATAACATAAGCAAACCCCAACAAACTTTCATCTGAACCACAGATCTTTTGTCCCCTTTAGTCTCTCTGATAGGAAAATACCCCAGGAAAGAATCAGGAAGCTGTGAATGCCCTTGCACCTGAGCCATTCAGCCAATCAGGGAGATGAATTCATTGCCATGTACTCTGTGGGGCCAGCCAATATCTGGTCCTCAACTCAGTTCAGACACAGAGAGCTCTTGGCCATCAAACCTTGGATTTAAACCCTCCGGGGAGTCTCCTGCCTGAATAATGCATAAGGCTGAGGAAATCTCCACAAGCTGGAGTTAAAAAAAGCAATGAGGTTTGTCAAACTGGCACAAGTTATTTGTTCAGTGCTAATAAGGTGATGTTGACAGCTGAGCAGAAGAACAGCTACAGCTTTTTTTTCACTGTTTCAAGCTTGAAAGACACTGTTTTAAGTCAGAATACTTCGTCTTTAAGAGTTGGGGATCTTGCCTTGGTTTTTGTCATCAACCTTGGCCATCTTTTACTGTTTCCACCTGCCACTGGATTTTTTGGGGGGTTGATTGTCCGTGACCCCAGTTTTGATAGCTCTAGGAGATTAATGAGGTGAATGTTAGTGAATGCCTTGATGTGCTGGCACCTTAAAAGACTTCATGTCATTTTGGATATCTGAAGCAACCCACCTCATCTCTCTGTGCCTCAGTTTCCTCAGCTATTCTGTGTAGGTAAAATGTCTTAGCTTTTTTTTTGTTGTTTTTTTTTTTTTTTTTTCCTAGCTACAAGAGCATGTCTCTGAAATCACTTTCTAAGAGGAATATAATTCACTTGAGTTATGTTGGGCCTCCCAAGCTACTGTTAGTTGAGATGATTTGTGCCGCTGCAAAAAGCAGGGCTTTACATTGCCAAAGCAAAGGAATGCACTTTCTCATTAGAAGTGCACCTACAGAGAGGTTGCTCTCATTAAGCGTTGCATTCTGGCCATTTCTGACCTGTGTAACGTGTCTCTGCCACATGGACTAAACCAAGCTCTTGCCTAGCAGGAACCAACAGAGCTCCTGAGAGAAACACGATTATCTCTGTTGCATGTGGATTCAAGCAGCAACTGTCTCCAACTTCTACATCGCAGCAAGTAACGACTGCTCAGCCGAGCAGTGGGACATGTACTTCCACTCTGCTGTTAAGGAAAGTTGTCAGGAAGCCATTTTAAATGAATCTGCTTTATTTTTCATCTGTGTTGGATTAGCGATCTCATCAACAGGTGAACAGTAGTTTTTTTAAGACCATACCTGAATTGCTTTCTACTGAAGTACAATTCCCAGAAAATTCTTTGTGCCCTCCAGTGCTTCTCTCTGCTTTTCATCTTTGTCCTGTGTAGCAAGACAGAGCTATACTACTTCTGTTAAAGAGATCAGATAGTCCATCTCCAGGATCCCCATTAACATCTGGAGCGGTATCTGGGGTGAAAAAGGGCATCTTTTAGCTCTCTTCCTCCAGTCCCTCAGCTCCTGCAGACTGCACAGCTCAGTCTGAATTTCAGAGGATTATGGTCTGGAACCTGCCTTTGATTACAGTGATATAAAGCTGGAGTCCTCTGGCTTTGAGGGACAGGTCTATTGTATTTACAAACAGACACATGTTTTCAGAGAGCATTTTCACTCCCAGACTGCTGTGCTTGTGTGCAAACTTCCCCCACATTCCTCCCTGGCTGCCAGCTCCCCCCAGTCACTCATTCTGAGAGTTTATTTGTAAATGAGCAATGAACAGGGAGAGAGTAAATGATCTGCTGAGGGAACTGGTGTGAATCTGATTAATATTCTGTCGTTTCTCCTAAGTCACAGGGTAGGTGACCACAGCCCCATCAGAGAAGTCCTGCCTGCACAGTTCTTTGGAGAAATAATTACAAAATGCAAATATTGAGAGAACACCTCAGTATCTCACAGTCTTCAATATTATTTCCCAGACATGGGTTACATGTAAGAAACAAAGTCTAATAAGCCTTTTTCTCATTAGCTTGCGACTGCTGTTCAAATAAGATGGGGTAGGGCTGCAAGAAGGATGAGGTGGATGCTCTTTTTTTCATGAGCCAAAACACACTGAAGAGGAGTCAGGCCAGACACAGCCCAGAAACTTCTTACTCATACCCTTAACTGACTGCTAGGGTCACAGCCCTTCTCCCAGCTGTATCTTGGAAAAACCTGTTCTCACTTCCCTGGAAAGGGAAATGCTTGAAGAGCTCAAGCTGGGGTGGGGGGCATTAGGTCTCCCAGCATCAAGTCCCTTCGTCCCAGTGTACCCAGGAAAAAGTCACACAGAGCTCTACTGTGCCCAAAGACTGGGTTTAAATTGGAGGAAAAAAACCTTGGAGAACCTGGATCAGGACCAAGACTCTTGAATGAGGTGATGCATGTTAAAGCTGTCAAACAGCCATCCGAGGAAAAGCTTTCTGATATCACAGCCAAAAAAAAGAAAAAAAAAAGGATAGCACAAGTGATTCCTATTCTTTGGTAACACCATTTGGAAAAGACTGACATGAAGATGGAGAGAGTTTTATGAAGTCAGGCCTGGACTTGTTTACTTAGCCACTCTGCTTTTTGATGGATACTGCAGACCATGTACATTGTCAAGCAGCAAGGAATATTCCAAATTAAAAATGGAATAAACAAGAATTTGTTGAGATGCATGAATATATTACTTCAAAATAAGCAACAACAACAAAAAAAAAAGAGAAATGTTAGAATGGGTCTGTGGCTTCTTTTTATGGTAGGATACTACTAAAGTGTTTCCTAAGTGGGAAAAATGAAGCTCAGTTATTCATCCTGATGATGGGAAAATATTTTTGCCTTGTGAACTTGTGTCATGCTAATGCTATTGCTGTCATACCAACAAGGTTTATGATTTTCTCCTGAATCTTCTTGCTGTTGTTCTCCATTTTTAAGAGCCTCTTAAAATAACCAGGTTACTTGCAAAGAAGGATAGTCTTGCTGTATTCACACATGGAAATGAGACTCAAGAGATCTGGATTTGACTACTGACAGTCTCACTGGTCTCCTATATAAGCTTAAGCAGTTGCTTAGGTTGTGGGTATGCAAGTGGGTTAACTCAGTGCAAGACAAGCTGTCTTTATTAAAAAACAAAAATCTAAAGCCTTCAAACACAAGATACGGGCTTTAACTCTTTTAGTTGTGTTCCAGGAATGACATATTTACCCCTGGGTTAATTGGGGATAAGTATTTCATCATCTAGGACATCTGCCTTTTTATACACCTTTTCTTCTTTCATACATAGTTGTGATGGGGTGATTTGTTGGGTTTTATACCCTATATTTCATTTCTCGGTTCAGGTGACGCTTATTCACAGTCCATCAGTACGTTATGTCTTGAGCTGGGAGAAACATTGTCAGATGAGCAGCTAGTGACTGAATCAGCTCAGGGTGTTTTGGGTGAATCGTTTCCATCAAAAGAAGTGAAAAGTGAAAATAACCTGACAAGAGCCCTTCTGTGCTGATATAAAGCTTTTGCAGAGGTTCCATATCTTCTTTTGGAAATAGCAATTACATATCTTTTGCTATTTAATCTTTATAATAATCCAAGAAAACAAAACTTTTAAAATAAACTGTGAGTTATTTTTTAGAGAGGGGATTCCAGTTAGAAACATAGAAACCCTTTCATCAACTGAAGTGCTGGGATCTGAACCCCAAGCCCTGAATTAAGGTTGACATATGGGTGGTCCCCATGGTCCTTCAAAAGGAGGGGATGAGTTTGCCTTTTGGCTTTCCTCCAAGGTGTGGCCGGCCTTGTAAGGAAAGCCCTTGGGTAAACAAGCCCCAGGTGCCCTGCATTGGGTAAATGAGTGCCAGGTGTCCTGCTTTGGGGATAAAAGCTGGGACCACTTGCAGGAAGGGTGGAGTGTCTGTCTGTGAGGTGGATGCACTTCACAGGGTTTCCTGTTGGGGAAGGACCTCCTGACTCTCCCTGCAACTGGGCCCCAGTCAGGTTTGGCATTTGCAAACGCGGGCTTTGTGGGGGGACAATATGGAGCTACTTCTGTCATACATGATCAGTCTATTGACTTGGTTGTCTCTCATTTTTTCTATGGGATACCTTGTATCTTTGTTTATTCCATCTATTATGGGTTGTGCTGTGTCATTCTTGGGGTCGCTGGGGTTGATGTCTGTTATGTGTGATCTGACTTGTTTGTACCCCCAGTGATCCCCTATATACTGACTCCTCTACGTGCAATAGAATCTGCTTACTGGATTGTTTTTCTGCTGGCTGTGTCCTTTGTACTAGGCCTAGTAATTGGCAAAACATCAACCTAAATGGACTGATTTTTTTCTTTGTTTTGTAAGTGGTGTAAATGCTTAAAAGAAAAACCAATTGTTTCTGCAAGGTCTGTTTTGCGAGGTGAGAGCCACAACACCTCTTGTCTGTGGGCCCGTCCTCTTCAGAAGCTGCAGTTACAGACACGGTTCGCTTGGCAGCTGTTCTGATTTTAGCTATCCCTCTGTTCCTCTTCTGAGCACCCAGTCCCCCAGTTCCTCACCTAAGCTCCCACTATCTTGTCACCTCATTCCCACTCTTGGCCATGCCTTTCTGCTCCCACATGGCTCTCGTCATGATGATCCTTTAAGGGGCTATCTAGATCACAGAGTTGAACTGGTTTAAAATAATCATTCCTTCTCATATCCCTTCTTTAAGGTTTATTTTTAATCTGGATCAGTTCCTCGAGTGACTGATTGGAGAACAACGTGATGCACCAGACAGTTACATCGACACAGCTGAACTGGTATTTTACGTAGATGGGATTTCAGCGGTAAGTGGAAAGATGGTGCTGGAAGAGGGGAGTTGCATTTGTCACTGAATTAAACACTCTGTAATGATGGCCTGCAATCAGATCTGTGATTGCAGCTTCCTTCAGACTCCACTGACTGCTAACTGCGTAGGTTTGTCAATGCAGGATAAGGCTTACTGTGGACTATTAGATGAAGAATTTATCAAGTATTGATTTAGCTCCTGCAAGGTTATCCAGCCTTCTCTGACCCTTCTGCTGCTTCAGTTTCATTGTTATTCATGCCTGAATAGCTGTTAGTAAAAATTAGGGTTGGCAATTTGGGTTTATAATTGGGTCTGATAACTAAATACATAACAGGAATGAAAAAAAAAAAAGGCAAAAATATGCTAATCGTGAATAATTACAAGCCCAAATTAACAACTCTATTATCTCTTCTCCAAAGCAAACATATTCCCCCTTAAATTGTAGTTTCAGAAACTGAATGGTATGAGTTTCATGTTCCTAAACAAAACCTAGAAAGAGATCATTCTAGCAGGAGTCCTTGGCATTGAGACCTTTCCGAATGAAGCTACTGGACTGGAAAGTGTCCTTGTCCCAGGTGCATGGCACTAAAGTGGTAGCTCTGGCAAAAAGCAGTGCATTGAAACTCCAGCCTCTAAGGCAGATGTGTGCTCTGCCAAGTTTTCAGAGATCAGCAAGAGCTCAGGGACAGCACAGGGGGAAATTTCTGCAATGCCTTTCATTCCCTGCTGCAACAGAGCAAGGAAAGTAGGACGAGTCTGAAGAGTTCTTGTGAGAGAGTTACAGGCAAATGGGAAATCAACCCAAACTTTGCTCTCTCTCACTGCAGCTTTCAGTTGCCATCTCAAGGTCCTACCTGTCTGTCACACTGAGGAAGCGACTTTAGAAATGCATCTTACCTTAGCCATCTTTCATTTGTCCATCCTGTGAAACATGGCCTCCTGACAAGTTGCACCATTCAGAACTGGAGCATTGCCTTCTCCCAACAGAGAAACTTTGCAGTGCTTTACTACGAATTTATAGATGAGAACTGAATCTTGAATGGTGCTTGGCAGCACCAAAATGTTCTTTCCTAAAAGGCAAAAATATTTAGGTAGTTTGGAAACTTTTGAACTGCTACCAATACTTCCGTAGCTAGGTGGGTTTAATAGGATACACTTTAAGGATTTAGAAGCAGCAGTTCATTGGAAGACTGACATCACCTTGGCTTGACAAAATATCTTTACCTCTGACTGATATCCTTGGGTTTTTTTTTCCCCAAACCCAGCAATGTATCCCTCTTTGCCCATTGCAGAGTTCTAGTTTAAGCCTATGTGTGACATTCCTTATAAGAGTTGTCACACCGTGGCAGATCTGATCTATTTTCTTATGAGATTGCAAAAAAGGATTTAACTATAGTTCAGTGTGCATGACAGCACTCCTCCATCCTTTTCCAACATTTTACATTACAAGCTATTGGCAAAGAGGCAAGGAAGCAATCAATAACTAGATTGTTCGGCACTGTGAGGAGGGATCTAAAGTGTGGAGTACTGTTACCCTCTGGGACTTGCATGTGCAGCCCAGCAGTACTGTAGCTGGGTGGGCATGCAGACAAAAATCATTATGATAGATGTCCCAGAAGCAGCTTTTCTCGGTATCTTCTTTTTTGTCTAAACGCCTGTATACCTTTCTCTGAAGAGACTAGCACTCACAAAGTGTTCATCTACAATATTACCCATTTTTTGTCTCTCCCTTCAGGTCTCCTATTTTGCATCTCCCATATGGACTTGCAATTGTCTCAGCTCCTAGGTTTGAAAGATCCTGGTTATTCCATCAAAATTCCTCTTCTCCTTCATGAAAGGAGGAACATTTTACTCTTTCTGTTCTCCCTCCATTAACATACACAGTGTCCATCAAGTTGCTGCGTCCAGCTGCATCTAGGGAATACAACAGTTGTGATACATCATGACACTCCGCAAAATAGGTCAACTTCTTTGAAGTCCATTTCTTAGACCAGCTTTAGACTTTAGAAATTTGTAATCGCTGTGTCTCTTTTCTCTTGAGAACATTTTGCTTTGGTATGTTGGTTCAGAATATTGTACATGTAACACATTTCCCAGCAGTTTGTTACAGTAACTCTACATATCCTTGGGCATTGTGCGAAGTTCTAGGCAGAATATAGAAAGATGAAACAAAGCTGGGATTAAAGCTCTGCAAATGCCTTTCTCTTGTTACCAGAGTTGCTGTCTTTCAAGAACACACAGGTCTAAAGTACTCTGCACCCTTATAGTGACTGCAACACTTGCAAGTGTACTGACAAATGACACATACTGGGCAGGAGGTGTCATATGTCTCTGAGACATATGAATGTCTCTATATATGTCTCTCTGTCTCTGTATACATGTCTATATAAATGGGAAGATAGGGTTGAAATGGTTTCTCAGTCCTCCTACCTCTCTCTCTTTTTGCAAAATGAAAAAAAAAAAAAAAAAAGCCTTTCTCCTCCTCCTTATCCTATCCTTTGTGTCGGTTGCGAAGTATGCCGAAACAGTCTGCTCCTTGTCACATTTTAGGAGGAAAATGACATTGATATTGGACTAAATGCAAAAAGAGACTTTCCCCTAGTGAAAACTGGCTAATTGATGTCAAATCAAATAACTTTAAAGAGCTGTGATGGCTACAAATCAGATCAGAGAGGGCAATACCAGTTCATTCTACTTCACGTGGGGGTTGTGCTTTGCAGTTTAAGCTCCAGCACTTTGGCATTCAGGGCTTCTTTATAACCCAAACAAATCAAATCTCAAATCTTTTTGATCTTGATGCCTGACAAGAGTTGTTGATTAAAACTACCGCAGTGGAGCCTGGGAATGGATTATTATAATGAATAGCTGCAGTCTTGTCATTCCTTGTTCTCTTCTGTGGGTCTGGAGACTTGAGGCAAGAAAAGCTGTGGAGGATATAATAGATGCTAAGAGGAGAGGTCAACTGAGACCAGGGGGGAAAAAAGCTATTTCTAATAAATTAATTTTAAGGATACCAGGCTTCTCTGTCTCTTTACCTCTGTCCTTTAGATTTCAACCTAAAAAGTAACAAAACATAAAGGATATTTTAAAAGGTAAAAGTTAGCTTCCTAGTGATGATTCTCTGTAATAGAACTGAATTATCTATTGATTCAGATTAAAGAAGTACTGTTTTAGACTGTGTCCACTCACTGTTGCACAGAGAGATGCAAGCTCACTCTCCACAGGTTCCTTGGGGCACATGAGTTAATCTGAATTCCAATCTGGGCATTAGAATATGGTAAATCTTTTAAACAACAACAGGGAAACTAAAAATTAAGCAAGAATTGTGAGCAGTGAATGGCTGACAGGAGTAAGAGGTCTATTTTTCTAATTAGTTGACTCATCAATTGATTGATGAGAGGAAGAGTTTTCCTTAGACAGGTTCTTTTGGACCCAAAAGTTTTAGAGGACCTCTGGCCTTTTCTAGTAAGTGTTGTGAGTAAGTAGAACACAAGGCGCTTTCACCCCAGAACCATCCTGGCTCATCTCAGCCCCTTGCTTGCACTAGCCAGCCTACCTAAAAGACCAGATAGTGCACAGGACCCTGCCAGCACAGCTGTAAGGCTCTTGGGTGGTGGATGGCTTGTCATCACTTGAAAAAAGTCATTTCTATATTTCTGCGAAGAACTATGAGGATATGTTTTCAAAGGAAAAGATGTGGAATGGTCTGAATATAGAATAGGGATGATTTACCTTATCTTTATGAAGATAGGGTCCAGGCAAGTTCCCTCCTTGTGGAAATGTCCCGTGTCCCTCTTAGCCTCCACCCTTGTTTTTTGCTGCACAGTATAGGGCAATGCTCAGACTCTGAGGCTGATCTACCCTCAGTAAGTGGATATCTGTACTCAAGTAATCCTGAGGTTCCAACAAATGCCATTAGGAAGGGCTGCAGTTTTTCAGCATGAACAGAAACTGTCATGCTAGAAATGGGTCTCAGGGAAAAAAAGCCTGCAATTGAGCCATATTTCCCTTCCTATCACAAGCAACAAGGGTTAGAAATCTTTTTCCAAAGCCTGATTCCATCCTGGTTTGGAGTGAATGCAACAACAGTAGACACATTGGCAGCAAAATATTTGGCACACATTACTGCTTTCATCCTTTCCAAAGCTCTGGAAGGGACTATTAATCTCTTTGTGCAGAGCTTTCATATTAATAGTATGATGAAAACATAGAAATATCTGTACGTGTTCAGATGAAGGGCTGTCAGAGTTTAGTCTCCAGCAGTAGCCATCAGTAGGTGCCTAGGGAAGAATGAGAATGAGACAAGTGATTCCTCAATTTCCCCCAAAGGAACTGAGAAATCAGTTAAGCTTCCTCCCTACAAGATTGTTTCATTTCAGGAGATTTCCTGAACCTGTTTTCATTTGCCTAACGTGCATAATAAAAAAGGGATAATGAAGAAGAATCTTTCCGCAGAACAGGAAAATTCACAAGAAGAAAATTCTTTGGATGTTTTTTTAAGGCAGTGGACTAGATTAAATTAGTACAGTGGAGATGAGGCTAATTAGTTGATAGAAGTGCAGGCAAAATGATTCTTCATTCCAAAATTTTGTTGAAGCACATACTTTAATAAAGAAACGCACTTTCTTTGTTGTTTCAGATTTCTGTATATAATAAAAATTTTGATGAATATCACTAATGAACATCTTGGAAAATGTTCCAGATTTTGAATAAAACCATTGCTTAGCAATGTTCTATTACTCTATTAGTAAGGACATTCCAAGCTAAAGCAAAAGCTGAGACCTTTTGGATAACATCACCTGGATTTGCTTTGTGGCTCTCTTTTTATGCCAATTCAGTAAGCAGATACCTGCTGTTGTGCATTTTCAGGAGAATCATGCCACGTTTAAAAGCTGGATTTAATTTTTTTCATTGTAGATTTTTTTTTTTTTTTAAAGAATAAAAATGGAAGAAAAGGTAAGCCATGTACTCGTCTGGGCTTAATATGAATTAACATCATTCCTTGCAGCAGGGACTTTGCATATTCTAAGACAGCCAGGCTGTAGATAATTTTTTTTCTCTCTGCAGGATGATAATTAGTAATAAAGACTGAATGATTCTCAGTCTGTTTTTCTGACACATATTTATCTCATGGCAAGCTCTGGACAGAGGACATTTTCAGAACAGATTGGGAGTTAGGCAAAAGAGATTAATGTTCAAAGACATCCCTTAAAATTCAGTTAGCAGACAAGGTCCTAAAACTAAGATGAGCTTTTCAAGTTGGTTTTAGTATGGGTGAGATGTAAAATTCAACTGTTATAAAGCAGGATGGAGGAGAGGAAAGGCTGAGAAGGGGTGTACATTCAGACTAGAGAGAGCAAACAAGCTGAACCAGGTGGTGAAACCTAATGGTGAGAAAACAGCAAAGAAGAAAACAAAGTTTCCAAACTGCTTTTCTTCTATTTAGTTGAGGTACTGAGAGAAATACCAGCTTAATTTCTTTATTATGCACCCACAGCACTAACAGGAGCTGATATGGCAGATCAGCTTTGATGTTTGAAACCATTTATCTTGTGAATGCAAATGGAGACCAATTAAATAGAACTGGAAAAGAAAAGGATACTTTTTCTTTTCTTTATGTTACAATATGAAGCTGTTCTGACATATCAGTGACAAGTCTTAGGCTGCAGACTGGTTATAAATGTAGATGGACAGGAAGAGCTTCAAATGATCATGAATAACATGGGCCAAGTAGCATGACGCAAAAAAAAGGCACTTTTTACCTTTTTCTTTCTTTTCCCTCCATTGTTATGGCTGGGTTTTTTTTGGTTTTGTTGGGGTTTTTTGTGTTTTTTTGTTTTTGTTTTTTTTTTTTTTAGAAATCTTCAGAATTTTCAACACACCCAGTGAGCCTGGCTTTGAGGGAGTCATCACAAAGAACTTAAAGCTAAACTCACCTCAGTCTTATACTACACTATTACCTGGAAAGTCCTTCATTATAAGCAAGTGTTCCTACTACCTTTCATTTCCAGGCTTGTTCAGTCATCTTGGCCCATTCAGTCCTCTATTGAGGTTATCCATGTAGAGAATCATTTAATGTCTATCTGTGGTGGTAATTTTTGTGACATGGAAATACCTTCAGCAAAATGACCCCAAAGATACCATATTCTTTTAATAAAAATTATTCAGCCCAAAGCAAAAAAAGAGTTACCACATTGCTGTGTCTTGGATGTGAAATACCAGCCTTTTGAAATTCTGTAGCATTGAGCTCACAAGCCTGCCTGGTGATGCAGTATGAAGGGGCAGTGATTTAAAGATCATTTTAAACATTTACTCTGTTTTATTGCAGTGAAGACTTTCCCTTCCCTAAAATTTAAAATTTAAAACGCGTCTCCTCTGAGCATGAGGGCAATGCTTTTTGCTTTCTGAGATGGAACAAAGTATTTCCTTGATGAAAAAAATATGATTTTGATTTTAGCAATAGGAACATTTCACATTGCATATTTTTCATGCTGTGGAAACTAACTGTCCACCAAACATTTCAATCATGAATTCTCAAACAGCTCTCCTGAAAGACATTTTCCTCCTCAATTTGTACTGAAGCATAGCCCTAAATGTTGTGATTCCAAACAATATTCTCCCAGCATCCCTTCCTCCCAGATATCAGGGTATCATCCCCAAATCCCTTAAGCATAAAGGAAGTTTTCCATTCCACTTGTAGAACATAAAAAGCAGAGGATAAACTTAATAGGCTGCAAATGAAGAGAGAGAGAAAGGAATGATATAATTTCATTTTTAGACCACAAATTAGGGAAAAACTACAGCCAGAACAAACTTAACCTAAGCACATGGTTCATAGACATGTATATGAAAAAGTGCAATGGCACAGATTCATTCATCTACTGAAAAAGTGAACAGGCTTCCTTGAGCTTTGGTGAATAACTCTGATTTACACCTTCTAAGAATCTGGCCTGGCAGATTAGTGGGGCTAGTTCCCCTTTAAAAGGAGAAAAAAAAGTATAAATTGCCTTAATCCATTTAAAATTCAAACATCCCATTAACCTAAATTAAATGCTTTCTTGTAGGCTTTTAATTTAGCACACTGACCCCCAAAATGGAAAGACCACTTACAATTACAAGCCTCATAGTGCAGCCACCACACACTCCGACTTGCAATCATCCTTATCATCCTAAACATGCTTCTTATCTTGGCACAGCAAAGTGTGTGTGTGTTTGTGCTGGCAGATTTTCACCTATGTGCTTTTCCGGTGATTTCTGTTCATTAACTCATGTAGCTTTGGCAAACTAATAAAGGGAAAGAAAAGGATGTATGGCAATTATTTTGTTTCCTGAGGGTTTTTGGATTCTATAGAAACAATCCAAAGGGAGAAAAACAACTGTAAAGTAAGCACCCCAAGGACAGCCCAGGAAAGTTTCCCCACATCATCTGTCAGCTCTGTGTTTCGCAAGGTGAAGTTAGAGTTCAGGCAGGAGGCTGCCACTGAAGAGGCAGGTTTAGTTTCCCTTTAAGGCTCAACAGAAATCTCTCTCAGGCAGCTCTGAGCTATCCTGAAAAAAAAACCATCATGGTGCTCCTCACAGCAAAAGGGCCTTTTGAAGAGAGATAGGAGAAAATGCTTTCAGAATGGTCATGCTATGTTCCTGTCACATGGAACAAGCAAGCAAGCTTCAGGCATGAGCACAAGCTGGAGAAACAGTTCCGAAGCTCTAGAGATATAAGGACTTTTTTATGCAACCTGTTGTTATGCTGTCACTGACAATGGTGCCCTGTATTATGCTGGAGAGAAATCATTGCCTAATTTGTTTCAAAGACAGCCCAGCAATGTATCAATAAGGGTAAATAATTAACTGGAATGTGGATGAAGAGATAATTTTTTAGGTACCCAAATTATCAGTCTGTTCTGTTTGCTCAATGATCTCTATGGCATATGCCTCCAGCACACGTTAGTCCTCTGGGCTCAACAGTTGAGTGATGGAAAGTATTCTGTGTGCCCTTACCCTGCAGCTGGTATGAAGAAAATTGTAGTTATGAGGTTGTATTTGTCACGCGATGCAACAGTGTCTGGTGAAGTTGTCTCCATGTGCTTAGTGAGGTGAAGGGGCACACCAAGCTGTCCATTCACATCAGATCGCCTAGCTCATTCTGGCTCTGGGGTAGCCTCAGGGTTGGTGTACACAGAGTTAAATGATGAGGGTTTCTGCCTGCTGTTACAAACAAACAAAGGATTTAGCAGGTTATCTACTGGTTACTGCTGGTTTTGAAAAGATGTTGTGGCACCAGTGTCTGCAGGGAGCCTGCTGCTTGCTTCCCTCATCTCTGGTCCTCCTCATGGTGAAGGACACGTTCAGTTCTTGTCTTTGCCTTTGAGGAATATAAACCTGCCTCTTTGTTAGATCCCTAGCAAACACCCTGTGCACCTCACTAGACCAGTCTGAGGCATTTGCACCAGCTGTTACTCTCTGTAGAGAAAAAAATTATTAAGGCACAAAGTGTCCCAGAAGAGGGTTTCACTCCACAATGGTTAGAGGACTCATGTCCCAAAGATTGCATACCACAAGGCACCCAGCGAAGCTCCCTTTCTCCCTCCTCCCCAGTGATCACCCTACAGCAAAGAGCTGGACTCGCTGTCTGTGATCTGACAAGCTGTGGGTCTGTTGGGCACATTTCTAGCTCTCTTTTCACAGGGCAGTTGTGAGCCCCAGTAGCAGGCAGTACAGCAGAAGCTCAGGTTATCTTGGTAGTTATTTGCCTTTCAGAGCAATTCAGTTATCTATGAGGAAAGATTATATTGAACCTCATGACACCTACCAGAAGGGAAGCTCATCAGAAGAAAAATATTGTCCCTGACCACACACATCCACACCACTTTGCAACCCCTTCCCCATGGGCTGGTGCAAGAATACTGGTCTATCTTCCCTTATCCAGGCCAGCCAAATGGTTGAGGGCAGGGTTTAATCCACTGAGCAAAATTATGTCCATTATTTCTTAGTTTCAGCTCTCCTTTTGAAATAAAAAGGAATTAAATCCATCAAAATCCCAGTGGATCCACCAGCCTCCCAGTCATCTGTCTTAAGAGGGAATGAAATGAATTTAATCTCCATAGATCATATTGTACACTGCATTGCCAGCTGTCTTCTAGCAGGGGCTGCTGTTGCTTAAAGGTCATAGCACAAATCCCTTGATTAAAAAACAACAAACACATTTTAAATGGCTGAAACCATGAGACGCTGCCATAAAGCAGATTATGTGAAGTAGATACTGTTAAAACAGTTTAAATGTCTCTTTCAGGCATGACTGTAGTTATTTCAAAGCATGTTAGAGAGCGCAATGAAATTTAATGGTCAGCAGTAAAGTGTTTATGTGTGGCCCTGAACACCACGTTGCCCAACCACAGAACATGTTAACTTTGCCACATGGGTCAGTTGTACCCAGCAAATGGAGTCTGGGACCCCCGATGGAGTTGGCATTAGGTCTGCTTGGAAAGAGTTCAACAGAGAGACCCCAGAGAGCCCACAAAGGGGAAACCAAGAAACCAGTGCTGCTGCAGGGCTGCCAGGGATGCAGCTCGGGATTGCACCTTCCGAGGAGCTGATTCAGTTAGAAAGTCTGTGTGTGCATGTGTGCATGTGTGTGCGTGTGTGTGTGTGTGTGTGTGTGTTGAGACACAGCCCCCGAGCAATTGTTTTTCCAGCTTGGCATGGCTTACGTAGGCAGCAGGATCCTGGTTTTACAAGGTAATTGCAAGGTCCTGTGACTTGTCAGTTATGCTGTGGTGCATTCTAGGACATGCCAGCACTGTGCCATGTCAGAGATGGTGCTGACAGTCATTTGATGTCAGCCACCAACCTCTGATTGACTGACCCTGGGAGCGCAAACCTGTCAGTGCATATGGACACCAGGAAAGGTGTGGCCCTACACAAAAGACAAGGCTCTCAACCTCACCCAAAAAAAAGAAGGAAAAAGGAGGAGAGGAGAGGCGAGGAGAGGCGAGGAGAGGCGAGGAGAGGAGAGGAGAGGAGCTGGAACACTGCCATAAGCAGCAGGCTTATTCAGGATGCATATTCAGGATGACTGGAGCAAGCAGAGATGTATGCACGAGCACAGCTTTTCCTTTTCCTAAGAGCATGCATTACAATATTCCTTAAATAAGTTAAAAACCCTGATTTTAGTCAGTTCTATTTGTTTTCAGCTGGGACGTGTGGACAGGCAAAGAGGTGAGTGAGTAGGAAGGGGGCTTGCATTTTACTTTGCAAACTGGCTAACTTTTTATGCTTTAACATCCCTCATCTTTGATTGTCTCCCAGGATTATGCTAGCATCTCTTGCAGAATAAAACAGGGAAGGGGTTGTGTTACACATAGGACATTTTTTGCCCTCATATTTTTGTGCTGTTTATTATTAGTCAGGCTGCACAGCCCAGATGCCCAGAGGAGCCCTCTAACAGGGTCTGGTGAAGGATGTCAGTGAGAACTGCTGTAGGTTCTTTCATATTGGGCTGGACTGGTGCATTTGCTCTTTACTGAAATGCTCTGTTATTTTCTAAATAGGAACAGTGATGCCTGCAGAATGTCACCCTCATATATCAAGAGTTTTTCTGATATTATACCTTAACGCCAGAGCTCACAGGCACCAGAGAGCATTCAGTGTACTTCCTCCAGGGGAATAAACTGGTCCTTGGTCTTGCTTCAGGATACCCTGATCATGAAACTGAAGTGCTGTTATCATTGCTTATCAATACGTTGCTTTGGACTGTGCATCTGCTGATTACCTTCAGTTATGGCTCAACCTGGTTATACTTAAAATTTATTTGACATGCTGAATTTTGCTCAGGTACCCAGCAATGTAAGTTGCTGATTATTACACAGCTGTTACGTTTGGCTACTTACAAGACTGATCAACCAAACCAACAAGTAAAGAATTCTCTTTACAGCTTCCTATCCTCATTTTGATAAGCAATTGACTAAGCAAGAGGCTGTTTTTAATTTGTGCTCACAGTGCACAACTCAGCTGTTACTCCTCATGTGGTACAGGGGAACATCTCACCTTTATTCCATCAGTTATGCACTGCTTCCCTCTCCATCACACCACACCTAGCTACTACAGCAAGAGTTATTTCATTCTCTTTTCCTCATGTTTTTGGAGCAGAAACTTACATGTCTCTTGGCTCAGGTGAATGAGCAAGTCTCCTGAAATCACCAAATCATAGGCTCAGGAAGCAATGGGAATACGAGGCTTTGAGGTCACCCATTTTAAAAGTGACCTACATGAGGTGAATGTACGTCTTTTTGCTGAATTTTAGTAGTTGAGCCGTAGACAGCTTTCAATATTAAAGGTGCTACTCCATAAGTGTCAAGACTATTTTTGAATGAGTCTTAAACAAGGCTACATCTGGCATGAGATCTCTGTTTACTGCTGTATAGGAAATATAAGTTCCTGAAGCATTAGTCAAATCACTGATGCCTCCCCTTCTAATTAGCCACGTCATCAGCTAGTATAAATGAGGTAAGACTCAAACACCAGTAGATTTACAGATCTGGTCTAAAGGTCTCCGCTCACAGCAAGATTCACCTGTTCTCTTCCTCCTGCTAGACAACAGAAATCTTTTCTTTTTTTTACCAAATGTGTATGCGTGGAGGAAAATGCATTAGAACTTAGGAAATTACTACTACAAAGGAAGGGAGGTGAAGTTTTTGTGTGCAACAAAATTGCTTCAGTATTTGGAGAATTGGAGGAAAAGAGAAAGTAGGGAAAGTGAATAAAAAAAGAAAGAAAAAAAAATCATCCTTGCTGCATAATGTACCTTGTGGGGATTTTTAAGAGCAGTGGAATTACATGTTACTTATTGGTAATCACAAGTCTAATAAGGTGTTCAGCATCTGCTGACTTAAGTAGCTAAAGGAAGCAGGGGTATTTCTCTTCTCAATATTTAAACCTTTCGTAAAATCCCTGCTAACTGGATTATCACCATGCTGGGGCTGTCATTGTGAATGTCTAGCTGCCAGACTAGTATGAATAACAGCAGTGTGTGTGTCTGTGTGTGCCTGTGTTTGTGTACAGTTTTGTCCCTCTTTCTCTTTTCTTTAAAAATAGATCTGGCAGAGTTCAAGCAGGTCTGTGCAGAAGAGTATTCCACAGATAACTGGCAGATAGAAAGGCTAGGAATTATTTTCTAACAATGAGAGCTGAAGACAACTAAAAGCTTTTACTGCCTATCCCACTGGTTCCAGAAGTATTAGAAACCTTGCACGCATCCTGAAAAACAGTAAAATGGACAATGAGATAATTTTAAAAATCAGTATGGAGGTTAATTTGTGCTTGAGCCAGGCTCTGAAGCATTAGAATTCAAATTTCATAAAAAGGAAGCAACCTGAAATACTACCTTTTAAAATAAATTAATGATGAATTGCTAATATAACAAGACTCCATAAAAAGCAGATTTAAAAGAACAGAACTACTATGCATTTCCAGTAGAGTAGAAAAATAACCACTACCCACTTCAAAACTAACAACAGTGAGAGAAAAAAAATTGTATTGATTTTAGGGATGAATACATTAACCCACACATTATTAAGGAAACAGAAACAATTTTCCTGCAACTGTAATGAAGAATGTAATTGGATGAGTTCTTGCAAGCCATTTTCAATTAGTTAACATCAGTCAGCATCAGTTATTGGTTGCTTAGCTGAGATTAACCACTGGGGGAGTGGGAAGAGGTGTTTAGTTAGGTTGGTATTTAGCTCATTAGCTGAGCTGTGGACATGGCCCTGGAGAATCTGCTCTTCTCAGAAACAAGTAGTGCTGGGGAAAAGGGGAAGGGAACTTGTTAGGATTGAAGAGTAGAGATAGATCTTGTCAAGACTCTTCACATCACACTTTACTACTGTGATGTGTGAGCCTGTCTCCCTCTGAAGTCACCACAAATACTTGGGGCTCCCTTTCCAGTTGTAGGAACTACTAAACTAAAGGTGTGACAAGCTGCTCTAAATGGAGAGTTTGCTACTATGGAAGAAGGTGGTCTTTCTTCCTTCATTCTTTCTTCTCCTGCTTCTGATTCTTTCTCTTTCCCTATGCCAATTCATGTGACCCTTGCTGAACCGACTCAGCTCTCACAGCAGGAAGAAAGCACCTTACTTCTCTCTGCTTGTGACTTTTCTGATTGCCTGATGAGCAGAATCAATCCCCCAAAGGTCAGGTGAACATCAAAGCCTGTGCAGATAAACAGAGAATCGATAGAGCAGCTCTGCCATTTTTTTTTTTGGTGTCACCAAGATAAATTATGTTTGTCTCACCTTACTGCACCTTAAAGAACAGAGAATAAGGCACTATTGGCAAATGTGGAGGACTGAGGGAATAGATTGTAGGTGGGTGTAATTGAGTTGTATCGGAAGGTGGCACACTTCAGTGAGAAAAATGGTCACACCTGAGGCTTTTGCCTAGAGGTTGCATGCTCTGTGCTACCACTTGAGAAGGCTGTGATCATTCTTGTTTATTTCCACATAACATAAATATTGTATGGCTACAGTATAAGATTATGAAATTATAATCATTATAGGATTAAGCTAGAAAGGGAAGTTGGCTAGATGTGAGGAAAATGATTTAAAATTAAGAAGAGTTACTCTGTCAGTGAATACTACTAGGAGAATAACTTTGGAGACTGAAATCTTTTTTTTATTCAGGTTGGCCCAGCATCTGGTGAAAACTACAGCCCACACCTCAGTACAGGCTATTGTAACAGCTTGAGCCATCAAAGAGGAGTTTGATTCCTGCAGTCTGATTTCCCTTATATCTTTAAATGGATTAGCTGATGAAATGACAAACAGGGAAGGTGTCAGGATTTCAGAAGTAGATAGAGGTCCACTAGGAGTTTGAATGATTTAATCTAATCTTCCTACAGAAGACTCCATAACAGAGTAATGACTTCTGAAACTAAATAAGTTCTTGAACAACAGGTTCTTGCTTGAGTTCATGACTCCAGTGCAGCTATCCTTATTTACACAGTAGTTCCAAATTCTGTCCACAATTAAGCTAGTCTCTCTGTTGACACCAGCCCACTTACTCATGCAATTTTGTAAGTAAGAGTACAGTCAGGCCTCTAGACAGAAAAATCTCTTTATTTCCTGCAGCCACATGTTCCCCAACTGCTTGTTATTTCCAGCATCTTCTATTTCTCCTGGCATGAAGATACATTTCTCACTTTAAATTGACTTCATCCAATCATCTTTCTGTTTTTCTGCCTCATACCATATCTGTTTCCCCTAGAACACACTCATTGCACCTATTACTGTAATGATTTAATGGCTCTTCTGCCCTCATCAGTGAGCTTTCAGTTTTTCTGCTGCAATATTTAACACAACTACACTGGAGGAAAGGGTGGAATAAAAGGAGAAAGGACACATTACATTAAACTGTTCTCCAGGAAAGTGACTTACATAGTGATGTGTGAACTGGGCTCTTCTACATTTCCAGCTTACATAGCCAATTGTTAAATCTTTTTCCACAACTGAAAAATCTAAAATAAAATAATTGTTTTAATTCCATTTTATGATTAAAATCTTATTTCTACAATGGAAAATAAAAAAGCAAAGTGATCTGCCTTCAAGGAACTAATCAAAACTGAAAGTGTGACTGGGGGACATGTGGGATGGCAGACATTTCATCTCATTTTGAAGATGGACAAAAGTTAATGACAGTACTCTCTCTTTGTACCTTTTTCTTGGCATCTCTCACGTACATTTTATTTTGCTTTCTTTCCCAGTGGAATCTATATATTTTCAGAAATTAGAAGGACTTTTTGTAGAATAAATATTTTTAGCCCCTGTGTATGTCTTTGGTTATTTGTGCATTCCTCTACAAAATACAAGCTCCCCCTTATGCTTTCTCTCCACAGCTGTACCTATACTGTGGGCTATGTGAGCATAATGCAGAGGGAAATGCAGGGCATCCTTGCAGCAGTAGGGGTTTTATAGGACTGCAGTTCACAGCTGTGTTCACAACTTACTGAATAATCCTGGTAAAAAGATGTCCTCCACCAGCTCTTCTAGAAATCTCCAATAATCACTCATCAAGATCTTGGTGCTGCAGGATATTCAAGGGACAGCCTAGCAATGCCGTCCATCTTGTTTAGGTATTGGCAATGTCTTGCAAGGGAGACTGTCTCCTGCTGAAATATCCCATTTCATAAAGACCACAAGTGTTTTTTAGAGATATTGAAGGAGATAGTGCAGTGCTAAGAATGATATTCAGGGAGACAGCTGGATGTGCTAAGTAAAGCTGAGATCAGGAGATATAACATGAATTTAGCAATGGGCAATGAAACCGTGTATTACCTGAGATTTATACCTTTCTGCAGCTCCTGTATTGCTGGTTTTACTAAGAAAAAAAAGACCCCCAAAAAAGTGCTGGGTAAGATATACTGATGATGTGATCACAACTGGCAATTCCAATGATGCTGCAGAGGCTGCTGCATCTAGAAAATTATAGAGGTTCCTTTAGCAGCTCTAAGCATGGGACAAGCTGTTGTATTGTTGTAAGACAGCTTCAGGAACTTGCGATTTCAATCACATCTGCAGGCCTGTCGATTAGTGGTGAAAGCAGATTGAAATTGGAGTGGGAATTCCCCCTGCCCAGGGGAAAAGAAAGATGCAGGGGCAGGAGATAGTTAAAGCTAAGCTCTCCTCTCAGCAGAGGGTGAGGTGTTCAGATCTCCCAGCAATATATCTTCTGGCCAATTTTAGCTGCTAACAAGCTCAAATAATTGAAACAAGCAGTTAAATGAAGGAAAAAGTGAAACACTTTTGGAAATCTTTTTGGCTACTAGAAGTGATGCTCCATAGCCAAAAGCTGGAGCCATGATAAACTAGCTCTAGTCTGCGTTAGTAACCATTGCTCTACATCAGAGCTCAGACTGGCCTTTTGTGCAAGTTGGTACAATAGGTCATTGATCTTCCAAACCTAGCTCAAGCAACCAGTGCTGGGAATACAGAAGCGAGCACTTTTACTGTCCAAATGGACTGTCAGAATGAAAGATGTATTGAATATATGCTTGAAATGGTGTACTGTTAAGGAGGATCTCAATGGCATAAGAGCTCAGAGAGTAAGTGACTGCTGGGAGAACTCATACGAATCTTGCACAAAGAGGTTACTGGTATATAATGTAAGTCTGAGATCAAGTAAGCAAAGCTTAGTAGGCTGTTGTCAGGGAAAGAACAAAAAGTTACCATGTCCTGAGATAAGGGTGGTCCTGTGGCAAATGGATTGTTCAAACCACAAGAGGTACGGATCAGGTACAGAGACATGTGAAGACTTCTGTGTCCTGAAGTTAAGAAAGTCATTCTCTTGTTGAAGGGGAAACTGATTTTTTTTAGTATGCATTTAACCTAATCTACTGATGACACCTGTCTGAAAATGAATATCTACAAAGTGAATCTGAACTGATCACCCTGAGGCTTCTCAGGGTGAGAGAGAAGGAACTGTGTGCAATTTATCTCAAAATAAAATAGACATTTAGAAGAAGTGAGATGGATTGTGTTCCAGATGTGTATTTATTTCTCTCTACTGACTGTGAAGAAGGTACAATAACTAGCACACGTAAAGATGTTCACACCGTACACAGCTAAAGTTAGGTGAGGTGAATCACAGCCCTGGGTTTGATCCTGTGAGGCATCAGAGTGTAGGTACTTCACCAATACCAGCTATAGAGGACAGGTGCTTCTGAGAAATTTGGAGAGCAAGTAGGTTCAAGTCAAAAATTAAGACTCCCCTGGAAATTGTTTGCCTTAAAAAAAGCACATTAAATGTTCTTATCTCACAAGTATTGCTATTAGTAGTGGAAAATATGCACATTGTTTTGCTTGGATTGGTTAACTATATTCTCTAATCCACTCTCTTGAGGAACTTCTAGAGAGGCAGAAGAGAGTTATGCATCTTCTATTTAATGTGGTGTAACTGTACTTCAGGAGGAACTTTGATCCCTCTCACCATCCACAGCAGCTCATTGCAGTACTACAAGACAGCTGGTCAGTCTCAGTTGTTTCAGATCAGAGTCAGTTGCTTAACTGGAGACCGTGCTGGAGAAACTGAGAACTTGCAGCAAAAACAGCCCAATTAAATGCATCTTGATTCTGAAAATGGACCCAGTATATGAACTAGCCACCTCCTTTCTCAGCAAAACTTAACAATAACTAAATGAAGCTAACATTTTACAACTCAACAATTCTCTAATGCACAGCATTTAGGTAGGGAATAAAAATGGGTTTATTAACTGACCCAGAAATTATGACCAGTGCCTAATAAATAGCCCATTCTTGCCAAGAGGACAAAATACAAGTTGTTCAACCATAGAAAGAAAAGTTGATTGAAGAAATAGAGGCATTCAGAAGTCTGGTTATGGGAGAGGGAAATTTTCACCAGAAGTGTTTAGTGACCAAAACATCAAGGCACTGATAACTACAGATGCTGTTCTATAACTGAAAAAGATGCTTCTCACTCCAAGCTTTAATCAAAAAGAGGAGAAAATTCAGGAACAGCCCACAGTCTCTGCACTGATTTCAGTGAATCCAGTCACCATCCCTGGAGGTGTTTAAAAAACGAGTAGATGTAGCACTTGAGGCTATGGTCTAGTGGTTAGGGAGATGATGGGATAAAGGTTGGACTTGATGATCCTAGAGGTCCTTTCCAACCACAGTGATTCTATGATTCTATGATAATGCATGCACCTATACACAGGCATTTCCAACCTGGTTGTGAAGAATTAATGTTCTTCATGTAAGGAAGCTACATTTTTCCAACTAACTATCCTGGGTTGGATTAGGGTCCTACCATACCAGCTCATTGAATAGCCTTTTCTCACCTCTGATAATGCCTCATATAAAGTGACAAAACACAGAAAAAAAGAGAGAATACAGAGGAAGAAAGAGATGCAAATTGTTGAAGATCAGACAAACTTCCTCACTTTCTCACAAATTAGTGTTTTACCCACTGAGACATAACAGCCCCTAAAAGTATGCATTAGGCTCTCACACAAAACCCCCTCAATCCTGTCCAAAAGACAACAATCATTATTCTTTCTCCTCCTGTACCCGCATTTCTCCTCTTCTGTCCCCATTTCATCTGAAAGCTTAATGGCATATTTTACCTCATACTGATTCTCAACTCTCTCTTTTATTTCTCCCTGGTCTAGTAACAGCATTGCAAGGCTCACATTTCAGTTTCACCCTGTGGAGAAGCAATGCTGATTTACTTTCCTTCCAGATGTGAAGCAACCCGTTTATGTTTAATATTCGCTCTTCAGTCACACAGCAGCCTGCATTTAACTACATTTTTATGCATTATAAATGCACATACATTTGAAAGAATAAAATTCCCTCTACCCGACATCACTCTAAATGGAACTGAGGTGAGCTCCTGTTTCCCTGAGGCAGCCTGACATTTGAAGATCATTTTTAACCATTTCAGTTTTGAACTGTAATTTTTCAGTTCCTAACTCTTTGTGTTCGTGGGTCTCCAAGCAATTCCCAAAATAGGCACTGAGTAACCCTCCAGACAGTGTGCTAAGGAATATAGCTGAATGTAACTGTAGCAGAGGAGGGAAGTGGCTGAAAAAAAGAAAAGAAAAACTTATGAAAGGTCTAGTAGGAATTAGTTGTCAGCTCCCATGGGCGCTTGATGCTCAAGTCTCTGATATAATCTGTGCAGTGCATGTTCCTCATAAGCAACTGGCTCCAAGTAAAAGCTCCAAAACCTGCTTTGCTTCTCAATCATGGGTGATAACTGATCAATCTGCTACACACAAATGGCACCTCTCATCTCCTGGAATAGTCATTTTGGGCTGAAGTTTGTCTTTGAGCACCCTGATGTCAATAGCAAGTGTGAGTGATTTTGCTGTGTGGGTGACCAGAGGGTGGTAGCAAGCCCAGGGGAAACTCACAGACTCACTGGAGGCCTCAGGATTCATTCACCAGTCTGGGGAAGGAGCAACCATAACCCTACAGTCCTTTACCACCTTGAGTTAGTTTTCTGTCTTTTTCAGTCAAGTGAAAATCTCATGTCTAGAACAAGCCTAGAACAGGCCTAGAACAGGCCAGTCAGTCTCACCTCTGTGCCCGGCAAGATCATGGAGCAGATCCTCCTGGAAACCATGCTAAGGCATATGGAAAATAAGGAGGTGATTTGTGACAGCCAACATGGCCTCACTATGGGCAAGTCATGCTTGACAAATTTGGTGGCCTTCTATGACAGGGTTACAGTGTTGGTGGACAAGGGAAGAGCAACAAAGAAAGAAAAGAAAAGAAAGAAAAGAGGGTAAAATTTAGATTAGATATTGGGAAGAAACTCTTTACTGTGAGGGTGGTGAGACACTGGAAGAGGTTGCCCAGATAAACTGTGGATGCCCTCTCCCTGGAAATGTTCAAGTCCAGGTTGGATGGGGCTTTGAGCAACCTGGTCTAGTGGAAGGTGTCCCTGCCCACAGAAGAGGCTTTGGAATTAGGTGATCTTTAAGGTCCCTTCTAACCCAAACCATTTTATGATTCTAGGCTAAGCCTCCACCAGCCCGTGCTACATCCACCAAGTTGTAATAACTCACAGCCTATCCTGAATGCCAGTGTCAAGTGTCAAGGCTCTAAGGCTCTGAAGTGCCGAAGAGCAGGAGATACTAGCTTTGTGTTTCGAGCAAGACACATCCCTTGGCCTGAGTCCAAGTCTTCTGCAACCCCTGCAACCCCACTGTATACGGCACAATGCTCCATTTGTCTCCATGTGGCAGAGACAGGGATAGTTTATCAAGATTCATACTAATGCAAAACTCTTGCTGAAAAAAAGGCAGAATTTTCTAAAGCAAGGCACATTTCTATAGCCTTCTTAATCTGTGTATTTATGAACAACTTGTTTCTGAATTGATTTTGCAAGCCTCATTTGCAAGTCACAATACATGGTAAATAATTGCAACTACTGTCCACTTGATGAGACAAGGATGTTTTACTTTAAAAAAACAACACAGAAAACCCGTCTGCCTTCAAGTGTGCGTATATGGGTAAATACTCTCCACTGCCAGTTGGAAAAGAATGTATGGAGTGACAGCTATTTGTCACATGACGTGAAATGTGGTATTTTATGGATTGATCCTTTTAGATGTCTAAACTTAAGCAAAATTTTTGTTTAAACAGAAATCAGAGTAGACCCACTACAGAGCATCAGAGGGTAAAGCAACATTGACTATTCTCTTTCAGTCTGTTTAAAGACAGTGCCTCACAATGACAGTGTTGGCTTTGATTTTTTGAAAACACAGAGAGGATCTGCTGACAATAGAAACTGCCATAACCTAGCACGTAAAGGCTGATTAGAAATCAGTGACATGGATTTCAACAAATAAAACATGACCCATCGTGCAACAGCGAAAGGAATCACTGAACAAGGTGACGAAGGGTATGGTGTATTTACCAGCATATGAAGCCTTGAAATTCGTTTGTTTTCAGCCATAGCAGTTTGTGCAATTTACCACATGGCCACATCAACACTTCTCCCCGGCATAAGGGAGTGGGAGAGACTGCACACCAAAGGATAAGACTATCCATTTTGGCAGTGTGTTTATGCTAGATGAAAGCTTCCTACACCCTGAGGAAGCACAGAATACTTTGTAGTATAAATAGGATTATTACTCTTGAGGAACTTATTCATTGTATTTGGAATTCATCCCATACAACTCTGGATGCCTACATCTGAGGTGGTTACCTTAGGCTTCCATGCTAATTAGTGAAGGAAAAATAGGGCACAACTCATAAGGCCTGGATGAATCACACCTTAAAAGTGTGTGTTTCTCTCCACTGACTGTCAAGGATTTGAGGGTGGCTTAGAGATATCTGCTTTATGAATCTCATCCATTGTGTCTCTCATGAACTGGTAGCAGAGACAGTGAGGTGATAACAAAGAAATTCCGTGCATATTGATGCTTTCTAGGGTCCTTGAGGTCGTAACTACCCAGTTCCTACAAGGTACTGAAGAAGGTAATTACCTGCAAAACTGCTGAATTCTATTGTGTTGTGCAGTGAGGAAGTGAGATGAAGCATTATCTTCTACTGATCTCAGTTTGGCCATGACTTCAAGCTGGAGACAACAATTCAATGCTTTGGGGTAGATACACAGAGGTACTCTTATAGACATGACTGGATCTTGTCCACCTTGGTCCTGGGCAGCTGTTTCATTCTGGAGTAAAGCCATCATGGTCTTAATTCTCTAGCTTGAAAGCAAACCCTGCTGTAGGAAGGAAATCTGGATTGGATCCCACAGCACAGTCCATTCTAATTTCTTAGGATATCAGAAAGGGTTTCTCTGGGACAGACATTATGGGCACATTAAGGACATAAAGGACAACATCATCTAGTCAGAGAGCATAGAAAACCAGAGTTGCTAGAAAACAGACCCTAGACATCTTTGATGACCTTAAATGAGAAAAGCAATGTCTTTCCTGAACACATTGAAGAGAGGTGGGAAAAAATGGGAAAGTAAATGGCAGTTATTTAATTTTTAATCTTTCTAAGTGCAGTTTCAGTATGATATGAACGACAGCAGCATGACCAGAGATTGTTACTTTAGTAGGATTATTGTCAGATGCTGACTGTGTTTGTACTACGGCAATGAATTTCCTGCAGTGTGGATACGTTTCAACTTTTGATAAGCTACAAAGACTGCTAAATGTATTTCATTGTAGATATCAGGTTTGCAGCAGTCTCCATTTTTTTTCCTATTTGAAAGATTATATCTGTAGACATCTCACCCATGAGGCTGAGATCCTAGTTATAAGCTCTAAAGGCAGTTCATTAAAAGTTTGTCACATGGTGTTGATTTCCAGCATCAATTGTGTGTGTGTTTAAGTACCTTTCTTGAGGAACCTTTCTTACTAGAGACTGTGGCCGTATCTCTACTTATAAGCCTTAAATTCTCCAAATTTGTTCAAATCCACTGTTTAGATGCAGGCATAGGATTTGAGCTAGGCTGGAGAAAAGCTGCAGCAGGACCTTGAGCCTTCCTTATAACTTAGCATAGCTCCATATAGGACCTATACTCTTCCATATAGGACAGAGAGCCCGCTTGGTGACTGTGGCTATCCTTTGACATGAAGTCTGCAGTTCTGTGTGATGATGTTATGGGGGCAAGCACTGGGAAGGAAAGTCAGATGGACTTTTTCCTCAATGCCATCTGTCACAAGGGACCATAGGAGCTGTGAGGAGCTGAGCCTGTAGGTGTCCAATGTAAATACACATTGTGTTTCTCCAGATTGCTCTCAGACTCTTTCACAGATGCCCTACCTTTGATATTACTTCTAGTGCTAGATTTCATTTCCCTGAATTGGCAGGCTGCCAATTAATTCTTTGTAGCCTGTATTTAAGCAACAATGATTTACAGCAAAGATGTCTCAGCTAATCATAATGTAATTAATAGTCTGTAATGCTTTTGTGTCTTGAAGAAGGAACCATTGCACACCTAGTGCTGGCTGCACTATAATGATGGACTGTAGGACATATAATTTTTTTTAAGATATTGCCTTATCATTTTGGAAACTGGGAATTTCAAAGAGCTTGAATGTAAATTTGACATTTTGATACACCGCCAGTTACTGCAACATATTCGGCTCTTAGATAGGATAAGGCAGTTTTTTCCATCACTAATCCCTCGATTAATACTGATAACCAAAGGTCATTGAGGAACCCTAAAAACAGGTTTCATATCGAAGTCTGCAAAGTGTGTAAGTAGTAAAACAGTCATCTGCACTTGCAGTCTGCTGTCTGCATGAAAAGTAGTGATTCTTTCTTTTACGTTCCAAAGTGAATGACCACTTTTTCATTTGACACATCTGGAGAGTACCCAGTAGAATAGCACTCTGAAAAATCATTCAATATTATTCAAAAAACATTAGAGATAAGTGGATTTCAGTTCACGAGTCTCTTGTAAACTGGATTTGCCATCTGGGCTGTGGATTATTCCATTAGGAGGTACACTGGCTCAGATGAGTCACACAGGGCCTTGTAGCTCTATTTGGGACAAATTTAGTCATTATAAGAGAGAGCACAAGAGATCACATCCCAGAGTCTTTGATTCTCTCTGGCCTAATATGAGAAGGAAAAATACAGTTTGTGCTTTTCAAAGAAATCAGCAAGAAAGGATTTGCTCTAAGATTTTTTTAAGGGATTTTCTTTCTACTTAAGTCAAACCTGATCTTTCTGGAGGTCTCACTACTACCCACAAAAAGAAAAAATCTGTTACATTCACTGCAAAGGATGACATTTCAATTAACCTGTCTTTATTTCGTGCAAGTGAGTTATTGGGCAAGGACCCATTCTCTGCACAGTGATGGATACTACCCTTCAGGTAGCCAGGAAGAGGACACACAGCCATGACACAGGTTGACAGTTTGGGTCACTATCAATCAAACATCATTTCTCGTTCACTCTGCTGAACTGACCACACAGGCCTGGGAGTCTGATCCTGAGTTCACAGACTTGACTCAGGATTAAATGGTTATCTGAATATTTTGTTCATAGAGAGGTGACAGTGATGAAGAAGGGCTCACAGATGGCAAAATTAATCACATTATCATCTTGCCTGCAAGTAACCTCTGAAATTTGTGTGTTTTAATCACACTAAACCTGTGGAGCAAGTAAGCTCAGGTGGACTTTTGATTAAAAATAACAGTCAGGATTATTTACAAATGCAAAGAGAATACTTTATACTTTTACAGCATAGGTGGCAGAATTACAGATTTCATGATTCCAGAATGAAAAAAAATAAGATCAATTTAATTAATTGCTACAGATGCAAATTAGTTGTCTGTTACTGTCAGGAGTTTGGTTTTCTCCTTTCTCATTTTTCCAAAGCTGTGGAGTTTTATCTCAAATGCTCAATCTATTCCTGGGCAATACTGTTAAATTTACACACGTAAAAAAAAAAAAAAAAAAAAAAGAGAGAGAGAGAGAGAAAGTTAAGTAATAACTGCCAAGGAAAATTAACCCCCCTTTTTTTTCTCATTTACTGTGGAACATTTTCTTCTCCCCTCTCTTTCATCGTGGTATTTTTGACTTGTGCACCATTTGTCATAGTTCTTGGGCTTCAAAGTCTGACAACAGCAGGTGGGATACGGCACTCTCATTTCTTTAGGTTGCCAAGTGCAAGTAGGCATCCAACCCACTCTCTGAACCTGGCAGACTTGTTTCTGTTGAGAAACATTTCCCAACAAAATATCTTAACTGCTCATCAAAAAAAATCAGCTTTTATAACTGGAATAAAAATGAATTATGTGGAGGGTCATAAACAGAGCTTTGCTTTCTCAGGTCACATTGCTTATCTCTTTAGGGCTGGAGCATAGGAAAAGATCTTAAATTTTGTGGTAGGTCTTACAACCTAGGTTCACAAGAGGAAGGTCTTGAGCTTTTTCTCAAGAAGCCAACCTGTATAAAAGACTAAGAAAAAAATTTATGTCAGTAGCCTTCATCTACTATCCTTATCACTATGCCAGGAATGGATATGTGTCTATCACTATATTTCACAATACAATGTGATAAATAAACTGATTTTTGCCAACTACTGTTTCAATATTGCAGTACCTACAAGAACTGAGACATCATGAGCAGCTTGAGAGGAGTCAACAGTCAGCTCTTCATGCCAAGTGTTCAGCCCTTTTTTAAGGTGAAGTAATGTCTTAGCACAGGTCAGTGAAATTATTCAACTAGGTCTGTGCAGTAGGGTTTAGACAGGAGGTTATTCTCAGTTGCATAAGTTTTAGGGTTTTGGGGGAAGGTCAATAGCACCTGGGTAGTCCCTCCACTGAGTTTTTCATCTGGTAATGACTGGTAAGGTGTGGAGTTGTATGGCCAGGTCTGTTCAAAGGGATAGGCTCTCCAGGAGGACAAGGGGAATTCTTACCTAGTCTCATAAAGAGCATAACAGAGAAGAAACAGATACAGAAACTCTCCCTGTTCCCTCCTCAGCCATCTTCTAAAACTGACTCCTAAATCACCCTCCCTGCTCACCCAGGGAGCCCCCCTCAGCACCTTGCCCCCACAAACCAGGTCAAGGAGTGGTAGCTCCTTTCCACACCACCATCATATCCTTGCCCTGTATTTAATGCCATTGTTTCAAAGCAAAGCAGGCAAACCAAAAGAAAAATCTGCAAGACAAATCTCCCAAAGAGGGACACAGACAGGGTGGTCTCCCTTCCACACCGACAAGCAAAAGGGTATAGCTAGTCCGTATTTGGGGGAACACATCTGGCACATAGACACAGCAGCATCACAAGACAGAAAGAAAATATGCAGCATATGGCACCAGTCGTTATCACATCTCTTCTAACTGCCTGTAAGAAAAGGCTTATTTTCTTCATCCTAGAATATTACCCACCTCATTGATCTATCATGTCTTGCTTTGCTCTTCAGTGAAAGAGAGGAGCTGGGCAGGGCAGCTCTGTTGTCTCCCTGCATGCACTGTTACCTGCCCCTCTACTCCTATGAGGGAGGAGGGACATGATGTTATTAGGGAGCATGGGGCCTGGAGGCAGTATCAATTTATAAGCCATATTTACAGGATATTTACTCAAAGTCCACAACAAGTTTAGTAACATCATTGCAGGTACCCAACACATTTGTTTGCACAATAGTTGCTAAAAATATCATTTTTTTAAAAAAAATGAGATTTCCTAGTGTTAGGCTAGGAGAAAGAATCTGCTGCAGACTGAGAACAGAGGAAAGAAATACTGAAAGACTAGTACAAAGAAAGCATTAGACAAGAACAAAGGAAAACCAAATTTACTGCCTCCATAACAAATAGCACTTTTGTTTTTCTCAGCCTCACAGTGCCCCAGTTCAAATGCTATCCATACATTTATATCCACTGAAGCAAGAGAATGCAAAATATTTATAGTGAAGGCACTCAGTTCAATTAGCACTACAGGCAGCCAAGTCAGCCATCTCTAAAGACAAACCTCTGCACTGCATCTGCTTGACCACATGGGCTGCTGCAGACCCATCACACCTGCTCTCAATCAGCAGATTTGTCAGGTCTCCAAACTCCATAAAGGGATCCACACAATTCCTGAGCATCCCTAAACTATTTAAAGGGATAATATGCTCTTCATATATAAATATGTATACACACTCTTATATATAAAAATATATCAGCTCTTATATATGCTCCTCAAGCTTTTCAGTGAGGAAGGTCTCCACATGGGGAAACCAAATTGTAAGAAGGCAATTATCTTTGCTTTATTCCACACAGGATGACTAGGGCATCAGTGTCATGATTCCCAGCTAGGATTTTGCAGAGTTTGCCCCATCCTACTGCAAATCTGATGTCCTCCACAGAGGGCAAATTGACTTGCTCATCTCAGAGATGGGTGTGCTGCATCAGAGGCTATCAGCAAAGCCGTTTGGAGGAAAACAGCTCTTTTCAGCCCTGCTCAGGATGTAGAGGACTGCAATCTAGAACATCAGACAACAATTTAAATCCCTTGAAAGAAATGAATTTCAGAAATGTATTTAAGGGATTCAGTCGAGCTGCACCTTGGAAACACATTTCCCATCACTTCAACAGCTTGGACCTGGCCCAGGCCCAGGATTCCTTCATGTTTGAAAGTATGAGAGTCACTTTAGTCATTCAGAAAAAGACTGTCTATCAAATGACCACATCACAAAACCTTCTGACTGGGTACCACACTCATCACATGACAAAGACACAGATTAAAGAAAAACATGGTTGCTGGAGGACTTTTTTCCACCTGCATTGAATAGGTAAAGACCACTGGAACTGGAATGGGATTTTCCAACTACCAGAATATGTGGCTGAAGTCCTTGGACCCTTTACCCTGGTGTACTACACTGTGCTCCTGACATCCACAGGGGAAAGTGTTTTACTATTCAGAATGCAGGGCAGGTGAGCTGTGGTTGATGACTGCTTGCAGCCCCCCACAAAAATCCACAGTATCAACAGTGTTAAAATAATACAAACATCATTAGTGACAAAGACAGATTTATTGCCTCCAGCCATACTATGCTTATTAAGAGAGCCCTATACAGCTCCCTAACTGGATATGAATTCTAATAAAGTTTGTTTAAAAATGTGGTGATATTCCAAAAGCAACTGTGCAAAATTGGCAGTTCTTATTTTAAGAAATCTACTCCTTGTAACTCCTTAGAGACATACAGGTTTGCTGAGAAAAATATATTTTTTTTTTCTTTTTTTTTTAAACACCTCTTACTAAGAACGCATCAAGTTAGATCCTTTCCTCACTCCCACTCCCCAAGATTGTGGTTCTACTTAAAGGAAGCAGTTGTTTATTTATATCTGCATATATTGTGAAGTTGCCCAAATATGCACACATGCAGAAACCTGCATAGGAATTTTATTCAGAGTAATGAGGCATAAACCATGCTCACATCCCAGAGGAAGAAGGTTGCTTGAGTTACTTCACCAGAAGGTCATGTTCACTTTGAGATGGTGCTGTTGGAGCTCCCACTAGTGCTAGATTTTATTGGAAAGAAATAGAATGTATCTGTACTGATGGATATCCTAGGAACTCTTCCTGGATATACAAGCGCTTCTGGAAAAGTGTGGCCATTCTGTTCCTGAACAATTTAGTCTGGATTAGTCCTCAGATGTAGAGAGAATCAGCATAAATGGCAATTATGAAAGAAAAATAAAAATGACGAAGATACTACAAATACCAAGGACTAATAATGGGTTCTGAAGGCAGATGTTCCATCCCTGCTTTTGAAACAGATTCTCAATCTTTGTCCCAGACATGGATCTTAAAGAAGGACAGAAACCACCACTTGGAGCTTAAAGTAAAAGTCTGAGTGGGATTTTCAATAATATTCACATTAGAGGTGAAGGGGGAAAAAAAAGTTATTCACAGAACATTTAGCAATGAACAGCCAAATGATAACTACCACGCTGCCTATGGTGTTGCTTTGTGAGAGCTGTAGTTTGGGAGGCTAAAGCCATGGCTGAGGGAATGCTCCTATGCTTCAATGCCATCCCCACTCTCCCCAAATCGCAGGATAGCCCTACCAGTCAGAGTTTCTGGACTTCACGTGTGATTGTGGGGAGCAAAGTACAGGGGACAGTGGATCAACAGGTTGTCTAAAAGTAAACTGGTCTGCTTGAGAAGCTTCTGAGGGAACAGGAAACACAATGGGTCTTTAAGCTCCTCCATATGGGAATACTGGTACTGCCTTTGAGTTTGGACCACACCAAGATAGTAAATAAGAAACTTCCACATCTTTCTTTGTAGTGTTTTGGAGAGTGTACTTGAAAGAGAGAAAGACGCAAGGCTGCTTGATTGATTTTGTGTCAGGAGGGGTGTGTTTCAGACTTCACAGATGCTACAGAAGCAATTACAGCGGTAAATAAAACTATTATTAAAAACCTGATGCTTTTAACTGCTATTTGCGTGTAATCACTCTTAAATAAATGAAGGGAAAGTAAATGTTCAGAGAATAATTTGCTGCTAATCAAGAGTAATAAAGTGAGCAGCTTCATTTTCTTTCCAGACTTCTCTGACTTTAATGCTGTTTTATCTTTCAGAAGTTTGACAGCAGGAAGAAGCAAAAGGTGAAGTAATGTTATGATGTTGTGCTTGTGTGGGAAGAAATTCTGGGGTCTCAGAACTCGGAGTGTTGTTCTTTTACTCTCCTTTTCTTTTCCCAGCTCTGATACAGCTCATCTGTTTAACTGCATTTTGACAGACTGGGATGGGAAGTAACACGATGCTGAAGACTATGCAAACCCAGACACATGGCCTTGACAGTGAGAAATACCCTTCTTTTTGGAGACTGGACTCTTCTCTGAGAACAAGTTCAAAGATATTTTGAAGGCAGATGCAGAGTCTCACTGAGTATGAAGTGGTTCAGATCACCTCTGCTCCCTACCTCTCACTACCTGACTTGCAGACTTTCACTTAACAATCAGACCATAATCTAGTTACAGAACTGTAGAACAGGAAAATGGAATCAACCTCATTTTCATAACCTAATTTTCATTGATTTTTCTAACTGGAAGAGTAAGCTTTTTCTCTTTAGGAGACCATATCTGGGATATGAGTAAGAACTCTATTTCAAAGTTATATTAGTATAGTATCTGATATAGCTAAGCAGAAGTGACCAATTGGCTCAACCATACTGAGTCCCTATAATGATATCTTCAGTGTACAGCAGTGATGAAGGCACATGATGCTGTATAACCACAGGCAAAACTTTTATGGATGGGTGTTTATTATTCAGTTCTACACAGCTCATCTAATCATTTTTGAATGGATAAGAAAATTCAATTCACTCCAATCACAATACGTTGTTGCTGGTAAAATTTAATATAGCTTCCGCAATGAAAAGAGAACTGCCAATAAATCTATGCTAGATGTAAACAAGGGTGGGGGAAACATTCACAGTTGTTACACAGTGTTTTAAACAAGCAAAGTTTGATTTTGATAATGACTGTACTCTCAAAGCACCTCATTCTTTTTCATTTATCCTGTCATTAGCCCATTCAGGAGGAACAATATTGATAATAAAAGAGGAAACACAGAGATTGGATGCTTCATGAGAGACCTACAGCATCATCTCTGAACTCCCTCCTCCCTCTTTTTCTGTACATCCCAATACATCTGCATTTGCACTGTTTCACTCCAACACCACTCGCATAAGACTATCTAAATGGGGGTCTTCAATGCCACATTAGTGACTAATTTGGGTGAGATAATCCCAATCAGCCCTGTGCAGAATAGCTGATATATCTGAAAACTCCAGCTCCATCTAACTATGTGGCATGCCAAAGGCCACAGAGAAAGATCTGGGATTCAAATCCCTGCCTTCCAGCCCCATTTGCTCTTTTTGTCACTTGTTCCAGCCTATCCTGAGCACTTCTCCACATGGTCTTCTTCCTGAGCTTTCCCATGGCTCTAGAGTTCACCTATTCCCTTCCTCCTCCATCTTTCATCTACCTTTCTGCTGGCTTTGGCATGTTCCAGGAACTTCCAAAAAATCTGACACGTCAGGGTTTGGTCCAGTGCCAGATGTAATAGTGCTGCTGACAGGTTAAAGAAGGAGAAAGAGGGGCTGTGCTGCAACATGACATCTCCATCCTTATCCCATGCCACAGCAAGGACACCAAATGGGATGAATGGTGAGGTGATTTTTTTCTTTAGATTCCTGTGTAAACCCATTTTATCTCACCTCTTCATCCAGAATTTGGTATGGGCAGAAAATGAAGCAGAAGGTGTAAGATCCAGTATATTTGCTGAGGAAATGTATCACTCTAGAAATCATTTTTTTTTTTTTTCCTGACATTTTATAATGTATAAAAAAACATGTAGAAGCAAGGTCCCAGGGTCATATTTTGACAGCTGGGACATGACCCTTGCAGGCTGATTACCCTTAATGCAAAGTGTGGAGAGGGCAAGCAGGGCTGAGACTTTACATCCCAATCAGCAATGGGTTTTAAGGAAAGGGGACACGAGAAGTGGTAGACCAGGAAACTCTTATCGGGGCACTGTGATTATACAATGCTTTTTTGTGCTTTCAGCTGTGCTTTGGAGCCATATAGGCTAATCCATCAGGTGATCTGTGCTACAATGAAATTTTGCTTATTGTGTCAGTGAATTTCCATAAATCCGGAGTAGAATTAAGATTTTTTTTTTTTTTTTAAAAAAAAAAGAGCTGTTTTTATGATTTAATGACATGGAATAAAGGCAACGTGAAATAAACATGCCACCTTCACGTATACTGTCCTCTTGATCACAAGACTTCCTTGTTTCACTCTTACCCTTCCAAAGTCCTTCCTTAGAGAGGATGAGAAGTAGAACTAGAACAACAAAATTGGGTTGCAGAAAGGACTGTGATGGGGAGAGAGGACCTAGTAAGTCAGGAAACATTTCAAGCCTCATGGCTCCATTGGATGTGGGACCTTCCAGGAACAAGAGCCTTCCACGCATTTTGACCATTAATCTAGCAAAGGTAAGCTTCCATCACTCTTCCCAAAGTGGTCGCAGAAACTTGAACTGTCTCTAATATAACATTTTAGGCCACTAATGAATTCTGTGATTAAAGTTCCCAGAATACCCCCCCCTTCTTGGTACACTTTCAAGTGAACATCAACTTCTCTGAATCATTCTACAGGTTCATTTTGACTTTTTCTAACAAAACAATGTTTCAAAGCCCTACCATGAGAGAAATATCAGCATGTTTTAAGTTGTTGGTGCTTTTCCCCTCCTGTTTTTCTTTTCCTTCCCTTAAAAAAGGTCTCTCATTTGAAAGTTCTTCTTGATGGAAACTTCCTCACCTGGCTGAATTTACTTACAGAAACTACAAGGAAGTGCTTATCCCAAAACCTTTTCTTTATTATGCTTTCCTATTTGAAGTGGGAGCTGAGGCACAAAGTAGTTTAACTTTTTTGCCTAATGTGGCACAGGAAGTTTGTGGGAACTGTACCTGAATCTATGGCACCCAGAGGCTTGAGCACAAGGCTCTTCATTCACTTCTCCATTTTTTTTCCAGCTTTCCATGAATACATTCTTCAAATAAATTTATGGGAGGAAGAAACACATTTGAAATCCCTGCTATGGAATATTTCCAAGCAAGTACTTCATATTCATCTTATTCTAATCAGGCATTTGATGCCTCTCCAGTTGGAGAACATAGACTTGTAACTGTTGGGCCAGGGTCTGGCTTTCACCGGCTTCATATTTGCGATGGGTGGCTTGGACTCCATCTGAAGATGATGAATAATTCACAGAAATCAAATGGGAGACACTTGTAAATGACAGCTAAACACAAGAAAGACAGCTCCTTCTTTGAAATGGACAGTTTTCAAGGAACAGAAGAATCAAATTTTAGAGTAATAAGGAACTCAGTGTCCATGTCTGGTTTAGCCCTCACTTCCCCAATAAGGAACCTGGAAAGAACAGGACAAAAAGTTGAAGACATACGCTGTACTGTGATAAGCTTTCCCAGCACTGTCCTTTGCTAAATCTCTGGCATTTCTGTGTATACCTCAGGAGGGAATTTAATCTGTACAATAACAGAAATTGCTTCTATTCCAAGAAATACAGAATGTAATTGCTTTTTTTTTTTTTTTTTTCATAATAATTATCTTTCCTTGTTTTCTGGATTCCTATTTGGAAACTAATGGAAAAAAACATTTACCTTAATTTAAAAAACAAACACATAAACCACATAAACTCCAAATACTTCTCTTTTGTTCAGACTGGTTTTGGAGCTACCCTTGTCAAGTGCTTGCAGAGTTTGGTTCTTTTAAAAATTTCTTTGTCAATCTTGGATCAATGGACAGTTTTTGTTTAATCAAGAAGATTTAACAAAAGGAAGAAAAGCAAAGAGGGGGGGAAATGAAGCACAACATAAATGTTTAAGTGATAAAGCTGTGATTTGACTAGCTGGGGTGTGGGGTGGGAGTTTGCTAAAGACAGGACACTGGGCCAGCAACACTGAACTGTGCAGTCTTAGAGAAAAAACATCTTTGTGACATTCAGATGATGCTGGGATTTGAAATCTCTACACTGGGACTGTTTTCCAGAATGCAGTTCCCCTTGTATCTCAGTTTTATCTTCTCCTTTAACCTAATCCTCAAATTATTGAAGACCACAGAATCACAGAATGGTAGGGGTTGGAAGGGACCTCTGAAGATCATCTAGTCTAACCCCCCTGCTAGAGCAAGATCCTAGAGTAGATCACACAGGAACACGTCCAGATGGGTTTTAAATGTCTTGCTCAGATTTTTTAGCTGCAGTCTCCAAGACTGGTAATTTCTACCTTAAACAAACACTTAAACAAGAAATGGACACCTTTGATGGTTGTAAAGTCTTCTATGCAAGCATAGACTGGGCTGTCCAGCTCAGCAGCCATTCTAAGGTAGCCATTAAAAACCAGTTGAAGGTGACAGCTCTTCAACAAATTCAGCCTTCTTTCTCATTCTTGTGGTCATAGTACTTCTTATTCAAATCCTACCACTTTTATCAGAGTTAGGTTTTCAGGTGTTACTCCAGCTCTGAGGTCAAGTCTAATTTTTGTGATAAATCTATGCCAGATGCTTGAGTCAAAGAGACCTTCAGCTAAGTCAATGTGTGTTACTTGGAAAAATGTCATAACTAGGCTGTCAAAATTCTATCATTTTTATATATGTATTGCATCCTTTCTGGCCTAGATAGGCTGTGGACAGTACACAGGATGTCTAAAACATCTCATATCTAAACAGACTTTTATCTTGTTGTCTGCTTTTTTCTCTATCAGCAATGACAAACCCCATACCTAAGTTATTTTTTCTAGTGAATTCAGCTTACTCTTGTACAAGAAGAGACAGTAATATCGATGTTCAAACCTGAGCCAAACCTGGGATGAGTTTCCAAGTTTGGCACAAGCCTTTATGACCTTCTGGAAATACTTCAATTCTTAGGTAGGGTGCAAGAATAAAGAATGGCTCTTAACACCACCAAAACATCCTTCAGGAGAACAGCTCTGTACCTGTGGATGGAAACTCAAAGTGCTTCTGAAACAAACCCAGTAGTGATTATATACTTTTAAAAGTGGTTTTTGCCTTCTTATTCTGTGCTTGTAAGTTGTTGTCTCACTGAGTGCACAGCTGGGGCTGCAAAGCAGCATTGACGTACAAATAATCAATCACTGTAGTTATTATTTTAATTATGGCACAGGGAAAGATTCCTTCATTTAACTGGGTTGCCAATAATGTTGGGCTTCAGACTCTCATGTTGACTGTGTAAGCAAAGCACCTTTTTCAGCTCTTTCTGAGGAAAGCAGTGAGAAAGGTTCCAACCTTTCCAACAAATGGCTTAGAGACCTGCCCCAAAATTACAAGACTTGAGTTATTAGCTGTCCTCACCCTGTCTGGATTTCAACTCACGTTTTTCCTAACCCAGACTTGATCACTGGCTTAACAGACATTGAGGGAGAAGTAACGGAAGCAGGTTTGCACTTCTTCCTTTTGAAGCTGAATCACTGTGTAACTGAGGGTGTACGAGATGTAGTTCAAGCAAGAGTAACAACCTCTGTGGACTGGAGGCATTCTGAGTGTATGGTGTCTGTACTTTTCAGGCACTGCCAAGCTCCCAACACCCTGGGAAACAAATGGTGCACCTAGGCACCAAGGAAGCTGAGGTACAAAGCAAACAAATAGGTATTCTTTCTGCTGCCTTGGATATAGGTGGACTGCAATCACTCTTCAGGCACTGTGTACTTCAATGGTGGGACTCCTTGTCACAGAAAACTCGTTATTCAGACTGACTCGGGTTCAAAAGCAATTGTACAAATTCATGTGTAGAAATCCTTTGAGAGCTACGAAATATGAAGGTAATACTTCCGGGTCAGGGAGTGTCTGTGTTGCTGGGCACTGGAAGGCACCACTTTCTGATCAACAGTACCCTGAGCTCACTGTTCTTATTCACACCTGTGCATGGGGTTAGAAAAAAGATACCAGATTTGATGGCTCAGTTTTCTGGTCCCTTATGGAAATTCTGACATTTTCAAGTACACCAGCACTAACTCAGGTGATATTTAGGAGCACAAAATCAATCCCATGATGGACTTGCTTAGAGCAGAGGTTGGATCTGCAGAAAAGCCCTTAGAACATGCTTCCTAGGCATAAAGCCAACTGGACTATGTGGGTCTCTGCTACAGTGACAAGGTTACCTCTGGGGTGACAGCTTTGAAAGCTCTGCTGTCTTCTCTCCCAACAGCCAGCCCCTCTATCACACCTGGTACAGCACCAGTGCTTTTGGGGATGATGCTTCTAGGTTTGACTCACTCAGATGCGCTCCCTGTAACCCAGCCCAAGAAAGCCATTTGCCAGAAGCTCCTGTCTTGCTTTCCATGTCTCTCCCTGCTTCTTGTTGCTTTTCCTTGGCATGCGCCTTTCAGCAGACATGAGGCAAACACTAGACATGTGGCAGCTGTGCTGGCACAGCCAGAAAACACATCAGTGGGAGATCCAGAGGAACAGATGCAACCCAGCAAGCCTGTGTGGACTGCCTGCACAAGCTTCTCCATGCCCAAAGCAGTGCCAAGTGCCTCAGCAACATGTAATGGGCACCATGCCCCCCAAACAGACAGACATAAACATTGACAAACCAAAGACCACATCAAAGTATTAAACAAATCCTTGCTGTGAGGCACTTGTCCTAGCCCGAGAAGTCAAAACAGATGGCCAGACTTGTACATCTTTGTTTTACTCATCTTAATTACACAGCATGTTTCCTGATCCCATTGGAAAGGCTGTTTTTCAGGACCTTCACTGTGTGCACAACTGAGTTTTAAGAAGTTATGTCAAATGTGTGACAGGGGAAAAATTGACCTATGGAAATAAGCAGCTCATTTCTCTGTTTTTGATAGATGATGTTTAAATAGGAGGGAGCTGGACTATAATTAATCAGATTAAATTCAGAACGGACACGTGCGAAATATCCCAGTGAGAAAGAAAAAAGCAGACTGAGTAAAGTGCATTGAAGAGGAGCTGGCTGTGTAACCAGGCTGTTGATCAGGCTCTGAGGATTTTTGTAGGCCACAAAATGAATAGGATTCAGCAGCACACTGCTGTTAAAAAGGTAGACCGTTTTCCAAAATAGGCTCTTGGCAGCCAACCATTTGAAGATCAGGGAAGGTGACCTCTCTGTACTTCATAACCTTCAACAGATTTTTATACTTTCCCCCCCTCCCAGTTGCTGAATTTGCAAGACCTGGGATGTAACTATTTCAATGCTCTCATGAGGTCTTGCAGTAGGGTACAATTTTAGACATCCTACATTAACAGACATTTAGACAAAGTGGAGAAAGTCCAAAGGAAAGCAACATGGGTAAAAAAAGGCTGAGGAAACATGACCTATAGAGAAATGCAATAGAAATGAGGTCTATTTAATCTGAAAAAGTAAGAGAGACCTATAATGATAGTTCTCTACACTCTCAAAATGCTCTTAATGGCATGGACAGAGCTTAGCTGTTTTTTGAAGGTGAGAGGACATGATGTAATCAACTTCATTTGTTAGTAGAACATGACAATTTAGGATTGAAAATGAGGAATTTTGCATGTAAACTTGAAGGACAATTTTAAGGCATTAAATTATAAATTACATCAAGTAAAAACACCTCAGGATCTAAGGAGAGGATGTGATTAAAAAACACTGTCCAGCTCTGACATTATCCCACAAGAGAGCAAAGATATTTTACGCCATTGCTATGAGAGAGTCATGCTGTCTGTATGGTAAATCAAGACAGTCTTTCAAAGGAAATTTCAGAAGTCCCTATTTCTGATATTTTCAATTTTTCCCCTGTAACTTTCTATGAAATTGTTCTTAAAGTTCTAAAACTTTGCTCAAGTAGAGTTGTAGCAGCAGCTCTCTTATGCCAAGAGGGTATATTAGCAAAATAAGATGCTTTTGAAGATGAGTAAAGGAGACAGTTTTAGTTCTAACATTTTAGGTCTGAACTTTCCTCTATGCTTTCTTGCTTCTCCAAGTTTAAAGAAGCCACTTTCACAGAAATGCATGGCTCAATTAGCAGGGTGCTGGATTTCCCACATACATAAAATCTAGTATAAAAAGGGACCTTCATATGTATCTAGTTTCAGAACAGGCCATTATACTCAGCAACTTTTGCTCCATGTTCTTATTTTAGGGCTTTCTGTGAATTTTTAAATGTATTTGGCTTTGGACAGCTTCAGGTTCTTTGCTGGATATCAGACCCTTTACTTAAAGATGTCAGGTAGATTGCCTGCATCAATATTGGGTTCATGTGCAACGTGACAGACCTTCAAGAGCAACCAACATGCACACAAACATATAGAGAGAAACACACATGCACTCGTGCATGTGCGTGCACACACACACTCCCTAAGATCATCATGCAGGGGAAATATTCTCCTCAATACATCAGCCACAATGCACCCTGGTGGTAAGTCATTGGTTCAGATACTTGAAAAATAGAATACTAAAAATGTGTCTCATATTTGAATTATAAAAAAAAAAAGAGCCCAAGATCTAATAAGCCTCCAAGCATTTATAATATTCTCATTTGGAAGTTACAAAGCAGGCAAGCTGGATACATACTAAATGCAAGAACAAATAACCATAAATGAAATGTTAAGAATTCAAAGCCAAAACCATTTGCTAAAAAGCATAAATAGAGCATAATTTCAGTTGGTCAGATGCCAAATTAAAAGTAAAAAGAGACTAACAAAATAAAATCAGAGCAGAAAATGTTATTAGAAATTAAGCTAAAGGGAAGTGTATGTGCATATTTTCTTTCTTTTGTGATTATCAGAGGTATTTTTTAGGAGGGAGAGGGGTAAGTTTAAAGGGCAAGAGATAGCTTTGCACATCTAAACTAATGTTCTGGTCAACATATAATGAAAACAAATAATGTAAAGCTTATGTTTCTCTTTCAGATCATGTTTATAACAGAACAACTGAGCTCTCTAACCAAGTGACATTGTGGAGGACTTAAGTGGTGGTGCAGAGGATTAGGTGCAAAGAGGATTCCTCCATTTGCATTTCTGAGGCACTGTGACAATGTGTCCTACAACCTATCTTTCTGCATGTCTGGGTGTCCCTGGAGGAGTCATCCTGGACAAGTCTGGAGAGCATGCTCAAAGCAGTCGGGAACCCCTGCCCCAGCACTGAGGTGACTTGGAAGAGCAGATGATCACTGACTATTTGCAGGGATGGTCTGAAGAGGCAGCGTTGGGTGATAGTCAGCCATCAGGGAACCTGACCTGCTCCTGGACACCACCATGCTGGCACTTCATGGGACAAATGATGCCATCAAGTTTGACACCTCATCCTTCCCCAGGGGTGTTGAGAAATGTAGGTCATATCAGAGACACCCATTTGTGTGCTGGGGATGTGGCTGGGAACACCCTTACCTTTGCTGTCTCAGCAGGAGCTACCTTGATCTGCCTTCACTTACACTGCCAGTACCAGAGCAATTGCCTTCAGGAGTAGATGGAGCCATGGGGAGCAGGGAACAGTGTAGGAAAGGGGGAGGATGGCATAGAGCAGAATATCCCCATTTCTAACACAGAAGAGAGAGAGACCTAAGAGGGACTTTTGCAGAAAGGGAGATCTTTCAGAGGAGCCCACACAGTTGTTAAGGGGCCCAAATTCTCTCTACAGCTCTGTCTCATTGGTATGTAGGAAAGGAGCAGAGGCTAACTCTGCTTTCTCATGTCAAGGAGAAGAAAAATCTTCTCCTATACTTTCTGGAGTCCTCTTGTCCTGTCTTGTTTTAACCCCCCATCATTAAAGAGAATTCATTTTGCAGCCTGCTGTTCTACTGATCATGGAGAAAACTCCTGAGAAATCATATCAGTGGCCCCTCCATTCCTGCCCTTACTACGTGAATTATAGAGTTAACACAAGATCTGTGCAGACATGAGTTGGGCTCTTACTGAGTAAGAATATTCACACATGGTGCTATCCAGAAACAAGTGGCTGGTCCTGAATAACTTATTCCAGCACAACTTGATGTTGAGACAAGCTCTTGAGGAAAGAAAGGAACCTGTCATCAAGGAGACTTAAATACAGATGGCTGAGAATTTTTTTCTCCAAATATTTTCTTGATTAAACAGACATTTCCATTTTAAATTGGATGGAAATCCAGAAAAATCAAGCATTTAGTTTTATGACATAAGCTCAGCATTTTTTCATCAAAACAGTTTTGATTTCTGTTGATCATAGATTTTTCTTTTCAGTAAAATCAAGTTTGCAACCAGATGTTTTTATGGTTTTAAACAAAATATGGGGCTGGCCACTGTTGATTGTAAGACTTTTTTATTAAAACTTGTCTACTTAAAGCATCACTAAGACACTTCCTAACAGAAACACCACTGCATATTGCAGTTGTTGCAGTCACCACTATTTGTGTTTGTATTGCAAAAGCATCCATTGCAGTACTGGTGTTCAAAGGAAAACCTCAGGAAGTGTTAGTGGTAATTGCTTCCATATGCCATTTTGAATGGCTGCAAGAAAGAGTGTCTATTAGGTCTTTCACAAGCAATATTTTATATGCGTGTTCACCTTTCTCAGGCACAGCCATCTCAAAGATTCTCATCTGTGTAGGCATGTCTGGTGGGAGTTGTGCCCAGGGTGTGCTGCCCTGGGTGTTTGCTGCCTTCACCTCTGCCATATCCTTCTATCATGTGTGAGAATCTGGGGCCACATGCCAGACAGCATGAATCTGGAGCCATAGCCAGTTCAGCTGACAGCAGGGCCTGGTCTGTGGCCAAATTGAAAAAGCAAATGCTGAACTGCAGGCAAAAGACAGAAAGTCTTTGGTTTTATTTTCTGTGCCCTAGCAGGGAGGCTTGGTCACTGTAGGAAGATGGTGATACCTTACCTTTGCCATGTGGCTGGAAGCAATTCAGCTTAAGAGCATGGTTTGATTGGTGTGGCTAGTCTGTGCATCTTAGATTAACTGGGAGAAAGACAAGGTACAGCTAGTGAAGTAGCTGCAGGATTCATAGATGCCCACAGAGCAGAGCAGTATTAACACCTTGTGAATCTCTATTTAACAGGTCCAAAATTCGTGAGGAAGAGCAAGCAAAAAGGAATCCTCAAATCTTATTTTAGACATATGAGGAAACACTCTACATGCCCATGCCATTTTGAATTAACAAGTTGTTCTCAAATAAGGTGTAATGGGAAATAAACCCTAATGAAAGCAAACAGTACCTTGTGTTTCACAGTCTGTCACTTCGCTTGTTTGCTACTCAAGAGGAAGGCACTGAGAGATTTCTCACAAAAACAAATTTAGTCTCCATGCAACTTAATACTGACAGAAATACACCCACTAGTACCACTTCTCTCCTTTACAGATATATTTTCTTTTTTCCTTTCAGGACGAAAAGGACAAAAACCATCTACTTGTTCTACACGCCTTCAATCTACCTGTTGTTGTAGGACAAGACTTTCCTCTACACACATGAAAATGAACTTTAACTTAGAGGGGAGAAAGTAACAAAGGCAGGGATGTTTGTTTTCAACGAGCAGCAGAAGCAGAGCTAAGAGACCTTTCTCAGAAGACATGCTTGCTCAGACTTGTTGAGGGGGCTCAGGTGAGGACCCATTGGCTAAGCCTTATTTAACACAACTGGGAGACCCATAAGCAGCTACCGGCCTTTCGTGTGGCTACCATATGCCCAGCCAGCAGCCTGGCTTTCCACAGCACCTTATAACCCTCTGCAGGCTCCTGCTTGAGGCACTTGTTTAGTTTGCTTGACCTTAGACCTGGCCTTAAATTTACTAACAGGATTATGGAGACTGGTCCTGCCAAAGCTCATAACACTAGTGAATCTCAGAGAAACTTGATGATTTTCATAAAACCTCACCTCCAAGAGTCATGTGAATTTCATGTGATTCACTCTTTTACAAAGTATAGGCTTAATAATTCTCATGGTGTTGGGAAAAAACTGTAAAAAAAGCCCTGGTCATTGTATCTTAAAGACATAAAACTAGAAGACTCATTAAATACTCTATAATTAATCTCAAATAAAGAAACATCATGTAATGTAAAAGAGCACCTAAGGGTTCTGAGGCACCTGGCTCATAGGTGTCAATGTTGTTATGCTGTATTTTTAAATGAGTGCTTTGTACCCATAGAGAGACAGTCCATCAGTGAGACAGGCTGAACTGGTTCCCCAGAGCTATGTGTTCAGCAAAGGCCCCAGCAGCATTTGAGCAATTTAGCACTTTCCAGGAAGCCAGACAAACTAACACAGCCTGTTTATTTCCTTTCTTTCAGTACTCCCACGTTGGTGCCTCTGTAAAGGAAAATATTGATGGATCTGAAATATGTACGACATAGACTGGGAGTCCATGGCAGTCATCCCCTAGCAAGCTGTTTCTGAGGCTGTTTGCTTTAGTGAGACCATGAATTATTCTCATTCTCTCTTTTATTTATTTTTTTTTTTCATGGGCATATGAATTTGCTACCTGCTAAGGTGCTGCACAATTAAAACCACCAGTGGCATGGAGGAAGAAATGGCAACGTTTGCTCTACAGAGAGAGGTTTGCAGAAGATTTCAAGATTCAATAAAGGAAGCATTTTCCCACTTTAAAAAAAAAAAAAAAAAAAAAAAAGAGAGAGATGAGAATAATGTTTAGAGCCAGCCTGTCAATTTTTTTAAATTTCACTGAAATTTCTATTGATCCATTTAACTTCCAGAGGGTGTTATGGTTCATTTCAAAGTGTGACATGCCTCAAGATCCCTATTTAAGCACTGAATATTTTTGAACCATATCCTTCATCGGGTTGCCATGCAAGACAGCAAGAAAACTTCAGTGGAAACTGTGTAAAATCCTACTCCTTTTTTCTTGATTCGGAGACAGAACTGGGCTGAGTGGTCTCAGTGGCTGGAGATGGGGACAGTGGGGACCCAGTGGCTGCTGGAGGGAGCCTTGCAGGACATGAAGAAGTCCTGAGGTGGAGAAGTGATCAGGTGCAGGGTCTACTCCTCCAGCAACAGCCAAAAATGAAACCATCCAAAGATGCTGTCCCCCCTCCCATCCTCCATTGCTTCTGTAAGCATAAAGAAAATGGCTTTGCCTCGGTATGAAGTTCCCATTTCTACATACTGGAACAAAGAGGAACAGCTCAATTCCCCTCTTTAACAAAACCCTAAGAGGAAACCCTTCCGTAGATGACTAATTCCTGCAGATGACCTCAAAATTCACACTAGGGGGAGTTTAATCCCCCGTGAGAAAAGCAAGGAGCCGAGAGATTGTTTAGGAAACCCAAACGACCTATCCCGTTCAGTCCCTTTGCACCAACGTGTTCCTGTACCAAACAAAGAACGTACCCCTCAGAGGATGTGCCTGGCTCTGTGACCATCCAGGAGAGGCCACAGCACAGTCATACTGTGAGCAGTCTCCTAGCGTGAAAATGGATCATGGCAGCTGTAATAACGCAAGAGCCAATGAAATAACAACTGAACTTGTGTTTTCAATATATGCAGAGAGATTACTTGTTTTAATAATGACTGGAGGGATGCGAGTACTAAAATGTCTCAGTGTTAACCTGCATGCTCTGCTAAGCCTTCATGTGGTCAAGAAGAAAGAACTCAGCAATGCTGATAGAAACTATGCTCTTTTTTTCCTTTCAAAAATTAATCCAGTTTCACTTTTATGCAAAATTCATAGCAACCCAAAACATTTCAGAAACAGCTTTATTACTATCATTCCTTTCCTTTCAGAAAGTACATTTGTGCAGCACTTTCAGAAAGTACTTTGTGAAAATATCTGGTAAAAATAATAGCTCCACCTTCAAGGGGTGTTAGATCACAGCTGGCAGCCAAAGATCAGACACATCCACCTGACAAACCCTTTGAAGCCCAAGCAGAGACACTTTAACATCCAGAAGGAATAGTTTATTCATGTGATTGCTTTTTCTTTTCCTATTGTATCCTCATGTATTTGTCTGTTACGCTTCTCTGTTCCATGTCACCTCTAAGACCCCAGTTAATCAAGACCCTGAATTTGCTCCTTTCCTGGCAAACCCCCTAAGGCAGAGTGCCCAGTGGCTCTGCAGGCCACAGACAATAATTGCTTTAATTTGTATTATTTTCCGTGTCTTTAGCAGCAGGTTCATACATTTTTAAATAGATAACAAGGAATTTCTACACAATGAAAGCATGTCTAGCAAAAAAAAAAAAAATTGATCAAGGGTTTTATCTATGCTTATTTTGATAAATCAATCTGCAAAATAATCTTCCCCCCAAAAACACAGGGTAGTGCTGAGGTTTGAGTTTGTGGTTTTGCTCTGCCCTTCACGGATGATCAGTTCCTGTACTTTCCTTTTTTCCTCTACATTTTATGTTCCCAAACAGGATGATTTTCAGAAACCATCACTCTGTGTAGCCTAACCACCCTCTTCAAGAGGACAAACCACACTGTGTTGTGGGGGACATGTAGCTAGTCTAAAAGGCAAATTTAGCATAAAGAAGAATTTTTTCAGGAATTAGATCAAGATGTCACACACTCTCATTTACTCATGACTCCCTAAAACATAGTTTGTAATTTTAAAAAACCTGTTCATGTCTGTTTATTTAATAATACTATTCATTTGCTTAACATTTAGTAGAATGCTTAAAATACTATCCTTAGCAAGAGGCCATCTAAAACCTTTGCAAATAATTACATTTATTGTATTTCATACTAGTAGTTACAAGAAAATAGATCACGTAATTTTTCTCCTAATTTCTATTTCTTTCATGCTTTCCTCAATAAACAAGCATTAAGAAGGAGCCTGTCCTTTCACCGCAATGTTGTTTGTTTCTATAATTGAGATAAACCAGCTCAGTGTGACAGCTGGAATTTCAGATTTTCTTTTAGACCAGAGGATGGAATGGAGTACTTCTGCTTTAATTCCCCTTCTGGAGTAACATTCCATGGGTGCCTGTCTGAAATCGTCTGAGTGATGGAAGTCTTTTAAGCACAGTCCTAGTAAGTATCATAAAATGGAAGAGCTGTTGCATTGTGTCCTGGTTAAGCATGGTTAGAAACCCTTGCAAATTTTCTTTTCCCTCGAGCAATTATTTTTTTAGCTTGTTCAGTTTATCTGCACCTGCCTGCAGAAACCCAGCATTAGAAGCATTGTTAAGCACTTCTTTCTGTTGGAAATCATCCACTAATTTGTACCTCCTAAAACTTCTTTCAGTCATCAGAAATGAGCAGAATGATGTCAGCTTAGTTGCAGGTTTTTCTGTGTGTGCTTAGGGGAAGCCTCCCGGTGATCAATGTCTTTTTCTGGTCTGAAATTGTAGATGTCTTCCTCAAATATCTGCAATCCTAAATGTAAACCTCCTGATAGGTACTTGTGCAATGGATTGCAGGTGGAGAGTCTAAGACTACAGAAAGGGAACCTAGGAAAGGATAAATGGAAATCTGGGGACAGACTGCATAGGGAGGAGGAAGGGAAAGCTGAAGAACAGGACATTACATGAGTACATAATTGGGAGTGGGGGGGAAGAGACTGAAGGACAAGAAAGTGTACAAAAGTCAGAAGCAATAAAAGGACACTTATGAAACTTTAAGATGATGGGGAGGAACGATATGTTTGAGGGAGGAACAAAGAGATATGAACGGAAACCTGATCTCATCCTGTCCTTCTATTGCATGGAAGAAAATTGCTGTGAAGGAATAAAATCTTTCAGCTTCTCGTCCCATGTCACCTAATGCTGTGTGTCCATATAAAAGGTCTCCAGATATTCACTCAACTTTTAGTATTCTAAGACTGATCAATCCTAGGTAGGTCTTTTGGCAGCCATCTGAGATATTGGGTGAAAAATTTGGAGGTTCACCCTGAGTGATAGCACTGATGGTAGACTGCAAAAAACTCAATCTTCATCTCTTGGTCCTGTTCTCTGCAGACTCAGTGGCAGTGAGGAACTGCTGCTCTGCTACATGCAGGGAGCATACACATTTCCAGCAGGGAAAGTAAAAATTTGTAGACAAATATATATCCTTGTTACTCTGAGGATATATACGAACAAGTGAAGAGGAAAACAGGAACTTTACAAGAATATTGCACTCAGCAGGACATACAACCACAAGGAGGTAAGAATGAAATTGTGCTGGAAAGAAACTTGAAAAAATTCTGAAACCACAAGAAAGTTTGGTTGTGCACAAACCTAGCCCATATCTCAGTAGTGTATTACATGCCATTGTCTTGTTCTCCCTTTGAGTGTTTACTTGCATTTAAACCAGCCCAGCATCTGGTGGAGGATACTATTGCTTGTTTCAAAACCTTTGCTTGGGTAGCATCACTTCAGAATAAATGAGTGCCTGAATGTAATGTGTAGGGAGTTCAGTGATTTGTGTGATTGGGTTTTACACACTCATTTGGAGACACAAGTGGGATTTGGAGAAGGTGACAAGGGAGGAACTGCATGTGTGGCTAACTCAACATGTACCACAGATTCTGTATGTAGGAAGAAAAGTGAAAAACATGTGTAGCAGGATAGATAAGAACACTTTTAAAAATTATGTCTTCATGATAAAAGGATAGATTTGAGGAACATTGTTGCTAAGTCACAAGAAACCACACAAACAAGAAAAAGAAAAAAAAAAGCAATGTTTGTTAATATCATGGGAACTGTGGACACACAGATGTCTATTTTTCATAATACAGTTTCTGGCTCTCTATTTTCTATGAATGAAAACAATTAGTTCAGCTTGTCTGCTTGTCTTTTGCACTGGATTTCTGACAAAATGCCCCTAGTCCTGGCAAGTCAAGCAAAATGCACGATGATGTACCAGCTTCCCTGAAGCATCTTAGGGACTACTGCTTCACCTGCGCATAATCCACTTACATTTGTCTGCTGCAGACAGTGGCATTCAGTTACCCTTCACGTGTTTTCCCCATAGTCTCTGATACCCACTGCAGATGTAAAGGATGAGTCATCTTTGGTCATAATCTTGAGTTGTTTGGGAGGCTGACTATATGTAAAAGATTTTGGCTTAGGTAGAAACCACCTGAAAGATGACACAGCTGATTCCCTTTTAATTAAGTGGGGAGGTGGAGTTGTTACGGCAAAAATATGAGACCCAACTGCATGGCATGGAGAACTCAAGACAGTCAATAGGATCACCTGTTTTTTTCCTTACTATTGCAGAAGCAAATGTCCCTACAGCTTTTCAGTTCCAGATCTCTTACTTCCCAGGGAAAAAACCCCACAACCAAAACAGCAACAAGAAAAGCCCATTTAAAATAAGCACTAATAATGATTGTTTGATCTCATGGTTTGATGTCTACATGTTTATTTATTGTGGAAAAAGTACTTATGGGCCCGAGAGCAGTTGCTTTTATTTTACTCTCATCTCTTTGATTTGAGAGGCTTTTTGTATGTAATGTTTTTCTCCAGAGAGATGTTGTATGGTCTGTGTTTCAAGCAGTTAGAGTAAAAAAGATGATTGCACAAAGTTCTTTCCTTGTTAGATGTGACAGTTAGATGGGAAAGACCTTGAGTGTCTACACTGATAAGGGGTCTGTCATGTCAGGGAATAAGGAAAAGTACAATATTCCTGGAAGAGCTTTAAATTACATTTTCATTCTGACCTACTTTTCCTCCAATTTTCAAGGTCTACTTGGTGATGACTTGATAAGGGCAAAGCTAAGAGCAACCAATAAGAAATTTAGCTTGAGCAAAGTAAGACTACATTGCTCTGGTGGCTCTGACTGAAAATAATTCCTGATTTATTATAATTCTTCATTCACATTTGTTTAGTCCTTTCACTGGAAGTCTCACTACTGTGAGCATTAGTTGGAGGAGGCTGACAAAGATTGCAAATAGCCCTTTATAAAAAAAACCCCACTTTTGTAGTATGAGGAGTTCCCTACCTTCAGTCATAGTAATCCCCTAGAAATGGGATTTTTGGAGGTGTAGGATTGTGTTTTGGGCCTGTGGACAGTCTTGCAGAGGTGACAATTGTAATGACCTGTGGTAGGATCTTGTCTGAAATTAGTGTCTAGCTGTTCTTTAACACATTGTCCAGCACACACTGCCTTGGAAGTATGAGTTTCCAAAACGTCCCAGCTGCTGACTGCAGCCCAGGTTCATTCCATATGACTCCAGATACTTCCACATGACTTGAGATACTTTACTGTATCTCCTGCACTGCCAGCCAGTTTTGTATCAGGTCCCATTTTCTATTAATTAAGAGAGAGAGGCATTTCTAGAAGATCTTGCCAGGTTTGGCCAATCTCTCAGAACCCTTTGAAGTGTCTCCTGACACTAGAAGAAATGAAAATCCTAAGTCAGACATTAACTAAAGGCAGGATGAATTTAGGCCTTTGACTCCAGCTCCACTATGCTGTGAGTCACCTCTCAGGGCTGCTGTTCAATTCCAGCTGCTAGTTTGTACTGAAGGTCAACACAAATTGCTTGTGGGAGCACGGCCCATGGCACAATTCTGACTGTGAGAAAAAAATAAGAAGAAATAATAGGCATCCAGCAGTCACTCATGCTGAAAAACTGAATGAGAAACAAGTCCCTTGTACACAGAATAGCCTCAGAGACAAAATTGTGTATAATTCCTTGAATACTGATAAGATATCATTAAATCACAGAAAAGACATCCTAGGGATAAAATAAAAATGGTGGATGGGTCCTCAACACGTTGCATATTAAATCCCAGCAACCGGAAAAAGCAGCAATATGTTGTTTCCATTTCCATGTCTTCTCTGTACATATCAATCAAATCAGTGCTTGCTGGGTTCTAACATCTCTGTGTTTCTAACATCTACAGGAACCCAGTTTCATAAGAGCTTTTGATTCACTTTTAAAGCCCTATCACTGGAAACATTCATTTTGTACAGAGTCTCCATTAAACAAAATGGGTTACAATTTAACCAAGACTTTCCAGTTCTAGGACAGGCATAAGTAATTAAGTAGATGGTTTCAGACAGTTTTCAGACTATAACATGGGGTTAGTGGGAAGCTCAAAACCTGCATACACATGGTTGTTTTTTAATTATGCTAGACTTTTTCAGGAAGAATATTCCTAATCTGTATATCTTTATATAATCTTTTAAAATAATCCCAGCTAAATGAGCTCTCAGATGTATATATGGAAGTCAAAGAAATAACTTATTCAATTTTTTTTTTGTATAGTTTGTTTTGATTTTTAACTCTTCAGATAATTCTGTGGATAAAGAAGTTATTAAAAAAAAACCAAAACTGATGTTATGAAATACTTGCATATCAGAACAATATTGATATGGATGGATGGTATGGATTTAAACGGAGTAACTCCAAAACATTTTTTTGATCTGAATGGTAGATAGATAAGCACTGCAAAATTAATATACTTCCTTAAACAACTGCATTATATGGAAACATTCCTGCTGAGGTATAAATTGGCACTGTAAAAAGAGCAGCAGGTGTTAAAGCAAATCCCAGACTCATTTAGACAAGAGGAAAACTTGCCAAGCCACGTACATGTCAAATTTGCTGCTCCCAGTAATACTGGAGACTGTTCCATTAAGGGCTGAGTTTCCCAGACAGAGAAATCAGGAGAAACCCTGCGATGTTTTTCTGTCGTTAGGCACAGCCAATTGGACCTGCAGTAAAATGAATCTCTTCCAAGCATGCGGAGCATTGACCGTTTGCTAAGCCCCATGTGGTACCAGGCACTCCTCCAGAACTAGGGACTGTAGTAAAGTGATTATGGGATTCTGTGACTGATGGCTCTATCACATGCCTGAGATTCATGGCTCACATAGCCATGCTCCAGTGACGGGTGGTGGTGTGCCTGCAGAAAATGCAAAGGAATTTGCATTTTAGTGTAGTTTAGCCAACAGCAGAAAGGAGTTAAGACTAGTCATCTTAATTTGCATTTGCAGTGAGCAAAATAAGTGCCTAAAGACAATGGCCACAACTTGATGTATGTATGCTGATTTAATTTGGCATCTGAGGATCTACCATGGAAAAATCCTCAGTGGTCTGGTTAAACCACATACCCACAGGCTCCCTAACTTTTAGGTATCTGTTCACACTGAATCTCAGTTTTCTGCTGTTCCCTTTCACTGTTTTTTCTGTTGCCTTTGGCTATAAACTAGCTGTGTACATTAAAAAGGCAGCATTGCCTCTCAGGGTATTTCAGGCTTTTCTTCTTTGCAAGATTAGACAGCCTCCTGTCTGTTCCTTAGCTAGAGGAAAAAGAGCTACCCTTTTAGCCTTGCCATCCTTCTAAGGACTAATATTCCCCTTGTTTCTTCATTTCTTTTTCCAATTTGCAGTGGCCTTCAGTGCAATACTTTAAGTACTCTCTTTTCAGAATATGTTTAGGTTTTAACACCATTCATCTAGATGTAAAAATAATGGTTCAGCCTTGGTGTACTAACCCTACTGCCTTATTTGAAAGAGCTTGAGTTTTAGTGGTCAGGTCCTCTCCCTTGCCAAAATCATTCTGCAAGTTTCCCAACAAGTGGTTCCCAGTCCACTTAGTGCTTATTTCTTGGGTTCTGCAACTTCCCTTTGGACAAATCAAATGTGGTGTGCCTCCTGGCTTTGCAGTCTGGTTAGCAGTGAAAATCAAACCAAAGGCCTTTGAGGTGAAGCACTGTGTCATGAACAGATTATGGTTATGGAAGTTGTATTTCTGTTCCCTCAATACAAGTAATAAATGGGAGGCAGCTTCATTCTCATGATTTAAGCCATAATATTTAAATTCCTATAGATTATAGATGCTTGACTGTCCCTGGAGCTGCCCATGGCCCCTTCTTGGAGGGGTGAACATGTCAACATGTCTACTGCTTTTTCATAAGGTAGATGTTAAGGTACAGAAAGATTTCTCTGACTTGTTCACAGCCATAGTGAAAAAAACTGGAGCAGAGCAGGGAACTGAACCTGTGTTTATCAGATCCCAGGAATATGTGCTATCTAGTGTCCTGTGCTTCCTCCACATTCTGAAACCAACAAAAGCTGTTTGGAAAATGATATTATCAGAAACAGACACTGAACATAACAGAAGCCAATGGAATGATTCTAGCACCGTTCCCCCTCCAGTGTTTAGAAGATCAAGAAAAAGACCTTTTGAAGGCAAACTGTCCTCCATCCTTTCCCTCTGGGGTAGTTTACATGAGGAAAAATCCCAGACTTTTGAAACCACACAGAAGGAGGTTAATGCAAATGGATGGTTGTAGGACCACAGAAAAGACTTTCTGAAGTGTAGTCCCTGCTGTCACAAGTGGGAGAACTACAGAAACTCTCCCATAAGGTTATCAATATTAATCCTGAAACCAGTAAGGCTTTTTCCTCTTTGCTAGTTCTTCTGAGAAGCTTTTCCAGAGCTACTCTTCTGTGCTGGTTAGCAGCTTTCTCCCAATTACCAGCCTAAATTATTGTATTTATTTTACCATTGCTTTGCTCCTGCCCAGTTTACGTCTCTATTGCACAGCTTCTTCCAAATAAAACCACTGTCCTGGATCTTTGTCAACTGGAAATTTGAGGCAGATTTCATTTCTGAACCAGTCCAGAGCTCATTTAAGTCAATAGGAGTCTCTGTTGAGTTCAGTATGCTTTCCAAGTGGGCCTTTATAGTCTATCCCTGTAGTCAGCTGGAAATAAAAGGTCTGTGTTGATAAAACAATGTGCCTACCAGAATTTTACTGCAACTTAGACTGTAGAATCCTTAATTTACTTGCTTTTATTGGCCAGTTCAGGAAGGAAAGACAGGGAGGTAGAATATCCAACATATCAATAATAAGTGGGATCTAACAGCCAGTAGGAAAGGTACTAAACTTAAAAACAAGTGCAGTGGAGCACTTCCTTATGAAGGCTTTACAATGAAGCCATCTCTGGAATTATTTTACTGCCATTTGTCTTCATTTCACTCCTCTGCTCACTTGGGCACTGAATAAAACCAATATGTCTGGGAAGAAAAACACGCAAAATGTTCTTTTCATGTTCCTTTTTTTTTTTTTATAATCAGCTGAAAGAATGAAATCCTCTAATTCTCCAAAGGTGACATTATCATCAAAGATATTTGTGTCCAAAATGTAATGCCTTTTTAACAGTCATCCAATGCATAAGGGGTCCCTCATTCTAGCTTTTATAGTTTTCCTGAAGTGCCACAATCCAAAGTTGTATTTACAGTTACAAAACAATTATTTTACTTGTAGTGATGAAAACAATAGGCCATAAGAAGTGGTCAAAACTGTACACTGTAAGAAGTGAACAAAGCTGTTGTCAATACACTGATTGACCAAAATTACAGACAGTAGAAACTCAAGTGATTATCCATGCAGATAAATTAATCACATAATATTAAGCAACAGATGTTAAAGAACTGCTAAAGTAACCATAGCTTGAGATACAAGCAACCTGTGGAAAAAAAGGTGGTCCTAATTTAGGACTTAATGTGACCTAAATCCAGCACAGCAGAAGTGAAAGCAGAAACAGTGTGAGCTGGAACATGTCAGTAGTAAGTTAAGACCCAGCAATCAGCAAGGACACAAGACCCACAACACCTCAAAAAATCCTCAGCAGCCTTCCCAGAAGAGTTGGGATTGTTGTTCTCTTCCTATATATCTCCAGTTCCAGCTAAGGAGTTGATTTAACTATTTAAATGTTTGCAATCATTAACCTTTCAATAAAAACACAGCTTCAGCTTATTAAGCTCATTAGCCTGTAACAAATGAAGCTTTTGAACATGCCAAGGAGCAAAATATAACTGGATTCAGAAAGCAATTAGCAGCATTTGGAGAGGATGATAGGTCTCTTGAGGGCTATTCAGCAAAGAGATATGGATACAGTCTCAGATTCAGGAGGTCCCTAGGCTGCAGGGCAGTTCTTTCAAGGGAATATCATACATGTTTGTCTAGTTCTTACTGACTCTTTTACTCCTTGGTTCCTGGGTCAGGTGGTCCCTTGATTTGATTCACTGCTACTGTTCTTATGTACTATTAATGCTTGGCCAGCAACCAACACAGTGTCATACTAGCTGAAAAAAAGTAGTAGAAAGCACTGATTTACACCTTATAAACTAAGCAGCCTCTACAGCAGAGTGGTGGTACAAGCACTATAGCCAAAGCCCTCCATAAGTCTAGCCTTTGACCGAAGAATGAATGTTACTCAGCGTGGAAGATAAAGGCTAATTCAGCAGCAGTTGATACCAGAGTAATTATCAACCACACACAGCTATAACAAAGTGTACAAAGTTTTTGATTTTTATCCTTTCCTTTCTTCTTTTTTTTCAGGTTAAGCAGGAAAACCCTTGAACTAGAAGGATTTGCATTACTGCACATTGTAAAGGACCAGTTTTCAGTATCTTGTAAACTTAGGCTGAGACATGAAGGAATGCTTGGCTATATCACCTTGCATTTTACATTTTCAGGCCGTGCATCGCTTTCTTGGAGGATCATTCTTATACTCTAAGATATTCTCAGGATCCCCCCCCCCAGGATCTCTCCTTGGACCAAAGCTTCATGCATACAGATTCCAACACTGCCACATGCTTCTCCTGGACCTACTTCAAACATCACCAAAACATTTACAGGTTAAGCTCTTGCCTGACAGATGGCACAGTTGTTTAACATGTTAAATACAACACCAAAAGGATAGAAACCTCTTCAAGCTACTGCTATAATTAGTGAGAGGTAAACAGTATAAATCTACTACCAGCGTAGTTTTTATTCTGGTTTTCATGCTTACTGTGTTCTCTACAAATTTCTCATCTTCAGTTTTGTGTGCACTTAATGCCCCAGAGTAACTTTATTGCTCAAGTACACTCCAAATCTCAAGGAACTACTCAAGTAACTGAGCTGACAGTGTCTCTCTTTCATTCCAGGAAAAGTTAAAGAACAGGAAAATGGAAACTTTTTGTTCTTGATCATTCAATCTGAGCTAAATTTACTGAACTTCAGCAGTGCGTCTTACAAAAGTTTTATTCTCCTTAGTGACTGGAATTACCTATATTTTCTATGATGCACCTTGGAAATGAGATTCAGATGAAACAATGTAACAGATCTCCCTGCTATCAGGCCAAGAATAACTGGAGGCTTGTTCATTCAGACTAGTTTTTATTGAGGTCCCTGAACCACTTGCACAAAAGGAAAAGCTGTTGCTTTCAATCTTCTCTGTGTGGATGGTATCAATGCCACATATGTCAGTTGTGGCTACAACAAAAAGCCAGTTCATGCTCCTATTCTATTTCAAAATCATCATCTTGTGGAAAGTTGTCTGCGAAGCTGCTTGTATTCTTGATTTAGCTCTTGGAGGCTTAGGGTTGCATGTATCATTGCATGAATTATTTTGACCAAAGAATTAATGTTACTCAGCATGGAAGATAAAGGCTTATGTGGCTATTCCCCCACCCAACGCTCATCAGACAGGTCTCAAATATACTGTAGTTTGTGTATCTGATCACCAGAATTGCCTGTATTTTTTTTTCCAGATGGAGAAGAGTCCTAAGACCCTAGCATGGGGTCCAGCTGGAAACACCATGATAAATGTTACACAAGCCATGCTAGAAAGATACACTAAATGTTATACATAGATCCAATGGCTTCTCAAATGAGTAAGCAGAGACCTAACTGAACATCATCATTAAAACGTGTGGTAACACCTGATCCTTATGGAGGCCACTGCATTAAATGGTGTAGGTGATGAGGACAGGCTGTGAGAGCCAGAAGCTTTATAAGTATGAGCGAACTCACTCATATGTGAAATTCTTCGATCTTTTAATAGGAACAAAAGTCACAGAGCAATTTACCAATTGCAAAGATGTAAGCTTGTGTCAGATGTACGCAAATGCTTCTAGAACAGAGCAGTCATGTTCAGACTGAGACAAACTACTGCACAAAGTATCCTTAATAAGGATACTAAGAGCTTTGCAGTTTTGGTGTTTGGGGTTTTAAAAAAAAAAATTTTCTTTTTTTTTCTCCTCATTTCCTGACATTTCAGCTGAGATGAGAGTGGCATTGTTGATTTTAAGAGGGCAGACTTCACAAGCAGATTAACATGCTCCATATGTCTGGTCAGTTTGTCAAAGAGCCCAAAATGTGCATCTATTAAATATAATGAACAAGGAATGATAGATGATGTTGCACACTCCCAAAATTATAATTAAAAAGGAGGGAGAGTCTGCAGGGTAAAGAGTGGAGAAAGCATCCTTCAGTCACAAATCCTTGACACAGACGTCAGTTGTTCAAAAGAGGTTATAACATCTTTGACATGAGCACAGCAAGGGAATGGAAAAGTAAGCAAAACAAAGCACTGGAAGGGCATTTTAGCACTGTGTTAGGCAAATGAGAGGATAAATGATGACTATATATTGAATGGCAGTGGGAGGGTTATAAACATTACAGAGACAATTGCCGCTAAATGAGGTGTATCCCAGGCAGCTGTCCTGATGCATTAGGAGGCTCTTTTGAAAAGAAAAAATTCTCTCATCAACGTTAAACCAAACCAAAGAGATCCCTTCCACACAGCTCACGTGCCATGAGTAATTCACAGCATAAGAGTCAAACCCTTCTGGAGGCAGGCTGTGTGCTGGCTGCCTCCTTTCGGGCATTAATTGAGCATGGATGTGCACTCTCTGTAAGTCTTAATTATCAGAGCAACCATAGGAGCAAGCTAGCCTGCCCTATTTGTCTGGATTTATGTCTTTAATGCCTCTTTGTTCAGTGTGTGGTAAATCTGAGAGCCTCTGTGCTGGTCCAGGCTCCATTGGAGGGACTTGGTTGACTACTGTCTTGTTGGATTGCTCTAATCAGAATGATTGGTTTCTTTCAAGGTCTATTTTGTTTTTTTATATCATATATATATATGTGACTCTGAACTTTCTGTATTTCTTTAATGGAAATTTCCCGTGTGCAAACGTAAACGCAGTACAGTCCGAGAATGTAATACTCATTAAAATTAGCAATTTTGTTTTGTTACTGTTAATAATATATTCAGCTCTTTCAGAGTACTTTCCTTCAGTACACTGCAGACTACATTATCATTTCACAGGCAGGGAAACAGAGGCAGAGGCAAACACATCTTCTTGCCCTGGAGAACAGTGCTGAAGCTGAAATATGATTTAATACTTCTTAAGTGTAGTGCAGTGACCTACCCAGGAAGCACTGCCTCTTTGGCTTGTAGGAAAATTATGGTCTAAAACTGTGGTTGCTACTTTGGTGAAATATTCTTAATTCTGAAACTGAGCTCATATCCAATACGCTTTTATGTCCTTATTGTGTTAGAAGCCTCAACAATACTGTCTTTCAATTTCCTGAAGTTAAGTGTCTCCCATTGCATTAACTGATTGATACTGACAGAAGTTTTTCAAGCCGCATTTCTTTTCCAGTGGTTAAGTAGATCGATAGTGACCCATGGTGTTCCACAGAACGACTGCAAGTCCCTTTTAACCACCCAAAAATATGTTTATAAATAATGCAAAATCAAAATAAAAGAAAATAAATGAAGAGCCAAAGTCTACAACTAAGTTTTACTTGATTGAAAGTAAATTTTTTTTAAAGCACTTCACTTACTAGAGACTGAGAGTTACTTCTCTAACATTTGTAGACTGACTATCCTCCTAGGAGCACTGAGAGGTAGGATGCAGAGATTCTGCCACTACACAGCCTGTCACCTTAGAAAGGAATGAGAGCTACCTGCTGTTTGCAGCTCTGACAGGAGAGCACCACGTCAGAGACAATGTCAACATATCCCTCCAAAACGACAAGATAGTCTGGAACAAAAGAGCATCCCAGTAGGATGAACTCTGCATAGTCACAGTATTGCTTTCTATGAGCGTTATTGCTGATGTTTCTATTACAATAACATCCAGATTTGCCCCAGGGCATCAGGGCTCTGCTATACATATTGTGGTAAGAAGCCTCTCCAGCCCAAGAGTAGGTAAGGGTGGGTAACGGGAGAAATGACAGTCAAAGCACAAAGAAATGCTGGCCGCTGTTTTGGGGAAACAGTGACCATTTAGAATAAAGCTCCATTCAGAATAAAATTCTTATAAAGCCACTTGTAAAATGTTTCATTTTCTGACAAAAAGGTGCCAGACTAGAAATAAAAGCTGGCCCAGATGAATCTGAGAAGTGAAGCAGTGCAGCCATCTTCATACAACTTGTCAATGGCAACAGCAGCGGAAGAGATGAACTTCCTGCCTGAGTTGGTCTACATCCAAATGGGTTGCTCCTCCTTTCAGTGGTGCCATGTGCACCCCTATAGCAAGTCTACCTCAAGGCATGGCAGGCTCACAGCAGCCTTGTGGCCAGCTCCATCTCTTCGCGCTTGGGTTACACTGCTGCAAGGACTGGGCCCAGCTGAACAGGCTGGAGAGAACATGTGTCCACTTCTAAAATGGTGCCAGAGTGGAGGTCTCCACTGTTGACTTTTAGAAGTCCCTTTTGGAGAGATGACATAAGGGAAGTAGCAGGAATGAAAGTTTTGCGTAGGCTTGGATAGAGTGATAATGGCAATGAAGGAGAGTATTTAAACTTGAAAATAAAGGAAGCATTTTAGTTGAAAATGACTGGGCTTCTAGCTACAATCCACCATCATTTTATTGAGGAACTCCATTGGGGTGTGGCCAAACTCATGAAAACCTCTTCCCTCCCTGGGTAACAGAGCAGCTGCACTGCATGGGAACAGGTTTGGTTTCACTATCTTCTACTTCACCCCCTGGGTGGAAGAAGGGAAAGGAAATTGCTTGCCCTCATGCATATCCTTTGAAAATTGTAATTTTCCTGTAGGATTACCTCCATCAAAAAACTCCCCTGAAATAATTTTCTTTCTCTGTGCCCCTCTGCCCTACTTTCTCTCCCTTTTTTCAGCAGGTGAATATGAAACTGGTTCAACATTGGAACAGAAAACGTTTTTTCCTTTTGTCTATTTTGAGAAATAAAGTCTCATAGTTGATCTGATGAAAGCTTCTGTTTTACAGGGAAATCAATTCCTTCTCCAGTCCCACTTTGTTTTATAACAGACACTAGAAAAATATCCATTCCCTCTACACATGACAGATGCCACCACAGGGTGAGAAGGAACCACCGTTTCTTTCAGTATGGTCTTTTTTAATATGCTACGTACATGGAAACGCTTCTTCATCCATCAATTGAAAAGTTCATTTCTTCCTGCTGCCCTTCACCCCACTTTCAGGTCTCCCAAGACAACCGTGACTGTGCAACATAACCGACTCTGGTATAAATAAGAGCTGAGGAAATGGAAGAAATTAAGAACTCCTCTAGCCCTAAGGCTAAGTATCACCCTCCTATTTGTTTTCTCTGTATACTAGGCTTAATACTTTCTCTCAGCTGGGTACATGAGCTAATATACTACATAATCAGAGGGAAAATATCACCTTATAGAAATCTCATTTCTTATCATGCTTGAGGTTTCTGTGGATACTGGAAATACTTTACCATTTCATAGTATGTGGGCAGAATAGGGAAGAAACAACACAAGCGAATAATTATTTTTAGCTTTAGGGTCTCATTTGTATTAAAAAGTCTAAGCCCTGAAAGTGGAGGGAGACTCAATCTTCTTCCATCTCATGTGTGTTACTTTGTTGCTGAAATCCAAGTAATATCTATGCAGGAATTCATTTGATGCACAGAAAACTTCTGTCTTTGGTATGCATTTAGCTATGGATATTCACAGTCCACCTATAGTACACATATGCCCATCATAGCAATGGTATGAAACTGTCTCCTTATCTACATTATGTGTTTGTTCAGACACTATGGGGCCCATCTGTTCTGTGTGGTTGGTATATCTGCAGGACACATGTCTGGGTGGCCTTGATCTGTGGCAGGGTCTGCAGGAATTCAGCCTGTGAGTAATAACCTACTCACACTGAACCTATCTATCTAAAAAGGGGCATGGGTCTAAAAGAGTACAAGCCTTAGAACAATCCCCTTCAGCCAGCTGCTTTTCATCATTCATCAACTCATAATTCATTTGAGGTTTAAAAAAAAAAAAAAAAAAGAGATGTTTGGATAAACACAGTTGCATTAAGAGAGATGCAAGTTAATCAATATAGCTCCTATCCTTTCAGAAGTCTTTTAAAAAGCTGTAAATATAAGGCAGCCTGTAAGACAGAACATAGCTTGAATCAGATATTCATGAGTATGAGTAGAACTTGATTAAACATATAAACTCCAAAAATCTGTCTCCCAGACCAGACCTCAAGCCTCCCCTATACTCATCCATGTTGCAGGGCAGACCAAGCTCAGCCAGTCAGATCACCCATCTTCTGATGAAATTTGTTTATTGACTATCTAGTTATATAAAATAAAATGGAAGTTTATAAGGCAAAACAAGGTTTAGAGAGAAAGAACAAAAGCAAAGGAGAAAAGTTGCCTTCTTCCTTTAATCATAAACCTCCCCATTAATCTTTTATTCTTTGGTGTTTTCCATGTCAGCCAGTAAAGACTTATGGTAAAGACTCTCTGTGGAGACAATTTGTGCCTCAGAGTTACTCTCCAGAGTCAGGACTGTACTCCTTTCTGCTGGGGGGACTGTACAGCACCCTGGCTGACATGAGGAAGTTGGCAACAGTAGTGGCAGCCTCAGGACCAGCCCCTCTGCTGCTTCCTCCCCTAAGGAAATACAGAGAGACCCTTGATTTACAAACCATGTGCAGTGCTAGGCAAACAACTTGCTCTGGTTAAAATATTTGCAGAGACTATCCACAGCTCTTACATTAATCCTATTATTTCAGTTGCAAGAAACTCAGAGCACTGCTATGAAGAAGAAGGGTGGATGCAATGAGAGAGGTTAAGGACCATACTCAGACCACCTACTGCAATGCTGGAGATGAGTCCAGTTTACATGGAAGATTACATGTGGTGACACTTTAATCACTAAAATAGACTCCATCTTATTTCAACTCTATACAATGTAGAGAAAAAAGGTGTGGTCCAGTGGGTCTAGTAGGTGTACACAGACTTGACATCATGCTTTTCTTCATTGACAGTACAGGGAGCCATGTTCAGAGTTACATACTGTAAGGTACGACTTTGAGTAAGGGGAAATGTGACTTGTCCAAAAAATGCATGTAAACATGGAAGTGGCTGCACTTTCTTAAAAGATAATCTTATGGAGAGCAACAAGAAAACCAGAAAGCCCAGCACTCTGGAGGTTATGCTATGAAAAGCCATGAGCTATAAGTCTGATTAACAACGACTCAGAATCAAAAATCTTTTCTTTGCACCAAATTCCCCATTTACTCCTAGCATACATGACTGGTGCTGACAGGCCACCATTGGATTCACTAGGAAAAGTGCATTGCCTGCAGGTGTGTCTAAATTGATAATGCACATTAAATATCCTTGTACTGAGTATCCCATATCACAGTGGAGACAGAGAGGAAAGAAAGGGAGATCTTGTTCTCAGGTATGGCCGAAATGGAAAACTGTAATGTGGGGGATCAGGAAGGGATAAACAGTGAATTTGTGGCACAAATAATGAATCACATTAACTACAGAGCCAAAGCCTTTTTGTCTCAGGATTGTTTTCCCTCATACAGTTGATTTTTTGGTTTCTTTGGTCACTTGCTAAACCTTAATTAAGGATACACTATTAGAAGCAAACCCTATTCATACCTAACTGCCTGACAGTCAGTCCTTTTTATTTTATTTATTTATTTATTGGTGAGTTGAGCCCTTTTGAAAAGCTGGCTGGCTCCTAGATCAATTACAAAACAAACACAGCTTGGTTTTTGAAAGGGACCTTTTTTCTCCATCACAAGCTATTTAGCTTTCCAATCACGCGGCAGCATCACGTAGTCTTCAAGAGGGAAGAATGCCATATGACAGAACGCTTGTGAGCTCTCCTAGGAAAACCTGCACCTGCTCAGTGCCCACACATCCAAACTCATCTCTAAACCAAGCCACGAGCTGACACTACACAGCTGCTATGAGGCATTATGTCAGGGCTTCATTCGCCAGCACTGCCGCCACTCTGGATTGCATTGGAGTCTCATAACAGCTCCCAGAGCAGCTTCATCAAGCTGCTAATGTCAACCAAGTAAATAATGCATGCTTCAACTTTGGGCTAAATATGCATTTGTCTGATAGAGTGTAACAGCCACCAAGTCTGTTGTGCTAAGCAATCCTTAGCTGTATATTTACCAGATCAATGAAGTGCTTACAGCTTTGACACATAAATCAATACTTAGGTAAGTTTAAAAATAATTATTAGAAGTAAAAGAACATTGCTGTCCATATGTAGCACTTACATAGAATGAACCTTCTTTCTTCTGTTGTTTTTTTTCTGAAGTCCCTAGAGCCCTGATCAGCAGAGGTTCTTAAAAACAGAGTAAGCTGAAGTTACTGTCCGAGCTTTGCCCATTTTAAGCATGACTTCTACAGAACATGAAAGGTTCTCGCAAGATCTAACCTGTCCCCTCAGTACCATTTCACAGCAGTTAATACTACTCAAGGCACTTGAATTATATCTCATTTGTGATATGAGACAAAAGAGAAAACACTGATACTGGTCTACTTGTTCTGAGGTCTGCATCTGTTAAGAACAATAGGACTGCCTGAGGATGCTTCTACAAGACTAAAATATCCAAAGACAAAACATAGATGGCGTATGCACTGAACAAGAATCACAACTTAATACTCCTTTCCCTTGTGGGCTCTGTGATACATAAGCTCTGCAATATACTGTCTACGCCCTCTGGATGGTTTGGGAGGGCCAGCTGGTTTTATCACTTAGGTCATAGACACAGAATAGGAGGTACCAGTGACTATGGACCTTCTCTGAGGAAACTCTGAGGAAGCCACATGGTGGATGCTAAAATTAAATTCACTACTGTTGAGGCAAGAAGTGAACTGATCTCAGAGATGAACCATCTAAGATTTCTTCTTCCAGCCTTTTTTGTTTATAACCAGGATGGTGGACATAGGATCTTGTCTTTTTTTTTTAACCCCATATATATTAGGTATAGAGTACATGCACCTACAGCTCTGTTCAAGTTTAAGCCAGATAAAGCCAAAGCTGTTCCTAAATTTTAGGGAATAATGTTATCTATGAGATTGTGATTCCATCTTATCCAAATTCTTGCTTGAGTAAGACCTGTGGAAAGGTGAAATGATACAAAATCTGCACTAACTCAGGGCACTATGAAGATGGCACGAGCACTGAGGACCCACTGTGACCTAACCAGCAGTAAGAGCATTAGCTAGATGCCTGCTTAGTGCAAAATTACTGCAAGCATCTTTGAGTAAAAGTCTAGGAGGGATGCTGTGCTGAGGGAGGCTACTACTAAGATCTGCTGTCCATCATCTAGCACTGAAGAAAGAAGACATTTCTAAGTAGAGACAGAAGAATATTTGTGCAATCCACTACAACAGTCTTATTTCCATATGCCTTTACTCCAAAGTCTGTTATTTCCATTTCTGTCGCTCAAGAACCAATATTACTGCAATCCAGAAACCAGGTCTGTTTGAACTTGACTCTCAACTGCCAACACACAACATTTCACAATTAACTCTTATTAGTACTGTCTCCAGAGTCTTGACTGATTTTGCATGTCAGAGCATCAACTGTCTGTTCCAGACCCTAATTGTGTTGATTGTGTCCTTTGTAAACTAATCTGCTACAGCCATATGAGTAATTAATGTCTTATGCAAATATTAGTACAAGCCACATAAAGAAATAGCCTAAACAAAACCAAGAAATTGTAATAAACACCACATCTGGCAGCAAAATATTGGTTTAAGAATTCTAATGATGATCATGATTTATTAATGCACTTGTCAGCATCTGTTGTTGAGAGCATTATTTATGCCTTAGTATGATCTGCCTTGATTTGTTGAAAGTAAGTCAGATAGACAACAATCGTGTTTCCAAATTCCATCTTTTTAATGTCAAGGGGAGAGTTGCATCATGCCCTCTCTGAATCTGCACTTTCTGTATAACTTTATTATTAACAATGAAAAACATCTCCAAATCAATTTCTCAGTCGGTGTACCATGTTCTGTCAGCTCCTGTGATCAGGGAAGTCTACCCCACCAAAGCTGATTTGAATATTTCAACGCCTTATGGTGAATAGAACAGCAACTTGCTGTTTTTATTAATTCCATCTAGAAGGAGGAAAAAGGAGAAGTGATAGATCTCTGCAGTGAATAAACTTTATTTTTCCTACTCAGGTACCTTCACATGTTACTATTTCTGAAGAAACTCTGTTGATATTAAAAGTGGATTAAAATGAGGAATGGGTACACATTGTATTTATACTGTACATACCATGATGCTCATTTAAGTGGGCTATTTTACAGTCATGACTGATATTTGCATATTGATTTACATTTTTTTAATACTTTTGGCTGTCCTGTCATATCTGAATTTTCTCTCTAGGCATTTACTAGGAATTGCTAAAAAACCCCCTCAAACCCTAAAGAATCACTGCCATTTTCAGACTTGGGTAAAGAGGGATAGCTAAATTCTGTGGAATTTAAAATTCATCTTTTATTGCAACTTTCATTGCAAAAGATTAAGTGCTTTAAGACAGGGCTGACTGAAACTCAAATTCTTCGAGCCTGTTCTGAAATGACACTTCTTATAACTTCTGCAGTATCCTGCGTCCATGAAACGCAACTCTTTTGGGAGTGAAAGAAGTGGAGTGGTGGAAGCTCTAGAATCTCTGGATTCCCATTCCCCAGTCAAAATTGAAATTTCATGGTTGAATCATTGAACCTTAAGGCATCAGGCAGAAATATCCTCTACTGGGTTTAAGTACCCAGGATCTTGAGTGGGATAGAGTCCATATCACACTCATCCTGCTACTCAACATTTCCTATCCACTGTAGAAGCTGTTTCCCTATTTAGCATGCTGGGTCTTAGAAATCTCATTTGAGTTAAATTAGCAGTCTCCAGTTCCTGGCCACTTAGAAAAAGACCTTAATTTTTTCCCCCTCTTAAACCAAGCACAGTTAGGGAATCCACAGCACAGCAGTGAACACTACAGTGAGTTTGAGGGAAGGTGACATCTACTGGAAGCAAGTATTCCTCACACACTTCTCTGTTACCCCAAGGCAGGGTGCCTGTAGGCTGACAGTAGTAGGACAAGCAAGAAACCCTAAGAAAACTGACTTTCAGATGCCCAAATATCTTAAAAACCTTCATAATCCCACTGTAGTGCTTTAAGACCAGAATTGGAAGTTTGCTATCTTCCCAGCCACATCGACAGTGAGAACCTTAGACTAGAAAATGATGGAAGAAGTGATCTATTGATCTATTAGAAGCTCTACAGCAAATCTAATGAACAGTAGAAGAGATTTTCCAATGCAGTAGAAGCCTGTTAAATAGGTTGCACTGGTGTACAGAAATGTCATTTTCTTAACAGCCTTAAAACACAGATAAATAGTGGCTTAAGGACAGAGGTGGCCTTTGCTGAACCTCATACATTCTTTTGATCTGTGTTTGTGAATCCTGCTCCCCAGGGGTTTATTTCAGATATTCATACAATGCTTCTTTTTAAATAAACAATAACAAAAATGAGTCTTTCCCTGGGCACATCACTCCTCTTGCGAGGTTTATTTCTCTATATCTTTTAAGAGGTCTTTCTTTTCAAAGGCATTTAATGAAATACCACTAGGTGCGATATCAGATAGGAAATACATTCTTTTAACAGATTTAGTCTTTCAACCTATTCGGTTCTATATTGTACTTGACCTTTTAAGAGTGTTTAGACTCTTACAAAGTTTATACCTTCAAACTGATATTTGTTTCTCAAGGAGACAACTGAATTGTCAAAAGTATGATGCATTATTTTTTTTTTTTTAATCTCATCCTGTGGAAGGCAATTCAGTTCTGTTAAAGATCTGTTCTTTAACATGTTGGAAACTTGATTTCTCTGTAGTAAGGAGCAGTAGAAATGTTCTTCTGAAAAAAAAAACAAATATGAAGAACTGTAGAGATGGCATTGAAGCATGAAACAAAGAATGGCAAGCACTCTAGCATTACTATACTAGTCCTCTGTTACTACACTTGTTCAGGAGAGTCAGCAGGTGATAAAGATATGGGAAGACACAGATAGTACTCAAACAAGAGTGACACCTTTGCAATTGTCTTAGGGAAGAGCCACAAAGCATGTGAAGCAGAGGGGGAGCCTTGCAGTTTCAGGTTCATCAGGACAAATACAACAGCTACTGAAAAGAAAAAACAAAGAAGCAACAAGTGTTGACTGGCACCATCACTTTTTTTTTTTTTAAATAAAATTCCTGGCATGGAGAGGAAATTGGAACAAGAAAGTAGCAAAACCTGTTCAGGTAACCGAGAAAAGCTTGGAAGGATTAGTGGATAGAAGTAGACAAATAATTTTTTGCATGTCATTTCTACTTGCAGTTTGTTGAAAATGTTCCTAAGCAAAGTGCAAGAGGATTTTTATTCTCACATCAGATTTACATGGTAAAATTTAATATAGTACTTGTCAGCTTTAAATACTGGAAGTATCAATAAAATGTCAAATTATACTTGACTTCAATCCTAAATGGTTATAAAAACACAATTCAAGTTTTCAGTCATTTAGCCTTTCTTCCCCACTCCCCCCCTTTTTTTTTTCCGCAGTAAAGCTCATTATATAGATTGTTTGGGAGGAGCTACATTTTTTTTCTGCTTGAAGTGTGGTGATTCATTGGGGTTTACATCACCACTGAAATGTTCTTCCCTTAGAAATCAATGGCTGAGGACTGGAGTGAGGACTCAACTTTTTAATTATGGCTTGAAGTAATGTAACAGTGGATTTTAATGGCTCACACCTCTCTTTGACAGATCATCTGAGTTTGTTGAAAGTTTTGAAGGCAATGAAATCAATTTCTTGGACTGTTAGCTAGCAAAAAGAGAAAGCATTGATGTTAATTGGAGTGTAGACATCATATCACCTAATACCTCTGTATTTTCACAAGATGTTTTACACATTGCAAATTCTGGCCAAGAGCACGGTAAAGGGGAGCATGAGAAAAGATGTCTGCTGCTTCTATTCCGTGATATTACTTATTCCTGGTGCCTCAGTGAGCATAACAGCTCTGATTGCATGATAAATCCAGCATTTCCAGCCCTAGCTATGTAGACAGTGAGTCTGGAAAGATTTCTGAAGGTTAGGATATATGTTGGCTGACAATACAGGGTATAAGAGTCATAGCACCTTATTCCAACATTTAGTGTGCTCTTATCCAATACTCGGGAATAAGGCTTTTGCCTCAAACCTACAGCATAACAGCCTATTTAGGAAGTCTACCTAGCCAACAGGGAATTGTCGTAAATAACCTAACAGTCCTTTCAGGTTTCAGATTCCCATTAGCCTCTGGCTTAAGCAATCATCACCCACACAAAGATTAAGCAAGGTATATTTAAATGCAATAAACACTTTTCCCAGAAGCTTTGATTGAAAGTATCTGTAAATGCCGTGGCTTCAATATTAATAGTTACTGCTGATGTTGGTTAGGCTAATTCTCATTGACACTAACCAAACTCATTCTATTTATTGTCCAGGTTACTCTGCCATCCTGCAGGGAAGTGTCTATGCTTATTAGCATCTTTTTCGTTAGCAATTTCATGATTCGTGTGAAACAGAGCAACAGGACAAAACACAACTCAGAAAAGAAGATATTTATCTCATTTACTAAGACATTATCAGTATGTGCTGCATCTTTGTTCTATCTAAATAGTTGCAGCTGACAAAAAACTTGGCCTGACCTGTTCTCAAGAATCAGCACAAGTCAAGAAGAACCAAATTATCTAGAATTGTTCTCTTGTAGCTAAGGGAACAAACAGGAAATACAATAGAAAATAGGAAATATATTTTACTGGAAATATTAAGTTACATTTTTTCCTTAAAAGACTCTCAGAAAAAAAAAGGAAACAGCAATGACAACACGTTATTTGCAATAGGCACAGAATAATACTATGTAAGCAATGGAGAACAGCCGACACAAAAAAGGCTTCCCAAGGAAATCCTTGGGCAAGAAGCTTCATAGGTATTTCAAGAGGAAAGTAAGATTAATCCAAAACTAAGTAAAATACAATCCAGCATTAAAAAGACCTTTTTAATATGACAGAACAGATTCCTGAAGAGTCTTGATTCTTCAGTATTGACTCTCAAGAACTAAGAAGAGTTCAACTACCTAATAAATTAAAACAATCTCTAAAGTATTCATTGACGTGGCATCACACCTGTAGTTAAGGGCCAGCCTTTACATTCCAAAATGGAGCAAGAAGGGACAACATTAGATACTGCAGTGATCTTTACTACTATCTCTGGGGTAAGATCACTTATGTTCAGCATCCTTTGGGCCAAAATGTTATGTCATTATACAGAGAGAAATTGTCCATGAAATTTGACAGTTTGTCTACATTTAGGCTGTATCAGGGGCTAAACCGTAGCAGTTACTCTATCAACCCAACATTCCCTCCCCAACTGAGCAGGGGAATCAGACAAAAATGCAGAAGGCCCATGGGTTGAAACAGAAACAGATTTGATAAAACAACAAAACTAATACAAAGTACACAAGCTTATACTTACCCTAGTCCTCAGGAGCAGAAGGCCAACAGAGAGAGAAACCCCAGGCAGAGGAACTCCACCCTCACTAAACTCCCTCCTTTTATAATGAGCATGATTAAGTGGTATGGGATACACCTGTGAGTCAGCTTGGGGCAGCTGCCTTGATTGGATCTCCCAGCTGACTCAGGGCTACTCATGGCCTGCCTGCATCCTGGGCTGTGGGTCTGGTCCTCTGAAACCAGGACACAGTCTAAGCCTGATGTGACAGTGAAAGCACTGGGAAGGCATGTGACTTTTTCAACATAATGCAGTGCTCAAAGATGAAGCATGAGAGAGACCCCAATCTCTTCAGTCTTCTGCTTCTCCTTGGCACCAGAGTCACAGTGAAACAGCATCTGCCAACCCTGGCAACCAAAGGAGCTTGTGGCAGTTTATCTGTCCCTCATTCTGGATATATCAACTGCTTCTCACATCAGGCAGAATGGCCCAACATGTGGTCACTGCTGTCAGTGGCTTTCTGGTGTCATATCAATAGCACACCACTACTTTGGACTGACAGCTCAATTGGAGAAGAATTCTGGCATCACATTTCAGAAGCAAAGACAAACCCTGCAGTAGAGAACCAGAGCACTGACCCTTGAAAGAATGAAAAGGTATTTGTCAAAGATAGTTAAGATTTTCTCAGGGATTAACTCCTAGCAGCTGGTGTGCCAGGAAACTGTGACAACTTGGAAACTATTACAATTTTATTTCTCTTTTTGCTCCATTAAAAATTCTCATTTTTGAACCTCGAGGTGCACTGGACAAACCCTGTCAGATAACTAGACGCAAAGCAATCTCTTTTCTGTTTCAGTTAGAGAAGGATCTGACTTCTGGTGTGATACTACTTTAGGATTCATGACCGCATTGTTCAAGAGCTACGCTTTTCTGTTATAAATGCAGTAATTCTCTCATAACAGGTAATTACACAAATATACATACTCATATATAATAAAATCTGTTCATGGTTGTGTGCCAACTTGCTAAACAAATACGTAGTGATGTTGCCTTTGAGAAATCTTTGTAAACCCCATGCTAGGAAATCCTGTAACTCCATAAGTGAAGATTAGGAGTCAAGTGAAGTTTCCAGGGCTTTAAATCGGGCACCTCTGTCCTGGTGAATTTGCAATGTTTGTATGGATGTCTGGAAATTGAAATGAAATTGTTTTCTGCAGCCAGAACACGTAGAGAAAGAATAAAGAGAGTAGCTAAGTTTGGTGCAATATACAAACAAACTTTCCAGTTAGTCACACAAAGCCTAGAAAATCCACTTTCTAACAGATTAGAAGTTTCATATTAAGGAGTCTGTCATTATAATGCTGTAGAGAAGACTCCTGAAAGATTTCAAAAGCCAAACAAGAGCCGATTAGCTTCAGTATCAAAGCAGAGGGCTCATTTGGTCCAATGCTATTGATCTTAAATACAAGCTCTGCTTAGACAGACAGCAACTTCAAAAAGAAAAATAACAATAAAAAAGAAGAAAAAAACCTCATTCAAAAGCAAATCGCAACATGAAAATTGTAAAGAAAATGGAAACATCTGACTTCACTTCTTCCAAGAGATATGGGAGAAATGCTTGCCCATGATTTTGCATCTAAATACACTTTGAATCAAAGTTTTTCATCAACCAGCCAAACAGCATCTTTTTAAAAACCCAGATAAATAGAAATGACTCCATTCTGGTCAGCTATAGTAACATCCAGTGGTTCACATTGATAGAAATATTTACGAGATGCAATATTTGAAAAATACATCTACCTTGACTCTACAGCTCCAGAAAATTCTCACTAAAATGGAACTGACTCTCCTTTCACTGAGGTCACATAAAGATGAAACTGAGTCTTTGAAGTTAGAGGTTTACTGCCCACATGCTGGCCTAATTTCCAAGGCTATGAGAAACTCTACAAATTCATCCTCCATAGAGCAGTCTTTTGAACACTGGGCCCGTGTAACTTTGACCTCACATGCCTTTTGAATGTACTCACCGGCAACGTCTTGGCCATGTTTTCATGGTCAGAGATATTAGTATTTGTCCTTATGGAGGAAGGTGGGAAAGACACAAGCTCCAGTTTCACTAGTCCAGAATAACATACTTGGTACAGGTAGGTAAAATATTTCCCATACAACTCCGACATTGTATATTGACCAGGCAATGACCATTATTGCTGCTTTATTTCTTTTTCCATGAAAAGTGACCATATGACTACAGCACACATGAATATGGAGAAGTCTGTGCATCAGGATGAGAAAATCATACATTTGTTTAGGCCAACTGAAAGTTCTATGTCTACAACAGGGATGGGACCCTTCAAAAGTTACCTGCTATCAATAGGAGGAGATAACAAGAAATATATTAAAGACCAAGGAGTCACCCAGGAATACGTCCCCTAAAGGGACATTTGCTTCTGCGCATAACAAAGGAGTGCAGATAGGGACATAGAAATAATTATTGAAAAATATTTTGCAGTGAAACAATAGGACTGCTTATCTGATCTCTGCCCATTAAACATGATGAGAGATTCATCTGCTTGATGTTCTCTGGAGGGACAGTGTAATCTAGAAGACAATACACTAGGTTGGGATTTTGGAGATCTCCCTGCTCTTCCCATCTTAGCATCCCTTGGGTTTTTTTCACAATGTCTTAATTTCCCCCCTGGGTGGGGGCCATTTTTGACAAATAGCTTTGAGATCTGCTAGTTAGAAACACTTACTTGTAACCAGGTAGGAGCCACTTCAGAACAATACAATCGAGATGTAAGTGGTGCTTTCCCCACACTTTTTCAATGATCTTTTCCTCTTTTCTGAAGGATGAGCTACTACAGAGCAAAGAATATTAGATTCAATCCTTGCTTTCTCAGACTATTCTAACAAAACAGATTGCCACCTAGAGTGAATTATCTGGATATTTGGAAAGGAAATATATGCAAAAAGATGCACCAGTGGAAGAGAGGATGATGCTGTGACCTAAGCAATTGCTGGCTAGAAAACAGCAACTTATTTTACACATAGCAAAGTCTTGAAGAGGTATAAGGTTGTGTGCTCTGAGTCAAGAAAATACTTAAGTACAGGACTGAATGCTCTGTTGAATTGAAAATATGTAGTTTTTGAATCAGTATCAGCTGGAGACAAATTTGAATTCAATTCCTTGATGCTCAGGGCTGTGGTAAAGTCCTGCTACAACACAGCAGGGCATCAATGGCATCAAACCTGAATGTGATCCTTCAATACTGTATATTATCTGTAGCATGGATGTTGCTCTTTAACAAGTTTAGAAGAACCTCATGTGGTTGCATTAGGAATAGTTGAGTCACTGAGGGCAGAAAGTTGACCTTGCATCAAACACCTGTTTTCTGAGTCCCACTCAGCTGAATCAGTGCAAATCCACTTAAGCAAAGACATTTAAACTGATTTAAAATTTAATTTTAAAATTTAAAAGCACATAATACTCCTTAAATAAACATTCTCCTTCAAACAAAACCCCGTATAGTTTTACAGCCAAGTGTTTTTGCATTAATAGATGATTGTTTTACAGCCAGGTGTGTGCATATACCTTAAAGGTGCATCCCATTGACTGGGCTGTTGATGGAACATCACTTTTTTACAATGGGGAGTTAAAGAGAGGCAGATACAACATATTTGCTACTTTGACTACCAAATCTGCTAGACTACTGTTAGCCCAAGAAGCCCACTTGGCTTGGGCAGATATCTGACCTTGGCACATGTTCAATAAGTAGCAAAATAATAATTTTAACAACTCTTTCTAGGACCTTTCCAAAACTTCTCCTCTAACACTTTTTTTCCTTCTCTTCCTTTCTCTCACTGGTATTATTAGCCTTTTGAATTCTTAAATTAGTAAAGAAAACACCTTTAGGAATTCCATGTCTGCTAAATTAATCAGAAATGTGCGTGAGAGTCTTGCAGCTGCCTATACGTGTTATCACTGTACATTTGAAATATGCATGCATAATTTTATTGTCTCATCTTTCTCCAGAATCGCCCAGTATTTCTACCTGTTCTTTATTGCACCTCCCCACAGAAAAGCCAGACTTAGCCTGGTACAGTTCATATTCAGGGTTAAAATGATTAGGCATTTCTATAGTGTTATCCATCATTGTGAAAGTCTATGCAACCTCACATACTTTCAAATGATTAATGTTTTGAAAAAATGAATGGCTTTCGTGAGATGTTAGTAAACTGAGGCACTATTGCAAGGTGAGTCCAGAAAAGTTGTTGTTTCCAGCAAAGGGTTCAAATATGGAAGAAATAGTTTTGAATAGCTAAGGACAAAAGAACAACTGTTTCTTCTCTGTTTTTTTACTAATACTGCCATGACCAGTACATACGTGCACACAGACATACTAATTTACTTACAAGTGAATGTATCATTCAAGCACTTGACTGCCACCCATCTTTAACTCACAGGGTGTTCATGCTTTCCACATCAATTTAACACCACTTGCTTGGACTTTATATAGTGTCTTTAAATGTTATTCTTCCATTCTCCTTAGACTTCCCAACAACTCTGCCCTTAATATTGTTGCACTTATGAAAATTTACAATGAAAATTTATGGGTAGGAATCCCAAGGATCCTGCTAAATAAGGAGATACATTTTAATTAAAGACTTTAAATTGATCCTTGAAATACTCAAGACATTCTTTTTTTTCTTTCTCTTTTTTTTTTTTTCCTGTTAAAGTTTTCAATAAAGAAATATTATCCTTCAATAAAAATTGTTTCACTCTGGGACTCATATTACTCTGTCAGTCATTCTTTAGAGACAAAGCAAAACATTCAGCTTCTTACATGATATGTGGAAATGGAAAATAGACATCTTCTAACTCAAAGGGAGCCAAAAATACATGTATTTGTGGAAATCTATGTTATTATAGTGTTTTTGTATGCAGTTACGGTATGAAATAGTACTGTGGGAATAGGAGAGCAATGAAGGGAGAACATGTGAAAAGCCCTTTGCCCTGAGGTGTTGATTAAAGATAAAGAGAAAAAGAAAATAGAAATAATGAAAAATGAAGACACCTTGCTCAAATGGAGGCTCTTGTTTATTTCTCAGATTCTACAGAATACACCAATCCAATATTACCTAAAACAGTAGAGAATTCGCATTCTTATCTAGGCAAGCAACTGGCATTTGACTAGTTCAAGTTGCAGCTAAACAACTTTGCTTCTGGCAAAAGAGCCATTAAGACATGTCAACCCCAACAATTGTACAGAGGCCTACAGGCACTTCCGCATAACCAAGCTTTAATGGAGATGCTCATGATGTTTGCTGAGCATTTGCTGTGCAAGATATACACTGAGTTAGGAGAGAGATGTGATGGGTTTCTATAACCCGAAGGTGATACGTTGATGATCTTGCAGTTATAGACTGAAAAAATGCTTACAACTCAGTTTAATGACCCTCTTGGTTTAATAATGTAGCATATCATAGTTTGTAGACATGAAACATCTGTTACAATCACATATCATAGATTTTGCAGTGGTAAAGAAATAAAGAAACAGATGGGTTCCCTAATGCCAATGGCGTTAGTGTTTATTTAGAGATTACATACTGAATCACAGGCAATGTTTTCTTTCTGTTCCACTCCTTCTAGCAGCAGGAATAGTACTGAAAATTTCATCAACAGCATGAAGCCTTTTACAAGGGGTGGATGACTGGTTTCTAGACACTCCCCAAGATTTGAATGTTACAAAAAAAAAAGCTAATTTCCAGGAAAGAGGGAAATTTTATTTTGGGAAGTTGAAGACTGTACCTGCTATGAAAGCCTTAATTTTACAGTAGTTTAGAACTTTACATGCCCACATTAATTACAGTCTGGCTACCAAGATACCAGTAGCCATGACAACGCGGGCTGCAGGGTAGATCAAATTTCCAGCTCCACAGCAAGGAGCCCCAAAGCATTTGCACAGTGCCTATTGGTGTGGTGGTGGTGCGACTTGGTGTCCATCAACTCCCAAGCTAGACGGTGTACACCAAGTTCAGGTACACTGTTGTGCAAGATAAAATTATCTCTAAGATTAAGATTGCTATTTCAACTAGCTATTATCACTAATCTTTATGATACTTACCAGGATTTTATTATTTTTATTAGTTTATTTTTCCTGGAAACGCCAGTTCTTCTTCAAGTTTTGACACTCTTGCTTTCCCATAAGCTCTTCACCTTCTGCTCTGCCAGCCTCTACCTAAATTTAACAACTGCCAGATAGCTTAAGTTCTCCTTGTGCACACTTCTGTAGCATGTCAGAAATTTAAGATTCTAATGCCATGATCACTGAGTCACCATGTAAAGCAAGATGAGATCCCTAATGTTTTATCAGCTATCCAAAGAAACTTTTATTTCACTTTGTGATGTGGCAGGAATTTGAAGAGAAGTGCCTCAAGATGACTGAAATTATATTACCACCATACAGACTAACTTGGGAATTGTATGTGGAGATAGCATTTACCTTTGCAACTCTCAACCTCAAAAGCAAAAATGACTTTACTACATCTATTTAAAAGCAATCTTATCTCTCACTGTTCATCCTTTTTGGGTTTTTAGTTCCATCAGAATTACTGTTAGTTTTCAAATTCTTGGCTGCATCTCACACTTCTAATTAAATTTGAGGTTCCTCTTGTCCAGAAATCAACAGAGAATAGTTAAATGGGGCTTCTATAGTGATTGATGCAAAACAGCTGTATTCATGATGAAATACAATTAAAAATTCAATATATCTTATCTGCTCCAGCCAGTGATTCAGTTGGAACAAATCAGTTGCTGCTGTTGAGTGTGTCTTTGTAAATAGGTATTCAGGAAAGCAGCTCTGCCTGTGCTGAATTGTGTGGCTTTTCTTAAAAAAGACCAAAAAAAAAAAAAAAGAGAGAAAGGATAAAAGTCCAAGATGTATAACTTTATATATTTTAATTCTATATACCAGAACTGTTGTGGGGTTTTTTTTTCAGTCTGTGAAGCTAAACTGATTTATGCCACTTGAATTTCTGTCCCACAAACTGTTGGAGCAACAAACAAACATTTGTTTCCAAGTCAGACAAAGACTAGAGTTATGCGTACTCATATACAATATATATGCCAGGCTTAGAGAAGAGAATTCACCACAAATCAAAGCAGCAACTACAAAAAAATTACAACGTGCTTTTTCAGTCAACATACGATAGTCCATTCCTCTCAGCAAACAAGGGAAGATGGTTGATTATACGGCAGGGATTAATCATAACCCAAAGTATGTATCTTTTTTAGTCCATGGTATCTGACAGTGGCTAAATTGATTTCTAAGCCTTCACCAAAGAAAGTATGAACATGAAATCCTATGGGGAGCTTGGAAACACTAGAAGAAATGAATAAAGAGTGTTTCTGTTTCCCACTGAATCAATCCACACACTTTCTCCTTTACTTGTACTTATTTATTGGCTACCTTAAGGGGACCTTTTGTCACTCTTGGGAAATGAGGAAGGAATTCTCTTGAAAATGCAGGACTGCCCTCCTCTATAAATATGGGGGGAGATGACAGATACGTGAAACTGCTTTACAATCTATATTGTAGCATTTAGGAAACTAACAATGAAATTAAGTTGCAGCTATCTGCCTAAAAGTTAAAAATCTAGCTTAAGGACATCTTGTATGTACCATCATACATAGTCAGTAGAGCAACTGACACCACCAGCAAGAGACTGATTCTGCCCTACAGCACATACTTTAAACAAATGGGAGAAAAGGCCCTCTGGAGATGCTGTGTTTTGCTGTGGATAACAGTGCAGCCTAAGCACCTAACTTTTAGCTAAGTGAAATGGAACTCACCCATACTGTGTAGAAAGCAGCGTAAAAAATTCCCTGTATATACCTACAATCCACAGTTTCATTATTCATAGCAGTCAAGCAATAGCTATCAAATTATCTTCTAAGGACCGGTCCAGCCTAAAATATACCAGTATTTTTAGCTATTACCACATCTTTCTGGATTGTGAACTACAGACTTGAATGAAAGTCAGCAGCTATTTGATTGCTGTAGCTCCTTCCACATCCATCTCCCTAGCTTTCTGTGCCAAAGTGTTGTCCTTGCTGTGCATTTCAAAAAAGAACAACATCCCTTTTCACAGACCTTCCCTGTAAAGTCCATGCAAACGTTAGGTGATATTGTAAAAGCAATGGTTTCATTAGGTTCACAATTGTGCCTCTAACAAGCTAAGTGTTTATAAATCCCTGTTAAAGCTTTCCTGAAATGTTTGCATGGGGAGGGGGAATAACAAAGTAAAAAAAAAAAAGGAGATGGGGTAGCTGGGATGGCAACTACAAGATGACCTGGTTGTGAGACCCACTCTACATTCCCTGAACTTCTGCCTGGGGTAATACCTTAGGTAACACATCAGCTCCTGATGTCCCATGTCTCTAAAACTAGACACAGTATGCGTCTTCCTTAATTTTTCACCTAAAGTGAACCAAAAGATGAGTTCCATGTGGCTAATTCTGGTTGCTGCTAAATCCCTCTGCTTTGAACACAAATGAAGTCAGCCATTGCAGTTTTTATCAAAAGCTGGGCTTGCAGCTGGCAACACCCTCTGTGTTCTGTCTATTACCAAACCCATCAACCAGGATTTATGTTACAGCCCTAACATTTGTTTCTGTGCACTTATATTTGTTACAGTAGGTTTCAGTCAGATGGCACATGAATTAGCTATTTCCAGTGACACCTACAGACATACAAAATACAGACACCACACATGAAGTGGCACATAAAGATCTAAACATGATCTTTTTCCATTAAAATTATTCACAGGAGAGGAAGATGGGTTGATTCCACTACTCAAATAGCACCATCTTCACTCAGATTTCTTTAAACTCTACTGATGACAGTAGTATCACTTGTTATAAACACCCCTTCTTCTTCTTGTTGCTCTTCATGAATTTGCTCCAAGTTATTTTTTTTATTTTGAACCCCTATTCAGAAAAGAAAGTTTCCAGAAACAGTATAAAGTTAGAAACTTCAATTAAAAAAAAAAACCCAAAACGAAGTGATGAACAAGTTTTAGATTTAATTGTAACCAGTACTCAGTAATGGTTTTGTAAGATTCTTTTTTTTTCTCCATCATGTTTAATTTTATTCTGAAGAACAGGGGTAGAAGAGAGAAAAGGTTTTCTAATTCATGTGAGCCACGTTACAATTCAGTTTTTTTGCTCATGACCATGGTTGTATCTTGCCCTGGTACTGAAATGGACCATAAAAATTACTCCTTCATAGTTTTTTAATACATTTATTAAAAAATAATCATCTTAATAAAAGAGTTTTGTTCTAATTATTTCAAAATCTGAAATTCTGTTTCCAACTTGTTCCATTACAAAAATGCAAGTGAAAAATCAAAATAGCTTTGGACAGAAGAATCCTTAGAAATTCTAATTTCTGAAGTGCAAAAATAGCAAGTTCTAACTTTGTAAACTTCCTTGAAAGGCTGATGTCATACAGCTTATCACTTTGGAAAAATTGGTTTTCACAGAATTCAGATTTTTTAGGAAAAGAAAATATTGGCTTCTTCTTTCCTAGGTCTCAAAGGAGATGTAAACTTACCTGCTGAGCTTTGGATCAATATCCACGACTCCTTTCCTAATAAAGCCACAGAACCCACATTTCAGATTAAAGGATGTGAAGGTCTCCTTGTATTCTGCTATGGTTGCCCTAACCATGGGGCAGAGAGTATCACTTCCTGGTTTACTTTATGTGTATGAACAATTATGTATGTGTACAGACTACGTAATTTAACTTATGCAGAACAATCTGCCTCAGACAGAGAGAAAAAAGAATCCTGCCATCTCCCATCTGGTAGTGCAAGATGACTTACACATACCCAGGGAATAAAGGCAAACTTTACAGATGATATAGGAGAATCCTCCAGTGGTTCTTTGTGTGCTCCAGAGACAATTCAGCGATACCCAAAATGCATTTCCCAGGGATCAAAGCAATGTCAAAATATAAATATGGTTATCTCACTAAATAACAATACTGAGCATGAATGTTCATGAGTCCAGTAGTTCTCTCTTAACTATATGTGTAAAAATAATAATAAAAAAATAACAATTGTGAATATATTCTTAAGTTGTACTCATTTTTTTTTTACTTTCATAATAACTAATTGATTTTTTCAGCTGTGGTTAGTGGATTGGATGCAAATAATAAAATGCTACAGGGAAGCTCCTTGATCAGGCCTTAAAATGAATGAATCATTCCTTGAAGAATACAGAAAAAAATCACTTGAAATTTGCCTTTGCCTTGGAAAGCTGCATCACTCTACCAGCAACCATGTCTCTTTTCCAAAAATTATTTCAAATTGTCACAAAGGAGAAGAATTAAGTTAAAAAATGAAATGAGATCCTTTCAGCCTGGATTCATCTTCTTTTTTTTTTTTTTTTTTTTTTTTCCCTGGGAGAAGTGAAGAAATCAGAACTATTTGATTATTCAGCTCCAAGTTTGAGTGGTGCCTACCTGGTGCTCGGCTACATCTTGCAGATTAAGAAACAGGAACGAGCTTTTGAGAAGTGAAAGTTAGTAAAAAACCAAACAAGCAAAGAGAAACAACAACAACAAAGCAGAAAAAACCAAACCCTCCTGTGACAGATAACAGGCTGCAGCTAAACCCTGCTAAGCTCATTTTCAGTTTTGCTTCACAGGCCTTGATTCAGATTATAGCACTTCAGGGACCATAGGAGGTATTGATTGGAGAAGTTTTGGAAGCCACTAAGTTTTTCTGGGGCTTTTAAGAGGAAGAGAACTGAGTCAATACAGAGTCCTTACCAGAGGAATGGAATAAAGCATGCTGACTTCACATGAGTAGCTGTTGCCTTGCTGCATCCGGTAACTGCATGACAAAGAAAGATTTACAGAAAATAAATTATTGGAAGAAAGAATTCATGATGCAGATTATAAAAAAAATTATGCGAAATTCTTTGTAAGAAGGATGTGACTGTGTCAGCTTCAGGTTGGTAAGGCCTAGTTTCATTTAGACTCTCTCTTCTAAGCCATCTTACATTCTAAGCAGAAGTGTCCAAACCCCTTGCATTTTGGTAAGAAAGGGGGTTTTCCAAAACAGAAATTTTCCATAATTTTTGTCACATCCATTGCAACAATGAAATCAGTTTCCTTTATTGTTCAGAAAGTCGTATTTTTTTTTAAACAGAGAACCAGGATATAGAAAGTAGAAAAAAATAAGGAAATAAATGTTTGCTTCAGATTCCTCAGATTTTGGCACGGGTCACATCAGCTGTTAGTTGATGGTCAGACTTGAACCAGAACTTGGTGTCTAATATGGTCTTCTACCTCCTACAGCAGAGAGAGGGAGAAGGGAGCTATGACAGATTCCTAGTTAATTTCCAGATCTCTGTACCTCCTTCCCACATCTTCATAGCTCTCCTCAATAAAGTTGCAAAAGCATTACCCTCAGTAGCTTCAATCTTTGTTGCTACGCTTGGTGCATCCTCAATTCATTGACCGTGTCTGACTAGATACTTAAAAATGTGAGCCAATACTCATGTTTGGTGCCTCTCAGAAAGAATATCATGGTGGTCAAGCGCAGCCTCCAGAAGAACTTTGTCTCATGAGTTTGTGTCTGATCCCTTTCTACTTAATGAGACCTGAAAATCTACATGTGTTAGATTAATACTTTAAAATTGCATTTGAAGGTGCCTCGGTGAATTCTAGCAGAAAAAAATGCAAATAAATGTAGATTTCTGTTATTATCATCTTCATCAAAGCAAACAAGCAGCAGCCGAGCCATTATTAGACTTTGATAAGAGTGCGTATTGAATGATTTCACTAAGGGATTCAGTAAAACTCATCTCATTCCATTTCCTTTTATATAATAATAGCAATTGTTTCATACAGGAACACCTGCACACAGTGTTGTCTGACATACTTATTTATTTATTTATTTAACTTCTTGAAGGGGAAAAAAGCAAGAAGTGTTCTATATTGTAATTTCAAAATATGAGAAAGACTTGAATAAAGGTATTCAGTCAGAAGCTGAGGAAATCAGTGTCGCAAATGCATAATCATGCATTAATAAAATAAAGAGAATATTTTTGTGTCAGAGATAAAGAGGAGACCAAAAAGAAAGAAACAGGAAAAGGAGAGTGCCTAAAACCATGAAATTCTTTCCTGAGAGACAATAAAATGAGGAAATTTACTATGGAGAAATAACTCCCATAGCTTATAATACTCCAGTAGCATTTGGCAAATAATCAAAGTTGATTTTCTTTCCATTCAAAGCCATCATCAGAATTATTATTTTTTGTAATACCTATATATATTTAAAGCTCAGACATGTTTATAACTCTATTTCAGTGCTGAAAAAACTTGTCTTGAATAATACTGTACAAGGTCACTCACAAAAAAAATAATTCCTAGAAACAATCATATCCCTGTCTGTAAAAGGAATTCTGTGTGCATTTTATGACTGATATTAAGAAACTTCTCAGCTTTGTAGAAAATAACCTTGTGAATGAATCGGTTTCCTCTGTCTATTCTCATAAGTGTTTTTCTCCACACAAAGTTTGTGAAGAATTCCAGGGGATTCTTTACTGTGAGTAACAGTGATCCAGCCCTCTGATGATGATTTACCTTTATACTCCTGTGTAACCCTGGCAGACTCATGGTCTAGTTGGTTGGGGAGATTTCGAGCAAACAGTAATTGGACTATGTTACAATTAATAACAATCATTGGCAATAGAACCATTTCCTGAAGCACCTGATGGGAAAGGTGCAAATATTTGCAATGTCCTTGTTCTATTGGATGGGAAAAATGAGAGGAGAAACTTGTGACTGCAGAACAGGGAGCTGGAAAGACATCACATCATCCAACTTTTCCACATCTTAACCGAGAGGTAATTAATTCCCATTCAGAAATTTATTAAAGCTTCACTTTGAAGTTGACTGACTGTCTTTACCTTCCTCTGATTCCTCTGAAACCTGCTCCAGAACCCCACTCCAGTAATGGAGAAAAAGTTCCTCTAATTTTGAGTTACTCAAGACAGAGTTTTAGGACCACACATTCCTTAGTGGAAATATTTCTTTTTTCTGAGACAGATGTGATCTGTAAATGCTCTTGGTACTGCCAGAGAACATAACCATGTGAAATGGTCACAAACTGCAGTTGGAGAGGTTCAGTTGGACATTAGGAAAGTATTTTCCTGAGTGTATTGGCAATGACCACTGGAGAAGGGGTGGCACCCCCATCCTAGAAGATTTTTAAGACTTGCTTGTACAGAGCCATGGTTGACCTGAGCTACTAATGGTGACAATACTGACATAAGCTGGGGCTGGACAAGAGGACCCCGAGCAATGCCTTCCAACAAATGAGTCTATGACTGTTCCTATGTGTTTATCTCAGGAATTATTCTACCTCCTCTTGGACTTTGTTCCACCAGATGAACCAAAGTGAACTTACTCTCTCTGCTCTTTATAACCTCCTCTCTTACAACTGCTTCTGCATTCCTCTGCTCATTCCCATCTCCCTTCTGTATCTATAGTCCAGCATGAATGATGTTTCTGGGATCTAGCCATAGGTCAATGTGGTTTGTCTTATGTCTTTTCCAGAGACATTAAGTACTACCCTGTGTTTCTCCTGGAGGAATCTGTTTATATATCCAAATTAATGTTTGCCTTTTTCTTGGTCACATCAAGCCAGTGACTCTTGATCATTTCCTAATGAGAATTAGAGAATAAATATGATTTATATTTTATAATGAACATTGACTATATTTTCCAGGAACATGTCCTTGAACTTTAGTCATCTGATTTTGCTTAATCCAGACCTTACTGTCATCTCATTCATAATATGTAATATTCAGATTTTCTTTAATTTTGCCTAGTGCCTCTAACTCTGTGTCATGGCAAATTTTACTAGCACAGACTTTTTATGTTAAATTTCTGAAGAAATGTCATCCTTTTGCCAGTTTTAGGGAATTCTACAAATAACTTCCCTTCAGCTAAATATTTCTCATTTTAGCACATACTGTTGTAATCTCTTCTCTAATCATGACTTGCCTTGTAGTTATTCTACTAATAATGATTTTCTACAATGTAACTACTATATTCCCGTGCTGTACTATATCAAACACAGTTCTGAAGTCTGAATAGATTAAACTTATTGTATTTCCCTTACCTGAAATATAAAGAATGATTCCTTATCAACAGATGAATGAAGCTCTAATAAAAGACAGTAGTCTCCCATATCAGGAAATAAAACTAAAAGATCAGGTGGAGATCTACCTTTCTAATTCTGCACCATACTTTCTCCTGGCTTCCCTGGACTTTATAAATAGACTTTTTTTTTTCTTTTTTTTTTTTCTTCTGGATTTGAAAGGATGTTTTTTTTTCCCACCTATCAGTAATGATTTAAATTAAATGTTTGTCTGTCGAGATCTAGAATGAAACTGAGTAACATATGTTTGATCAAGAAACCTGAAAGCGGAGCAAGATAATTCAACCATGTGTACTTTTGTCTCCCTTTTGATTTTCCTCTTGGTCTTTTTGACCTTCACTTGAATAAGGGTTGTTATAAGTTGACCTAAACCATATTTTAAAGGCCAAAATACACCACTGAAAAGATTCAATATCCACATAGATATTGGATGTTAAGATGAGATCACTTGTGGAAATCAAGGATCTTCATCCTTACCAGATTGGACATGACATACCATGGGAAGGACTATGGTCTTGCAGTAAGGAAACCAGAAGAGGCATTTCTGCCAATAACTGTGTTGCAGGTTACAATGCTCAGAGAAAACTGCTGAGCTAGACACCATATAAAGAAACGTGGAGCTCAGTTCTTGCTTACGAGGTCACTAAGACCTCAATTCTTTTGTCTAAGTGTAGGAATCTGGTGCCACTTAAAATATCCTAGGGGTATCATGCCTGGTTCCCAGCTATTGTTCTAGAATGTCACTGATCTTCTGCGAGTCCTGTGTTGTATCTGCCAAACCTGCGTGAGTGCACTGAATAGCACAGGACTTCTCAAATGTCTGCGCACGTTAATTCAGAACACTAAATTGAACCATTCTTCTCCTTGTAAAGTACATGTCTTTTACAGTGCAGAATTGTGGGAGCACATAGTATTTGTTTTACTGTTTGTTCAATGATGTACACAGAATAACAGTTTCGCTTAGGAAAGAGCTGGAATTCTGTTGAAGATTAAGAACTTTATCCTACATATCTAGGTGTGACCTGTCTGAATTGCCAGGACAGTCAAAAAACTTCTCATGGAGACTGGAGAGCAGCTCACCAGTCACTGTCTGCTTTAGTGGGACCTGAGTGTCCACTGACTGTAGTAGCTATTTAAACACTCTGCCCCTGTGTGGGTATCCAGCTCTAGATATTTAAATGGCTTGATCTGGAGTCAGTTCCCACCCTAAATGTCTGTCGCCCGCAATTGAAGTGCTGGATGCACTGAATAACCTGGATATTTCCTTCCATTTCTGTGCATCTACTCTCACCAGTGGAACATTTGAACAGCTCAGTGCTTCTCTCCAGCCTGATTTTAAAGTGACTTGTTTGACAGAGCATCTAATTCATGAGGCTGTTGCATCCTCTAATGAATCTCATTTAGACCCATTCTCATAATACCTAACTCACATTCTCTCTTTGATCAGTACCAGTCCATTAAGCCCATCTACTGGAGATCCCTATGTGCTCAGCTTTATGACTATTGGGAAATTATTAGACTATGATAGTAATCAGCTAGATGTGCCTACTCCTTTGGGCACAGATAACATGGTCATCTTCTGGTTTGACACATCTTACTTGTCAAAGTGATCCAGCAAGAATTTACAAGAAAGGAAATCAACTACAGTGTTGTATCGTACTGGGAATTCATTCATTTGTGGTGCTTTTGCCAGTTGCCTGTATTGCTCAGCTGCAGCTGACTAAATGAAATCTTTTAGTGATGCAGCATTCTTAAAGTCATTTGGCCCATTCTTTATTATGTGCTGTTTAAAATTTTTATAGTAGATTAACTAACTAATGGAGGCTAGGCAGGAGGATTCATCCTGAGCAGCTTATTTCAGAATCTGAGTTTTTGCTTTTGCTATTGGGAGCAGCTGGTTCTGTTTATGGTTGTTGAAAAGACTGGACCATTGGGCAGCTCCAGATTAGGAATGTCAGTGTGGCAATATTTTTGTATTTACAAAACCAATGTAACGACCTCAGAAAATGTGAGGGCTCTGTAGAACATAATGACATGAAAACATCTCACAGCCCTTAGAATTCGTGTCCTGGGGACTTCTGAATCAGAGCTGGAAAATAGTCAATAACTGCTGAAATTGATGGGGTGGTTTGATAGGTGATAATGTAAATAGGTTTTGTGCATTAGCAATTATTACCAAAACTCTTTTTGAAGGATTTAAAGTTTCAGAGAATAAACATTTGTTTCCTGGGGATGTTTTGGAGTATTTTTACCTCTCCTCCTCCTTCACTTTCCTCCCTTCCATCTGCCAAGTAAAAGGAAGTGCAGAAGTAAAACGAGAAATTTAGAGTAATATTAAAGTTTAGGCACATAAAAGTACCTCAGCTTCAGAAAGCTAAGTTTTTTTTCTCCATAAACCAGAACACAATTTAGAGGCAGGTTAAAAAAGCATAGAAAATTCAACTAAGCCATATCCAAACAATTTAATGAAAAGTTTCATTTTTTTGTTTGTTTACAATACCAGATAACACTGGGGACAATGTCTCTATTAAAAGAGGATAAGGACTAAATTAAGTATTTTATATACAGTATGAAATATTGGAGCATGTAAGAAGCATTATATTTCAGGCTGGTTGCATAAAGATTTCCACTGGTATGTGATTTAGTTCTAATTTCCCATGGAATCAATTTTTAGTCCTTTAAATCTAGGGATAAGTGATAAAACACTGAAGGATTAGATGAAGACATTCTTGAAATACAGTCTTCTTTGTAAAAAGTGTTTCACAATGTACTTTTCCCCTTCCTTTAAGGGAATGAGGAATACTTACTCATCTAAGAAGGTGAAGATTTTGGAAGCATGGGAGAGAGTATCTATGTATAACTATTTCTGTCTGTCTACCTATCTATCCATCTATCTAAGTCCCCATCACACTCACACTTGGGTGCAAAGCAAGAGGAGGAGGGCTGGCAGACAGACATCATGCGCACAGTGAAGGGAGACACCTTTGTCCCTTCCCCCTGTTTTGGAAGCCATAAGAAGTGGTCATATGGACTGATGGGGTGAATGGAGGTCCACCAGTAGCATCACTGTGAACAGAGTGATATTGCTAACAAAAGTGGCATTCAACTACAGGGTTTAATTTAAGAATTTAAAGCTAAAATAATCTGTCTACATTTAGCCTGTATCCAGGGCTAAACTGTAGTAATTGGTCTACTACCTGATACCCCATCCTTAGCTGAATCGGGGAAAAAAGGGAGAAGCACCACGAGTTAAAGTTTAAATGAAATAACAAAACTAATAGAAACACCAACGTAAGGTTATACTCAACCCAGTCCTTAGGATCAGCAGAAGGAGCAGGAGACCAAGAAAAAGGATGCCCAGGAAGAGGAATTCCCCACCCTTGGTAAACTCTCCTTTTATAATGAGCATGATGTCAATAGTATGGGATACACCTGTGAGTCAGCTTAGGGCAGCTGTCCTGACTGAAACTCTCAGGTGACTTGGGGCTACTCATGTCCTGCCTGCCACGAGTGGCCCATGGGTCTGTTCCTGTGAAACGAGGGCATAATATAAGCTGCATCTAGACATGGGTTTCTGAATTACTCCATTACTTCTGAATGACCTACTCAGTTGTGTATTTGTCTTTTGAAAGTGGGAAGCCTACAAAAGGGAAGAAAAGTGTCTGTCAAATAAGTGAAATATTTTAACTGTCAATAGAGAACATGCATTTTTATGAAGGTTGCCTTGCAAGGAACAAAATTGCCTGAAATATGGTGGCCTCTCAGAAGTTGGATCTTGATGATTTTTTATAAGAAGTCCCTACAAATTGCTTTAACAATACTTTAATTTAATGTACTTAGTGCTTTCATAATTATTGTAAGCAAAAATAGGTTTGTGTACCAGCAGAATATTTACTGGGATCCATATTACTGAAATTTAACTCCTTCAGCCTACTTTCTAGATCTATCAGCTTGGGGCTCGTTGCAGGACTGTACCAATGGACTGTGGAAACTCAAGATGATGAACTTCCAGGGTAATTCAGCTCTGCCAGACAATGCAATTGCTTACAACCAAGGTTTGTCAGCTTGCTATAACCTTCACAGTATGAAGCCCAAGCCTCAGCTGTGGAGAAAGTGTAAATATTTGTAGCCACAGGCTTCTAAGAAGAATGGAGATATCCTGTAGAGTCACTGTCAAATGGGGAAATGATTTCCACAGTGAGGTGATAGAGATGTACAGCAAGTTTCAGCAATCTAATTAGTTTCTTGATCAGAGGAAGACAACTCTTCAAGGCATATGAAAAGGTCATTGCAAATCCCAAAGAAGTATTCATGTCTTTTGTCATATTTGCTGACAGATATTTAAATATAACCACTCACTTTTTCTGCAGACATTGTCAGCAGATGCCAGACAGCTGACAAGCAGCAATGAATTTGTATCACTGCCCTGACATATCAACAATGAGGAAGTGGATAAAACTACTAAGTGTTCTTTTTGTGCTGCTGTGAGATAGGTCTGGGTCAGCACACGCTTACAAGTCTTGGTGGTGCATAGAGGACATAGTGACTTGTCTGAATATGATTTAGCCCAGGGAACAATATTAGCAAGGGAAAGGAAGGGTATTCTTTCACTAGAGAGGATATAGAAGACTGCAGGTCTTCCAAAGACTTTCTGTATGACCTTAGTAAAGTCTCTCAATGTTTCAGGACTGAAACCTAACCACATATTGATTGCAAGACTGACTTCAGGTACTGCTGATGAGGTGGGTTTACCCTCTTTCAGTTCTCTGTAAAATGGGGACAAACGCACTTCCTTTCCCCACCCTTTTTCATTATCATTTTTTTTAACTGTAAAATCTTCCAGTTGGTGATTGGTCTGGATGCAATTACATTGTGAATAGACACATTCACATTATAGCAAAGGATACTGAACACAGACAATGTTAACAAAAGAATGAAGGCTCCATGATTGGAGAAGTAACAATTCTTGTTGCATGTGTAAACTGATTCCAGTATTAATTGATGTTTTTATAGGAAGACTAGAAAAAGTACTAGCTTCCTCCCAGCATGGTATCCCACTCCTTCAAAGAACCTCTTCCATGGTCAGGATTATTCAATATCCCCGTTCTATGGTGTCATGCTTCCAGTACATGTTCCGACCTAACAGTGAAAAGCATAGAATCATAGAATCATAAAATATCCTTGATTGGAGAAGACCTCTAAGGTGATCAAGTCTAACCATTAACCTAGCACTGCCAAGTCACCACTAAACCATGTCCCTTGCATGTGTGTTGGTACTTGGACACTTCTCAGAGCATGGAAAAGGTATATTGAGATGTCTTAGAAATGTTTGTTCGTATAGGTTGTGAATAAGAGATTTCTTGCTGGGAGAAGACTTCAGCAATGAATAAAGTACAGGATTTTACTTAAATAGACTTGTTCAGTGCAGACAGGTCTTTGTCTGCACTCAGACACCTGGTGAATCGAATCTCATGCTTTGGAGTAGTAGATGATTAATGCATAAATTAGAATCTCTCACTGTTCATTCACTAATTAGGTAGAAATGTGGGTATGAAAGTATAAGTTACTTTCCTCTGATTGGAAAACTGATGGAAGCAGGATGCATAGCATATCCTGTATTCCTGAAGGAATACTAAGCTTATATATATTTCATTAATGGCATGCATGTGTTAAAATCATAAAGCTGCAATGTGACAGGTGGTTTTACATGCTTAAGTGTATCACCCACTGATCATCTGTCTCAAAACCAAAGGTAACATTTTACTTTACACTGAGTTCCATGCCCCTCTAGCATGTAGATGTGCAAAATAGGTGCCTGAAACAATTTTAGAAGTTCAAGAAAAAAAGAGAAAGAAAAACATGAAGGATAAGCAAAGTTAAAGACCACAAATTTTTCCTAGGAAGAAGTGAGATTTTTTATTCCCTTGCTTCTCCAACTTCTGCATACACAGACAACGTATGAAATGCTCAGAAGGAAGAGTTGCCTTTTAGTATTTATATCCTCTTGAATAAATCTTCTGACAAAAGAAAACTTGTAAGTCTGACCCATTTTAGCCTCTAAGTAGGCCAATGAATGTAATTAATTTAATTAGTGAAGCATGGAGATGGCAGCCCCTCCTACACATCAGCATTGTACAATTTGATGACTATCATAAGTCACGTGGTACATTTCTGTCATTCACAGAATCACAGAATGTTAGGGATTGGAAGGGATCTCAAAAGGTCATCTAGTCCAATCCCCCTGCCAGAGCAGGAATACCTAGACCAGGTCAGACAGGAACGCATCCAGGCGGGTTTTGAATGTCTCCAGAGAAGGAGACTCCACAACCTCTCTGGGCAGCCTGTTCCAGTGTTCTGTTACCCTCACTGTGAAGAAGCTTTCACTGGAAGAAAAATTGTGTCTATTTACGATTGTTCAACCTGACATTTCTCATGTAAAAACTAGCACAATCTAGATTTTGGTACTAGGAAATTGGAAGCAAAGATTTTTTAAAAAAACTGAAAAAATAAATTAAAAATATAAACCTTCAATTATCATTTGAATTTCAACTATTATGGTCATTTTTGCTGATCTTTAACGTGAACATAGGAAAAGAAAACATTAAGGAGCTTGCCTTTGTTAATTTTAGAGGATTGTTCTACTTGGGAATTAGCATGTGGATATGTGTTTTTATGATGGTTTGTTACTTTTGAACTTTACTTTCAAATTATGCTTCATTGTGCCTGCTGCAGGGTAATGATGGGGGTGTGTTTTATACCAGAGGGGGTATAGTCAAATTTGTTCCTATTCACAGGACTAAAGCTGGTTAGTCAGGATATATAAAGTAATATCCAATCCTTTCACTAGCAAGAAAGCAACTAATACAAGGACTGAGGTTCTGGATCCGACCTCAGTATTAAGTCTATTTATTTTAATGGATGAAGAGCTGAAGTGAGCTCACCATGTACCTGAAATACTGCTACGGTACTGAATTACAGGGCATCTCATCCTCACAAGAAGGACAAGCTGCCGCTCAGAACATTACACTGGGTATGACCAACATGTTTCAGACTAGATGGTAAATTGCCATTCAGTTCAATTCAGTCCTCCTAAATTAGGCAGAAATTTGATTCCAGTGGTCATTGTCAGTAGTTTAAAGAGGGAAAGCAAATGTTACAATGGGATGGATAAATTTCACAACCATTATTGTTGCAGGAAAAGTGTTTAATTTAGTTTCCAGCTAAATAAATTCACATATCTCTTAGCCTTAATTCCTAACAATGGACTCAGGTTTTAGAGAACAGCTTCCCATCTTCTCAGTGAAAATGATTTCTGTACAAATAACTGACTTTCAGATTGAGAAGATGAATAAAATTGAAGAAAATGAAGAAGTACTTTTTTTGGTCAACTAGAAACACTACTTCTGTGGGGAAATGGAATGAAAATGTTTTATATATATATGTATACATACATATATATATACATACAAGTACACACATGCATACATTCACATAAAGTTGAGCTCAGTGCTTTCTTAGGGTGGAGATAAGTTTTTTATCTCCTTTTCTTTTTGATATGAAAATCCAAGGAAACAAAGTAATGTAAAAAATGCCAGTAAAAAATATAATAATAAAAAAGAAAACTTTGTTAAATGATCACTGAAATGTTTTGACTTCTTTCAAATGTCCCTTTTGATATGTCTACTTTTTTAATGAAGTAATTCACTGAAATGAAAATGAATCCACTAACCTCAACTTTTTACTTCAATCTCAATTTTCAGGAAAAAAAAAAATAGAATTATTCTAAAAAAGTTGTCCACTTTTAGATTGTCTTAACCTTACTAGTCCTAGGAAGGTTTCTTGTGTGCACTGTAATTATATAAGGTCCTACCTTGTTTCTTGAGCAATAGATGCAAAAGCAGATGATTCACTCACTACTCCTGTCTTAGGCTTGCTTAGGAAATTGTTTCTGTTCTTTTAACATTTACTTGTCCTCAGTAATGTCCAGCAGTACCTTCAGACATACATACATATGGATGTGTCTGCAGCAAGAAGCAAGGCAAAAGCCTGACTTCATACAGTGTAGAACTCTCTTTTCATTCCCATTTATGCTGCACTTATTTCCATGAGCATCTAAGTGCAGCTCCAGTTCATTTGTTAATCAATGAATGTCCAAATACTTGTAAGCCTATAAAATGTAATGTGTTTCCCTCTCTTTTAATGGAACCATGGCTGTAATGTCACAGTCCCATGGTTTCTTCTCCTAGTGCTAGACCTTAAAACTTTTACATTAAAAGAGATGATTTACTCTTCATAGCTACTGAAGACATATGTCTTGCATGAAATATTTTCAACACATATTTCACAGTCAAATTGGCAAAAGAAGGTTGTGGCAGCCTGACATGATTTCTCAGCTTTTGGGATCCTCTTCTGCAATGATGCACATCACGGGCAATTGCCTGTTAAGCGTGAGCCGAAACCTATAGTCCTGACTGATCAAAGAACAGCTAATGTCAGTGGACATTTGCTTCAATAGCCTCCACAGCCCAGATTTTTAGAGCTATTTATCTAGGTAATGATGCAGGTAGACGTCTAGAGATTTTCTAAAGCACCTAAGCAGACTAGGTCCTTAATGCCTAGCTGCTGCAGAGGGACCAGGATTTCACTCAACATCTCCCAGGAAAAACTATGTCAGATGTGGGAATGAGGGATTTTTCAAAATAGAAATGCTGCACTTTGAATGTCACTGCCAAGCTGTTTCCAACTTCCCACATCTACTGTGCTGGTTTGGGAGAACAGGCATTTCCTTCCACTGCAGAATAGTTTAGGAACACCACAGCTTAACCAGGCAGCATTTTTAAGGTGGAAGAAGAGAATTTCTGTTTAAATTAAAAAAAAAAAAAAAGAAAAAAAGAAAGAAAAGAAAAACAACATAGCAGGTAAAAGAACATGTGGCATTTAAACTATACAAAAAATGGGGGAGCTGGATTGTTTAGTTGTTTTTCTTTAAATATCTACATTTTTAGTTCGTTAATGGGTCAGAATTTTATTTATTTTTACAGGAATTCAAGGTTAAAGTGACATCTGTTTTAGTTTTAAGTCAGGAATGCAAACCAAAATCTTTCTAGGCAGTGAAGCCACTGTGTTTCAGTTTGAGTCATGGTGGATTAAATACAATTTAAAATAAAATCTAAGTATATTTTGAAGCTCACCAGAATTCTGAATGTAGGAATTGGCATGCTTTTTTCCCCCAGAAAACATAAAAAAAGCCTGAAGCAAGTTAACAGTCTGAAGGTTATTTTTCCTTGATTCTTTTTGCCATAAACAGCAGCAGCAGGAATATTCTCTCAGGAAGCTGTGTAACACAACATGCCAACATTTTGGGTATGAGCTGAAGAAACATTTTGTAAATCTCAAGCTGCACAGGGAGTTCAGGTGTTCATTTAAAGATTATTGGCAACTTGAGGACCCAGATTTCTCCTTACCTGATGAAGCCTAATTACTTTATAAGAGAGCAATGGACTAAATTAGCCTCTGGAGGTACCTATCTCTCTTCATTTACCTCTACAAGGAGTGTAAGGTGAATGTGCTCAACAGTCCCCTGGCTACGAAGTAGAATTTTCAGAGGTGAATCATATTGCTACATCTTTATTTCTGTTGTTCCCTATAATATTACTTGTATATAAACATGCTAAGGACACAGGGTTTTGTCTAGTTTAGAGAAAAGGAGGATGAGGGGTGACCTCATTACTCTCTACAGCTTCCTGAGGACAGGATGTGGAGAGGAAGGGGCTGGTATCTTCTCTTTGGTATCCAGTGATAGGTCATGTGGGAATGGTTCAAAGTTACACCAGAGGAAGTTTAGACTAGATGTCAGGATGATCATAGATGATGGTTGTAAATTCCTTCCAACTGAACTATTCTATTCTATATAAATATATGCTTCTATATACACATATATGTATACATATGCATATATTGCTGTGACTAGCACTGCAGAGCTTTCAAGATAGAGTGAGACAATTTATTCTTGTTCCTGGAACTCCCAGTTGCTCTGCACAGGTAACTTTGCTTGGTTTATAGAGATATATTTGATGTATTGCCACCTGATACATGCATCTTTCATTGAAACCTGACTGTTTCTGGTCAAACATCATACACAAATTTTTCGATGTGATGAAAATTGATTGAGAGTGAACTTTTGCTCATTCTGTCCTTTTGCTAACTATTCCAGGACTGAAATATTGTAGCTTTTCAAAGGAGAATGAAAACTTGCAGCCAGCATATTTGTGCCAATGGGAACAGGACCTGTTCTGCAGACAGTTAGTCTGCACAGAGGTTCAGCACAACAAAATCCAAAAAGAACAGTGACATTCATGGTAGGTATCTTTTCCAGCTTCTCATCTTGAGGAAGCTACTGTGCACTGACCTTATATGTGGCTTGCAACACTAGATTGGTATACTGAGTGTTAAAGTTGACAGGGGAAATAATGCTTGTCCTTCTAAAGATTTTTGTGCCTTTAGTAACAGTGTCAGTTGTGGTATCTCTGAAGACCTCTCTTTGTGATGGTTTTGTCATTGAAGTGGGCAAAGGAAGGAGGAATCCTTTAGTGAGATTTGGCTGTGTTCGAATCACTACTACACTTGTTGGATAATTTTTAGGATGCGAATCAACAACACCTCTAGTTAAATCCAGCTCTTTTTCCCCCTCTACTTCTTGAAGTATGTAAATACTAAACTGTTTAAACCCCTCTAAACACAAACAGTCTCTCTCACTCACAAACACAGAGCCAAGTCTTGCTTAAAAAAACTCCAAAAACCCAATAACAAGAACTCCTCACTTCAGTATTGAACAGGGTGAGAAAGACTGCTTGTCTACTTACTGTAAAAAACAGAAAAGTATAGATTTAATGTGGAGTAAAGTATATATATATGCAAACACACATACTGATGTTTCTGTAAACATGGATGGGAGAAGACGTTTTGGCAAGACAGATACAGTCATGGTATTCAGATGTTTAAATTCAGATATACTCCTGAAGGTAAAGAAAGGCCATCTTACAAATGAGCAGCACGGAGTTAATAGGGAATGGAAAGGATTGGAATTGCCCCTGCCGCAACTTCAGTGACATGCAGTTTTGCTGTCTCCATCATCCAACCTGCCCTGGTGGACCTACCTGGAGTTTAAGAGATCCTTCTAAAATGTGTCATGTTGCTCCAGCTCTTTCATACACTTCAAGGCAAATTACTAAGGCCAGTCACTGTTTAAATCTCCATGGATTCTTCCTCCACTTCAGTGAAGCAGGGGATTAACAGGTCCCTGCCAGGAGTTACGGTCCGTGTCATAGCTTCTGCAGAAGGAAATGCATGCCTGCTCCTGTTGACTGCTATTGTAGTGTACACATCAGCCTGTGAGCTGCAGCAAAAGAGGAAGGGAAATTGTATTAAACTGCTAGTGATGCAGAAACCTCCAGGTTAGGACAGGGAGGACTGCTGGAGAAGATAACATCTGAGTTATCCTCAAGTTTTACCAGAAGTCCTGATCCTTTCTTCCCCACGTCTTTTAAAACAAGGATATAAAACAGGTATATTTCTCAGATGAATACTGGGAAATTGTGTGATACTCAGCTCTACTATTAATGGAAGGTACAGAAGTGCCTCAGAAACATCAGTCCAACCAGTAATTTGGACTTCTGACATGGAAAGATTTTTCCCTTCCAAAGATCTACATCCCAAGGCAATCAACCAAGGTTTTAAACACTTCGGGTAGAAACAGAATTTTCCATTTTTAGTCATGGCAGAGCGCAATCAAACTAATGTTCACAGACGTTTTTCAGTGATTATCATTCATCAACACTTCCACCTTCAAGCCAACTCTTAACCTTCTTTGATATTGAGTGGATGTGGTAGGACATGGCAGTTGAATGTCATCTCTCCCGACAAAAATTATTGCTCCCTTGTGAATACTGAAGTTTTCGTTTACCCAACAACACTGAAAGAAAAGTTATTGCTATCCATTGGGGTCATAAATGTCAGCAGTGTAGTGGGGAAAATAATCTCAGCTATTGCCATTCATTCACTTCTAATGAGAGCTACAGCCAGTGAAATTGCAGTGTTGAGCAGAGTGAAACTCTCTGGTACCATTACATTTTATCTCCAGAAATAAAATCATGTCCATTAGGCCTTCAAGACCTTGAAGATGACAATAGGGAGATAAGCAAGGAGTAAGGATAATTCATTTTTAATTGCTAGATCATTACCTGCAAGAACTCTAATGGCTGGGATGAGGGCTCTCCTATTGATTTCAGTATTCATAGCCTATTTAGTTTTGGGGAGGGACTTTAACTTGCTCTGATTTTTGCATAGATGCCACAAAAGCAGAGAGTGATTGATATTGGTAAGTAAAAGGTATTATAGCTCATACTCTGAGAGTGAGGGGTCATTCAGGAAGTGGTTGGTAGATAGAAGGCCACTTTTTGAAAGGAGTACCTGACTTCAGCTTTCATTATTTTTCTCACTATGTCTGTCAGCGTTATTTAACTGCCCTCTTGATTTCAAACCTTATATTTTCTCAGAAAAGCTGAGATTCCTTGGGTGGACAGATACCAGAAGTGAAAGACCTCCTTGACACATTCCCTTTGTGATGGAACACATCTGATTTCCTTACAGACTTGGTACTGTTGTAGGGAGCAAGAGTTAGGGTCCCTGAGTCACAGCAGCAGGTTAATAACCTAGACTGACATGCAGGGATGAAGCAAGTAACATGGAGGTTTAAAGTCAAGCCCACAAATTTCTTGTTCTGGCCTTTCAGGAAAAGCATGGGTATTTGAGATCTTGGAAGAATCACCTCACAAAGACATTCCAGTAGCTGTGACAAGTAGAAAAGCTGAGATTTCCTAAGACAGATAGATCCAGGGAAAGTACCTGGCAAGTTTCCCAAGCAATATCTGATCACACTGGAGAGGGAAGCATTAGCCAGTCTTGATGCAAACACAAAAATCAGAATTTGAGGAGAATGCCTGAGACAGTAGGTTTTGCATTTACTGAGAGAATCAGGTGCTATTTAATGGGTAGCATGTCGAAGCCTGATTTGAGATCCTAGCCCAAGGCAGTCTGGCTGCAGATGGCTTGTGCCTGCGAGTAACACAAAGCGATTTGTTGTGTTTGTGGGACTACTTTTTTTTTTTTTTTTTAAAAAAAAGCAATAGCCTTGGTAAAAGAGTTTCAAAAGGGTTTAGCAGTAACAGCAATGGGCCATATGAGAAACAAAAGCTACATTTTTGTTGAACTGATCCTTAATCGAAAGATTATGCTGCTTGCTGCTGTAAAAGAAAATGTACAGGAGAAAAGACAGAAAAAGAGCGTTTGTCCTTTTTTTCATTGCAGCTTAATAGCCACAGCATTAAGTGACTTAATCACTGTAAGCTGCTGCTGTTCTTTTTATTTCCCCCACAGGCAGCCTCTTCTCTTGGTGTGCCTGTATCAGATGGGGAATTAGGAGCCACTTGCTGCCGGTGCTGTAGGCAAGTCGATGAATGACCACTGATCTGTTTCACAATCCATTTGACTGGCATCTCATGATGCTCAAAACTTTTGAAGAAAATAAGGTCCTAGTGCCACTCTGCATTACTGTTAATATTGTTAAGAAGAATAAGACTTTTTTACACTGAGGACAGCAATGGGGTTTAGCAGGACAAGCCTTAGGGAAGAATGGGATTGCTATAGGAAATGGAGTAAGGTATTTCTCTGATTCTCACTTGTGCTGGAGGGACTCACTGAATCCTGGGGAGATCCAAGCTACTGGGACTGTGGTTCATGAGGAAAATTCAAGGTGTTTCAATGGATGTGCATGTAGCTGTAGTTCATCCCCTGAAAAATAGTGAAAGTGCTCAGTGGGGAAGGGACATCTTCCAAACAAAAAAATTCCATTGTGGACGATACAAGATTTCTGAGTTGACATGATTGGCTGGGCCAAAACCAAAATAAAATATGTTGTTTTCCTCTTTATTCTTTCAGTTCAGCTCTGCCTATAGTGGCAGCTACTTGGATCAGTGCATTGCCCTACAGGAAGTGCACACCTTCTACTCTCAGTCTCTTTTGTGTTGGCCACCACTGTTGAACCACTTTTCTCATAAAGCACACAGTTGCTTTCCTAGCATCAAGAGCCACGGAGATCCTGGCAAATGTAGGCGAGTCCAGCCCAGGGGCTGGAGGACATGCAGCAATGACAATGACAATCCTAACAGGCATTGCAGCAGTGCAGGCAGATGTTGCTCAGTGTCAAAGGAAGCATGGAGACACTGGATATCCCTATTTCACTGGAAAAAAAAAAAAAAGAAGATATTTTTGTCTTACCATGAGCAGAAAACAAATGTGGAAATGTCAGCAGGTCTTGCAAAGCAGAGATTCCAATTCCTGATAAGCTGTAAAAAATACTGTTAACATGAGAACTACTTTCTTTTACAAGAGTTTGTAGTTGCACTTGATTTGGTGGGGGTGGGGGGTGCACCAGATCCTCTTTGCAAATGCAAGGTATTGATTAAGTAGCAGGAGGCACAGAACATACAGTCTGTTTATTACTCACATTTCAAATTGTTTCTTCTGTGGAAACAAAACTAAATACCTTTCAGGCCTCTTGTCAGAAGGTTTAACTCCAGCCATTCATTCATTATGATACTTGGGTATAACAGAATCATGGAATATTCAGAGTTGGAAGGGACCTCCAGAGATCGTCTAGTCCAACTCCCCTGCTTCAAAGCAGGATCCCCTAGATAGAACACATCACTCAGGACTGCATCCTAGCGAGTCTTGAAAATCTCCAGAGAAGGGGACTCCACAACCTCTCTGGGCAGCCTGTTTCAGTGCTCTGTCACTCTTACTGAAATAAAGTTTTTCCTTATATTTAAATGGAACCTCCTGTGTTCCAGCTTGTACCCATCACCCCTCATCCTGTCACTGGGAACCACTGAAAAGAGTCTGGCTCCATCCTCCCTCAACCCACCTTTTAGGTATTTGTAAACATTAATTAAATCACCCCTCAGCCTTCTCCTCTCCAGGCCAGAGTCCCAGCTCTCTCAGCCTTTCCTCGTAGGGGAGATGCTCCAATCCCCCAATCATCCTCATACCCCTCCGCTGGACTCTCTCCAGTAGGTCCCTGTCTCTCTTCAACTGGGGAGCCCAGAACTGGACTCAGGATTCCAGTTGTGGCCTCACCAGGGCAGAGTAGAGGGAGAGCATGACCTCCCTCATCCTCCTGGCCACACACTTCCCTACGCAGCCCAGGGTGACATTGGCTTTCTTGGTGGCAAGGGCACATTGCCAGCTCATGGGTAATTTACTGTCTGCCAGGACTCCCAGATCCTTCTCCTTGGAACTGCTTTCCAGGAGGTCCCCACCTAACCTATACTGGTGCCTGGCATTCTTTTTCCCCAGGTGCAGCACCCTACACTTGCCCTTATTGAACCTCATGAGGTTCTTCTCTGCCCAGCTCTCCAACCTATCCAGGTCCCACTGGATGGCAGCACAGCCCTCTGACGTATCAGCCACCCCTCCCAACTTGGTATCATCAGTGAACTTGCTGAGGATACACTCTGTCCCCTTGTCCAGGTCATTGATGAATATGTTGAAGAAGACCGGACTGAGTATTTACCCCTGGGGGACACCACTGGTTACAGGCCTCAATGGCTGCCTATACAGTGGCATCAGCAGTACAAGATTCAAACCCAGCTGTCTTCTCTCTGACATGAAGGAGACAATTCAACTCCATAAAAAGATAAGCTCAAACTCTCAGTCTCTTTGTTTCATGGCTTCTTTTTCCAACAAAAAATACTAAGTTGTGCCTTTTTTGTGGCAATGTAGATGAAAATGTTAGAATAGGGAACAGGAGTTAATGTGTTCTCCCCAGCAGCAGGAATCTTTATTCTTTGTTGTCCCAGAATACTTGTATGATCTTGAGGAAATCATAATTTCTGTGCCTGGTTTCCCTTGTTTCCACAATACTTGTATGACATGGAGCATCACACAAGACCTGTATATATCTATTCAACCTGACTTTGTGTAACATCATCCAGCATCCAGCTAAACACACAAACACAAGAATTTCAACCCTTCAAAATCATTCAAGATGTAAGAAACAGTGTCACTGGAAATACTTTCTCTTCATCTTTTACTCACAGTATTAGATCCTACAATAGAAGCTGCAGTTGTTAGATATGTTCTATATGGCCCCAAAATTGCAAGCAAAAGTCTAATCTGTACACCGAGATGCCCACCACCATCTGCACACAGAAATTCTTTTCAACATTTGATGAGGGCAACAGGGCTTTCACTCTGTTCAAGAGAAGCCCAGTTCTAGAAGCCAGGGAAGCACTACTTTGCAATCTGCTGGAATCTGGGCTCCTCTCCATGTGGTCCCTGTAGCACAGCTAAGATTAGAGAGCTACCATAAGAGGATGCCATTTATGAGGGTGTGCAAACCTAACATTTGAAAAACTATACAGTAAATGAATGCAGATAAGTCAGAATCAGAGGTGAAGGTTTTTACTTGCTTTATTTCTACCGCACGTGAGACAACGGAATGATGTGTTAAAAGGAAAACTTGACATTAACACTTCTTTACCCACATTCAGAAGTAGGTCTTCAGTGGTGCTAGTGAAGAGCAATCAAAATTTTCCATTATCGCTGTTCGTAGCTATTGTTTAATGCTGCTGCATGTATGGGGGTTAAGGCTCAAAAATATCTTGTGTGCATGATAGAAGCATGGAAGATGGAAATGGAAGGGCAACAAAAGTAGATGATCAGATCAGAAATCACTGGTAGGACCCAGAAAGATACGGGGTTTGAGCTGGCATGAAGGGGTAAGAGATAAGATATAAGCCAGGCTAGAGTTATGCATCAGTCTGAATGTCAAGAAGAGGAATTGTTGTTGTCATGTTTTTTTTTCCTCTGGCAGAATCAGAGCCACAACTGAAACAAATGATGTGAAATGCTCAAATAATAAAAGTTCTCCTGCTTGCTGCCATGACTGAGATGACAGTAGAAGAAACTGAGCTGGGACCTATTCCAGGTGAAGTCTGGGGTTTTGTAGGACACAAAACAAAGACGATAAAAGACAAATCAGATAACTGGGATAAACTGTCTCCTCCACCCTAAACCCAGCATTTTTTTCAGCTGATAAACATGAAGATTAATTGACAGAAATACAGAATTCAATGCCGTGTGTGGGACTGTCAGCATTTGCAGTAGGTCTGTCTGCTTTACATAACTGATGTCATTCCTTCCTTCCCTAGAAAATATAAGAGATTAGCCAAGTTACAAGTGATTCCATTGAGGCTCAGTACTCATTGTACCAGGGACTGTATATTGAGCTGAGTCAAAGGAAAAAAAACCGACAAAAAATAGAAGATGAAAACTGGAAGGATCACAATTGTGAAATTGTTTCAAATTTGATAGACAGTATCAGCAGCTCTCCTCTGCACTGGTAAAAAAAAGAAAAAGGTAAAAGGTCTTGTGGATAATTTATTTTTAAAAAATTAAAACTGCACAACTTCACTACTGTTAAAATGGAAAATAATATTCTGGATGCAAAAATTATCATATTTTGAGAATTTTAAAAGAAGATATTATGGAGGGATAAATGAAAACTTGGTAATGTGAAATGCTTTAAAATGTTTAGGGTTTTTTTAAAATAGAATTGGTAAAAACCCAGACCGAATGAATCACTTTGCTTTGGACTGAACACAATGTCTACGGATGGCTTTTGGGAAAAATAAAAAAAGACAAAGAAGATATCTCCATTTTTTATCTAATCTACAGCAATTTTTTTCTGACTTTTCAAGTCAACCACTGAATACAAGATCTGCTCTTCCTTCTGATCTAGTTGTGATCTAAGCAAGGTTACACAGATAATCATAGTGCCTTTATCTTACAGATCAAAAATGAAACCACAGAGAGAACAGATGACTTTCCAAGATTACCTATGAAAAGTAGCCCATAGAAGGAAGGTTACCTAAACACCAGCTTAAACAATAACTTCATTTTACTGGTGCTGCACAGGGAACAACAAATGAGCTTTCAAATTGTGATATACCAGTATGTTCCTTCTTTGTGTAAAATAAGACTTGCCTATCCAGAAGCAATTTGCACAGCATTTCAAGGTGTGGGCTCTACATCCTAAGTCTCCACTTTTGGTGACAGGGGCAAGTGCCTGCAGATAAGACAGTCACAAATTTCTCATTATCTGTTGCAGAGACGAAGGGTGAAATTCCATTTCAGACTTGTTTTTTCCCAGAACATCTCTGAAGTCCTTACCCTGCAATACATCAGAGAGGTTACCCTGGGAACAGTGTGAACATTTTTTTCCGACACAATGCAAATGAATCTCTTTCAGAAGCTGATGTTTCCTAGGAGGTATGTTGCCTAGAAATAATTTATTTGGCAGAAGTGGTCCAGTTTCTTTCTTTATGTCCATCTAATATACTCAGAAGTTGGTCTTTCCATTACTGCTGTTATAGCTATAAGAATCTCAAGGTTAACAGCAAATAAATGATGGGGTTTTGTTCTCATAAGGATTGACCCCAGCTCCATTGACTCCATGGCATGCTGACTAATATGGTGAGACACTGAGCTCCTTCAGCATCAAGGGAATAGCTCATGATGCATTGAGAGTGGTCATATACCCAAGGCAGTGAAGCACAACACTGAGATCAATGTCCAGCTGAGAAGGGAAGTTTGAGCCCCAAATTCCCATTGAATTTAAAAAGAAATGGAAATGCTCTGTAAGACACTCACTGCAGGCCTACACCTTACTCAAACCAGGATTTCTTTCTGAAGAAGGTTGGCCAACTTGAGGCATATGCAGAGTAGGTAGTTGGTAATGACCAACAAAACTGGGATGGCAATAAGACAGTTCTGCATGGTACCATCCTAACTTAGACACTGAAGGTACCAAACAGCAACAGGCATTCAAGGATTTTACTGATTTTAAAGGCAATCTGCCTGCTGCTGCCTATGCCTTCCCAAGCTGCATGGGGAGACTGGAGAAGACACACAGAATGGGTGCTGAAGTGAGCTGGCCTGAGAATGAGAACAAAATTGTGTTGTGCTTACATTGCTGAAACTTTTACATTGGTACACTTCTGTGGACAGAATATGACATTGGAGCCTAGTCAAATGATGGTGCTTTTGTCGCCTGCCCAGGACTCTAGAAACTTTATATCAGCTTCTTAGTCTGAAAAGCATCTGCTGCTCTGGGACCAGTAACTCAACCTCTACTCAAACTATTAGAAGCGGATATATTGTCCTTATCCACATCACACTTGTACTGTGAGCATCAACACAGTGAAGACTATAAGTGCTCAGAAATAAGACGGCAATTTCATTACCAACAGAGACAAGCTCAGCTGCTGCTGCAGTCAGTGGAGATTTTCCCCTACTATACAGCAAGAACTGTAGTGAGTTTGCATTTTAGCTTTTATTTTAGCGTTCATTCAGTACCTTGTAATGACCAGTATAAAATTTTTTAAATAGCTAATGGACCACTGCAGGGGAAGAACATCTTTATAATTTCAGAGAATCATCATTTTTCTGTGCAAAGATCAAGATCTTATTTAACTGAGATATCAAGCACTTTTTACAGAAATGGCTAGGCAATTACTCCCTGGCTCCTGTCTTTTCTGTACAGAGGGAACTTTGGCTTTCTGAAGCACCAATTAAAAAGCCCCACAACTCTCTCTTTGATTTGCTTCATCGCTCCTGTTAATTGTCTCCTTTGAGTCTCTGCCGGAGTGAAAGTACCTTGTTACAGAGTTGTGAACCTGCAATCAACTTTGAAAACTTCTACTTTCCAAGGCCAATCTCATGCTGCTTTTTTTTTTTTTTTTTTTTTTTTTTGACCTTTAAGTGGGAGGAAAAAAATAGTAAAATGTATTAGGTATTTCCTAAATCAAAGTCTTTAATAACATGTTAATCTAAGTTATTATAGATTCTAAAAAGCAGTTATAGACAGCTGAAATTTTCCTATGGCTTACTGTCAAATATACAAGAGAGTGTTTGGAAAGTCTGTAAGCACTGTAATCATGGATAAAATATATTCTGCAATGGGACTCTAAATTTGCAGTAATTATGTACCATTTAGTTAATCTGCCTACATTATTTATGAAGAGTATTTTGTAGTTAAATACTTGAAGAGTTGACAGGGTAATGTTCAACAGCTACTTGGAACAGAAGTGATGGAGAGGGAGTAAAAAAAATAATTTCAATTTTAAATTACTCTCTTTGTGTTCATTTCCCTGTTTGTTTTTAACTCAAAGACATAGTGTAAGATCTTTTTATTTTTTTTAAAAAAAAGAAGATAAAAAAGAAAAGCTCACTCTCTATCTGTGTGTGTGCATAACTGCTGTGTACATCTGTATGCCCATGTCTACTTTACAATGAGGCACAAATAGCTTAGGTTTTTTTGAGAGACTTCAGCTACCTGTCCTTTTCCACACTCAGCTCCATGAATGCAAACAGTGTTCCACTCTGATTTTGCATTTGCAAGATGGAGTGGGGTCCTAAAAGAGATCAGTGTCATAACATGTTTTTTGACCACATCACTTAACATACATAGATAAACATGTACATTGAACCCTCACAGTCTTAGAAAAGGCAGAATAGGAAATAAAACGGGGAGCAAAAGATGCCTTAGCTGGTCTTGATCTTTTCCTGCTGCCATGCAAGAAGTGGACTGGGACAAACCACTTCTCTGCAGTGACACCTGTAATCTGGGACAAGTGGGAAGGAGCTCTCAGATGGAAAAGACAATGAGGGCAGAAGAGGAGAAAGCGTCACATGTACACATGCTGAGACCAAAAGTGGGCCTGACTGATAAAAAGTCAGGTGAATGGATGTTCCCCCTGACTTCATAGCAATTGCTGTTGTACAGCATTTCTGAAGCTCTTGAGGGGTGTGTGTGTGTCTGTGTGTGGACAGGGGATGGATGAGCGCATGTGTACGTATCCTCCCAAAGCATAGATGCTACCACCAGCTGGGACAGGTTCTTAAACTATTTCCCCTTGTTCTTTTCCAACGCCTAAACCCTGTGATTAACTGGCATTAGCACAAATTCCCAGCTCCCTCTGGGATTTCCTCCATGAATAAAATCTGCTTTATTTGCCCACGTGAGCTGTCTGTACAGCACATATCAGATTCATTCTTTGTTTATAACCCCATGAGACAGAACATGGAAATAATATTCCTTCAAAACCAAATTAATGCCATTCATTATAGGGTGGGTGGTGACTCACCACCCGATGACAAGCCTGTTGAATTCAAGATTTATTACCCACACAAGTTAGTGGTGTGAGATTTATTTATTCTTTTTTTTGCAAGCTGAAGACGAGAGCAGTCACTTGGGAACAGTCAGTCAGTCAGTTTTATCAGGTCTCACAGAGGATGTAAAAGTATTTTTTCTGTGACTGATACACTGACTCCTGTGGTTATAGTGGACACCTGTATTGTCAGTAACAAAGCTTCATTTGAATCAGGTCTCTGTACTGTTTTGGTTTTTACTGGTTTTGGACCAAAGGGCTTAAACGTGGTAAAGCCCAATATGTGGTTTTGGATGAAGTTCATCTTGAGATCAGAAGCAGTTGCTATCAGAGCTGCTGTCCAAGAAATGGCTTTTCCACCTCCCACCTGTGCTATGGCAGTGGCTGGAGCTGGCGTGGTATGTACCACATGCGGCCAACACAAGGAGAGAACAAGCAGCTGTGAGGGGAAACCACCTCTTTTGATGGCAGCCTGCACCACGCTGGGGTTGAAGAGGTTCTGGAAATGCATCCTGAGATGAAAAAGGACTTTGTTAGCAAAGCTCTATAAAGCCACAGGCATTATACATTCACGATTTGACTCCTGGAGTTAGAGGATTGATTACAGGACAAAATCCTGGGTTTGGTCAGGCATCTGCACAGGACAAGCATTTGGCAGACGAGGAATGCTACTTTTTCTCTTCTGATTGCCTGTCTACTGATGTGGGACATGTCTTGTAACTCACTTTCTACATTCATAACTGCGATACTTTTTTTTTTTCAGTGAAATGCTGTGAGACTTACTGATAAAAAGAAATACATACTACTTCTTTATGAAAGCAGAGAAACACTTGAAACGTAATCTACAGATATGAAGTAAACAGAGGACTGTGAGGCTCTATAAATAGCCTAATACAAGAGCTGCCTTCTCTGTGTCATCAAGAAATTAACTCTGGAAATCCATCAGAGCAGCACTGCTATTACTACTGCTGCAATAAGAAGGATGAATGAACTCATCCAGATAATGCCTGATTGGGAATGTAGTGTGTCTGTTGCTATTATTCCTAACATATCAGAGGAAGATGATTCCTTAACAGTCTCTGATATCATACCCTGCTGCTATATACCTTTCCTGAACCTTTTCTTGACATTTTTTCTTGACATCCTGTATTGGGTTGTCAAATGAAAGAACCCTTTTTTATCCAGCCAAAAAGGTGAACAGAGAGGTATCTTACTTTGTACCCATTGTTCCCTGTCTTCAGATCACTCAGATGTGTTCTCACCTTTCCAAGCATGATCCTTACCACAGCACAAAGGATGAGACATAGAAAAGAGACAAGGACTCTATCCCAAACAAACTCCAAACCAAGGCGTGTACTGTGAGCACTGGAGGACTTTTGCTTTCCATATGCTAGGGGATAGCTCAGGCTCAAGAGTAATGAAAGAAGTGGAGGAAGGGAGCAGTTACAGGAAAAAAGTGGTGACCAATTTCAGTGATGAGGGAGGGTGAAGTGACAGAGAAACAGGTGGGTCCAGCTACAGTGCAGCTGTTGCAATATATTGCAAATAACCAATTGTCCGTAAAGTTGCTGTTTAAGTCAGAAGGATTTCAGCTAATTTTAACCTTTCTAGTTGAGGGTAGTGTTAGCAGCATAGCTGTAAAAGGACAGAGTTCAGCAACTGCCTTAGCATTTACCTTGGTACTCAGGGAGCATTCAGGTGGTTTTGGTTGTGTTGTCAGTTTTGCTTTAAAACTATCTTGGACGTGTCTTCCTTCTGCAATGAGAACACAGGGAGAAGGGTACTTTATACTTAGCTTATGCAGAAAACACACCTGAGACAACATTACTGGCTGGTTCCCTCCAGCTTCATGCCACGTCTATCTTTGCCTGCCTTGGCTCAGCTGCACACCAGTGAATACAGAGCCTGCTCTGACTTAGGACATCTGAACTGGCCCTGAAAACTAAGAACTGAGGGAACTTTTCTTCTTGGATTTTTTTTCCTTGCAGTTATACTGACCACTACAGTGACAAGGAAAATAAATATTCTATAAAACTCTCAATGTTAAACCTACACTGGTCTGGAGTCTCAAGGGTTGGACTTTTTACATTTTCCTCTCCTTTTTTTGGCATTCAAGTTAAGCAGAATATTAGGAGATGATGGGCTTCTGATCAGGAGGCCATCCTCTCAGGAACAATTGACATTTACAAGAGAAGTCAACAAATACTTTGAAAAAATGGTTCCTTTCTGACTCAGCCTATGATTCTATTGAAGCAGTTGGATTTTTAAAAAAAGGAATGCCTTGAAGGATCAATGACATGAGAAAGCAGTTCAGTTAAAAGGAACTGTCAGGTTTCCACCTGCTAAGAAGGCCTTTCATCCCAATTGTAAAGAGCTATGAACACATACAGGAGCACAGACTATACACAATTATTAACACTCACTGATGAGCCATAACTTGTTATGCTGTGGCACTGTTAACTCCCTGCTTCTGTTAATGTAGCTGTACTCTCAGACCACTGTTTAAGTAATCCTGTCCCTGACTTGTTATGAGGCTAAAGAAAGAGATGATTGCTAAATGCACAGATGCTAACATGACAAGAATCAATTTTTATGCTGGTCTCTGAAATCTGAGCAGTGCTACCCAAAATATAAAAAGTCTGGTCTGAAAATCATGGTTTTTTTCTTTGGCAGTTTCTGCTATTCTGTTCAAAATGAAAAACTGAAATGTGGGTATTTCTCATGAATTATTTTTAATGAACACTTTTTAAAAGGTTGAACTTTAATTTTGAAATTAAATATTAATGTATAATTTTTAAAGAATGAAATATTTGCATAGTCTAGTAAAATGAATTTGTAACTACAGTATGAAGATTACATAAAATGTTTTTACTTTTTTAAAATGAAACTTCTTCAAATTATTTGAAACAGTAATGTTGAAATAAATTTATTTCTTCAAATTTTATCATAAGAGATATTTCATGCTCAGAATGGTAAACTAGATCTGAGTTTCACATCAAGTGAACATCCATCTTTAAAAATAATGGAGAAAAAGGAAAATAGTTCATTAAAGGATTTTTGTTGGTGTGGTTTTGGTTTATAAGCCAAACAAATTGGAGACACTCAGTTATACAGGGATGCTGCGTAACTTACACAGGGACTTTCTGGGAGAGGCTACTGGCCTTTTGACAGCACGTGAAGAAGCTGAATTCAGGCCATTATATATGTACACCATGACACTTCTGATGGACAAACCCACAACTGATTCATAGAGATTACCCATGTTTTTTGCACTGAACACATTAGTGTGGTGTATTAGGATGGGAACTGAGTGCATACATAGGGACAGTGTTTGAGATACTGCAGGCAATTGGAGCTGATGCTTTCCTTTTGTTCCCTGTAAAGACCCATGCTCACTCCGGATTTGAAAATCTAACTAGCAGTGAAAAATAAAGGGCTTTGTTTGACTTTTTTTTTTTTTTTTTTTTACCTCAAAGGAATGCTATTTAAGAATGAGATTTATAAATAGTGCTTCAAAGTCCTTTCACCAAAGGGCTTTAACAAGGAATATGACAGGTACTAGGATAACTTTTAGCCCAGCCAAATAGATAAATAAATAAAAGATCTGCAAATTCAACTTTGTTCTGCAGATGGACGTAAGCAGTTTGACATTTCAGACTGGAATCCCAGACTGTCTGTTGAACTCGAGGATTAAAGAACGACAAGTATTTTCCCCTTTTCTGTTTTTGTAAAAATGGTCAAGGAAAGCAAGAGGCATGTTCCCAGAGAGCAGTAAGTGAGCATAACAACCCACTTAAAAGGGCAGAAAAGAAAGAAAACAAGGAATCTGCTTTCTCAGAAGTCTGGTGATTCCCTTCTAAAATGACTTAAGACATTCCACCATTGTTCTATTTCTGCATTAGAATTAAATTCAAAGATTTAATGAAATTGAATTTTGTTAAAATGTCCATTCCCAAAGTAAGAAAGTTGGGGTTTGGGTGAGCTTCAAGGTTCTTGGAATTATACAAGGTGTCTGCTCCAGGTTTTAGGAATATTTCTGTCAATAGGGGCATAGATTGACACATTTTCAAAACCTGGTTTCATTCCAACAAAACAACATTTGAGGAATGATGAATTTTGAGTTTATGTCCTGAACATCCCTGTAAGTGATTCTCTCTGTGTAAACTGAGTGAATATCTGTGCACTCTCAGCTGCCTTGGTTATGGCTCCAACACTACAGGCTTAAACCACCTTCTTACTGCCATGAAGGATTAAGTCCCTTATTAGGAAACCACTTTGGACTCCATTCAAGACAGACATGTTTGTGAGTAATGTAAGCTAAGGGTAGTCATCTTGTCTTCCTTTTGAAGTGGATCACTTTCAAACATTTGGCTCAACTGAGGCCAGAAAACTCAACATTTTGAAGGATCAAGTCAATAAGCAGCTTACTGAACTGCAGAAATTATCGGCTGGAATTCTCTGGCTCATGTTCTGCAGGTCACACTGGATGATAATAATGGGCCGTTCCAGTCCTAAAATCTAGAAATTGATGAGCTTAAGTAGACTACTAATATGCATAAGCTTTTTCTGGACCGATGCTCAAAGTAGCAAAAAAATAGAAAAACTCAAGGAATTGAATTTTCTGCTGCCTGCCCATCAATACTTCATTCCTTCAGCTGGTTTGCATCTTGCAATCCTTGCTTTTTACACCAAAATTAAGATTGGACCCATATGAACTCCTGCACATATTTGATTATCGTTATAGATATTGGTGCTGAAGGAGAAAATGGTGCTGACCGGTTACATTTTTTTCTGCTGGGCAGTTCCACTATTTGACTTTCAACCAGTGTTGCTTACTAGCTGAGAAAGCAAATGTTAAAAATGTTTCTGTCCCCTGAAAGTCCTTCCCTAGCTTTTTGGTCATTTTTTGTTGTTGGTTTTAACATAAAATCTGAATTTTAGAACTAAACAAAGTGCATATGACATTTTTTTGTAAAGCTAAATAGTCACTCAAAGGACAAAGAGATTTGAAATACTGATGGATAAAGAAGAGAAAGGTTAATATATTTCTTTCACTGCTTTCTATGATGTAAAGGAGGTCTCTCCGATGTGTCTGTCTGCCTGGTGTCATCTCTTCCCTCACCAACATTACTGAATATGTTGGTTAATATTAACCACATTTGACCAAAAATTCTCAAGGAGAAATCTCAAGATGAGTGGCCACATAAATGTGAGACAGATTCTTCCACAGTATTCCACTATGCTAAAGGTGGGAATGCTAGCCGGCGTGGTTTAGAAGCTAGAGAGATAATGGAAAAGATAAACCTTAGGTATGTCCCAAATGGCAGGAAGAGCTCTGGTTGGACTCTCAAGGCACCAAAGAATCTATGTCCAGGACCAGTTGCAAGCAACCTGGCTGTCTTCCCTCCACTATCTTCACCACAGTTTGTCCTAACTTTTAAAAGGAACTTTTAAACCTGTAATTGTTCTCTCCCCTTTTTTCTTTTTTTTCTTTTTTTTTTCTTTTTTTTTAATTTATTGTAATTTTGATAGTGAGAAAGGTTGAATCCATCTTCTCTAACAACTGGTGGCCACACTAACAGCTGAAGTGGTTATCACAGACTCAGTCCTCCTTATATCTCTATAACTGACTAATAACACTTAAAACTTCAATTACATTTGAATAATAATGGCCTAAATTTTTCCAAACATCTATCTAAGTAGATACATGACCTTCATTGTCCAACGACCCCAAAGCACAAGAAATGTACTAATTAACTAAATCTCACAATTGCTAAGTGCAATAAGCATGAGGCTGACATTTGATTACTGTATCTAATTATACCCGGGATGCCTGAGGTGCAACAGTATATAAGGAAAGCTCAAAATCTATTACAAGTATAAAGATTAATCTCATTTCCCAAAGGCAGAGCTGTGAAAAAAGCTTTGGATTCTTGCCGCCTGCTTCCTGGCTCAAGCCATGCACATGATTCCTTTGTTTAACTGTTTGCCCATTAAATCCCTGATTCAGCAATGTTCTGTAGCACAAATTTAATGTGAAGTGTAGAAATAATTCAATTAACTCTGTTTTTCATCTAATACACTTTGAGATAGGGAAGTACTTCTGTAGAAGATCTGATTGAATAAAGCAGTTAAGGATGTATCTCGGGCCTCCAGTTAAATGCTTTGATGAAGGTATTTTCCTAAATCATTCTGCTAACTGGTCTACTGTTCACTCTGCAGTTCTTCTAGTGCTTTAAATCCTTTAAAATATGTTGCTAATATATGGCATTCCAGCACAATACTTAAACATTGACATGATTTTTAGCACATCACATTTACAGCTTCATCCCTTATAAATAGATCACGTAGGAGGGTGCAGGACAATGTGTCCACTAATTCCATACATAAGCATTGTTCTCTAGTAAAGATGGAAACAGTACATTTGTTCTTTCAGCAGACGTTTAGTGAAGCCTTTAGCGTGCACCACATATTATGAGAATATGTTTTTATTCCTGTGACTTAGCTTTAGAAATGCTTTGCTCAGAAGCACTCAGCTTCAAAGAACCCAGTATACTGCTCCTTGTCAGACTTTGCCCATCACATTGCTCAAATGAAACATTAACTGGAAACTGCCAAGGTCTGGGGTGAAAAGGCAAACGCAGCTCTATGGCCTGCATGGTCTGATGATAGTTTCATTAATTTGCAGAAGGAGTTTGCTTATTAGAGACCAAACATGATTTGTGGAATCACAGCAGTATGGATCACTTGCAAATGCTGCTTTTCCCTACTCAAAGCACAAGGAACTGAAAATTGAGATCACATGAGATAATGCTTGAAAAACCCATACCAGATACCAAATTAGACAAAGCTGTTGGCTCGCTGGTCATTGAATCTGCTCTGTAAGAGTGAGCAATGCCAGATCATCAGAAACAAATACTTTCATGATGAGCAGAACAAAGACTGGGTCACCATGAATTTGTACCACTTGACTTACTGGCATATTTTATCCAATAAAGGACCTGACAGATACTTTTCTACAAAGTTTCTTTTTCAGTTTCCTTTAGTCTGGGAGGAATTTTGTCCCTGTAGCACAGATGTGGGTCCCCTCAAGGGGAATCTGTACAAGTCCCCATGTGTGAGGACCATACTTGCTGTCCTCACTGTTGAATCTCAGGCAGGGAAGCTGCATTTTAGCCCTGAGAAGAGCAAACAGAAGCAACACAGGAGAAGTGATTTATATGTGTGCTACTGTTCTACACAGGGAACATTTTTCTTGTCCCAGTTTGGCAAGTACCACTTTGGACTTTAACAATGAATGCCAGGAGCAGTAGACACATTGTCCTTGCTAGTCAATTTTCCTCCATCCTAACCTTGCTGCATCACAAAATGGTGGCTGCTGCACTTGGACTTGACTATAAGACTCTCTGCCCATAGCCCGGTGCAGGGACCACACTCATTGTTAGGCTGAAGTAAGGAGAATGATGTGTGAGGGATAGTTGATGCTACAGAGGCAAAGGGCTTTATAAATGAAGAGTTAGCATCCACACTCTGACAAAAGTTTGCTACTTATGTTCAACCAGACGGGACATTAAAACAGTGCCAGAGACCTTTAGCACTTCATGAAAAGGAAATAAAGCAGAAAAATGTGTTTTACACTCGAAACAACCATGCCTTCCTGTCAAAAAAGAGTGATATTTACCCCCCCACACACCTTGTTGAAGTATTTTCCCTCTTTCACAGCTTCTAGGAGGCAATCTGTGACTGAGGAGAGGGGAATCTGGCCACTCCAGGATGGCTGTCAAGACTCAGAGAGTGGGAAATCATGGGGCAGTGTCTGCTACTCTGTGTGAGCATGAGATTGCCACTTAACTGGATCTGTAGGTAAATCAGTCCATTAACTTATTTTAACCATGGTCCTAATTAGTTGCATATGTATAATCAGCATGCTCACAGGCATCTCATCAGGGAATAGTGGGCTGACAGACACAAATTTGTTACTCTGCATCTGCTGCCAGATTTGGAAAGTCTGAAGTTTTTGAAACTGAATTAAAGCAACAAAAATGAACTAAATTTGCCAGCTGACAATGTCCCTTGTGAACAGATGGCTGGGAACACCTTCTTTGAAGAAAACCTCTTTTGACAGGAGGACAATAAAAGTTCACAGTTAAGATGAAGTTATTTCTGAAGTGAGGAGTAGAGAGCTTTCTGTCCTTTTCTGTGGTTTATATAGACATGATAAAAGACAAAGATGAAAAGAACTCAGCATTTTAACACTTGATACTATGCAGATAAATCATATATTGGGAAGGGCTGCATTTTTGTATCAAAATCCCATTATTTGGCCTGACTGAATTTGCAGACTGAAAAGATGGTCCTCATAAGCATTAAGCCTTAAAATGGTAGATGTAGAGGGCTGCAATTCAAAATAATTCCCTCATCTGTGTTAGAAAGTGTTGATTTTGTAGCTTACAGTGATGTTTTTCCTTTGCATCATGATTTTCATCTCTAAACCATAATGTGTTATTCAACTGCTAAAAGAAGGTTGAATTGTTAATAAAGAAAAATGTATAGACACACTTCTGGGCTCACCAGTACATCAAAACTAGGGTTTTCTTATTTTGTGTAGTTTTCATTACATACTCTTATTCAGTGTGGAAAAAATTATAGCTTTGTTTAGACTCCCAAAAAGTTTTAATGACATGCCTTCCAAAGTTTTGCTTTGTCGAATTACATTATTTTTTAGCTCATGTGGTTTGGAGTTGTTTTTTTTTTTTCATTCTTCCCCTGACTGCATGTTGAAAGAAGTTAGCTTTACGGGCTCACTTTTATTTGATTTTTCATAATTATGGGCTATTTTGTGATATTTTCCATGGTGATAAACAGTTCAATGATGTATGGCCATTTTTCCTTCTCTCTTTATCTCAGTTGGATATTTAATACATTTCAGCTATTATTAGGAGGAAAAAAGATTCTTAATAGAGGTAGACTCATCAAAATAACTATTAATCTCTTAAATAAATCTTAATATAGTCATTATTAACTAGCTGTAAAAGTTGGAACTGTAAGTAAGAAAAAATACTACTAAAAAAATTGACTATAAGCAACCAGCAACCATTGGTGACAGGATTCCACATACCAGTTTAGATTCAAGGGAATTCTAACTAATTTTAGCAATATAGTTTAATCAGCTCTGTAACAAAGCCTCAATGGAAGAATAGGGTTTTTCTCATTAAACCAGACAGCAAACAGGTGTAGTTTTGAAAGCATTATATTTTTAAAAGTGGCTTTTTTTTTTTTAAAAAAAGTATTTATGTTTTTTTTAATTTTTGGAAGGAAAAACATGTATTATTACTATTTCCTTCTTTTCACTGAAAATCTCAAGTTAGAAATTAACATTTTTCCCCAGAGAAATTTACTTTCAGTTGAAAATCATTTCCATTTTAAAATGTTTATCATTTCATGGTAGAAAATAACTGTTTAGTTAATCTCTGAGCTTTCCCTGTGGAAAAATGAAATGCTGTGAGGGTTATCTCTGCAAAGTTCTGGGACAAAATCTGTTACATTTCCTCAGAAAGGAAAGGGTTTGTAACTGAGGTAACTGATTTAATAGTGCCCTGGAGAGAAGACTGATACTTAAAAGTGAACAATACTGCTCTTAGCAGGGACCAGGAGTTTTTGAATGGTCACTTTCTGAGAACAGATCTAATTTTATCCTACAGTTGGAAGCAAATATATCTGCTGGTTGAGTTACTGCAACTGAGCACTTTGTAACATCACCCTGCTTTAAAAAAGCATCCAGCAAGTAGTTTCAACTAGAGATGTCCAAAGCAGAACACCAAAAGACTGAATTCTGATTAGTAAACTTCCTCTGAACTTAAGACAGACCTTTATTTAAAATAAATAAGTATTTCCCAATGAATTTTACGGTGAATTCATAGACTTGGCTCATATTGATTCCATATTGTCAACAATAATGAAATGCTATCCAGGGTTGCTTAAACTAAACTCTCCAATAACTTTATAGAAGTTCTATTCCAGAGCAAAATTTCACAGTCAATCTGTCTTTATAGACATTCATCCAGGATTCCTTCTGGCTAGAAAAGGGTAGGGTTTCTTTTTAGAACCTCCTAGACATATCAAAGTGGAAATACTTATCCTATTAATAAAGATAGCAACAATAAATTGGCATGACGAGCAGTTGATCCTTCAGCGAGCACTCAATCTAGAAATACACTCAACCATACCTTTTACTGTGCAGCTGAAATGATGGGTGAGAGCTCATCTCCTGCCCAAGGCTGGGAACACTATGAGAGCAAACTATGCCAAGACACTCAAGTTAATAAGCAGAGTTGGTAATGGGTAGATGCAAGATCTAATCCCTTTCTGTTGTTATTCAAAAGAGAACTTTATTCTGGGCACCCACCTGAGAGTCTCAGCCAGCTGAGTCAAGTCAGCCTCCTGCAGTCCATTATTCAGATGAAGGGGAGCAGCTCTGGCAGTGAAAAACAGTGAATGAGATCTCTTTTGTGCTCACTTGTCTGCAATTCCATCTGACTCGAGGGAACTTTTGTCCGATTGATATATTTCAACAAAAGCAATCAGTTTCAGTAAATCAGATTTTTTTCCAATAAAGCACACATTATAGAGAATCTGATTTGTACACTGAAGGTTTTCAGAATCCAGCCTGTGCAATGTTTTTTCTCTTCAAATATCAAAACTTTTTATAAAAAGGAGAGCGGGGAATCAGTGTTTTATTATCAGAAAGGGAAGAGTGGTGATTTAGGAACAGAACGGTGTTTTGCTGACAGTCAGACAGCAGTGGAGCTCACAGACCAACCCAGAAGTCCTGTTTCCCAGTTCATTGCTTCAGCAGAGTTGTATGAAATCCTGTGTTGCTCTCTCAATTCCTTCATTATGTGAGTGGCCAAGAGACTTTTGAAAGGTTTGTAAAGCATTAAAATATATTCTTGTGCAGATAACATATCTGCTAATTTCTTCTCTGGAAAGATTTTGGTTATTTTTGGCTGAGTGAAATTCAGTCTTCAAATAAAGCACTCTCATAGATTGTTTTTGGTTCTATTCTAATATTTTGTTTGTCTCTGTATTACTTGATCTGACGAGGTGCTTCCTTTGATATCAACTTTTCAGCTCTACTAAAATACAAAAGGACTTAACCAGATTTTCATTTTCCACAGATAAGGAGCACGATGAAGCAAGAAGAGGTGTTTGATGTTTCTCAGTCCATTTCTCAGTCATTAATGAAATCCCCAATGCCCTGACATCTCCAATTAGTATACTCATCTGTTACCTCTCCTTTGTTCAGTAGCGCTCATCTGTTATAAAAAGAAACCCAAGGTAAACCAGATCCTGATTAAGTAATATTGTGTTTACACAGAAGGGAGGGCTCAGGAGGGAATAAAAGGGAAACAAACAAACAGGGATGTTAGAAATACCGATTTAGTTAATTATAATTTTTAATTGTTTTTCAGTACACAGCTTCAGGAAGCTTGTCGAATCAAGCCCTAGGTGTGGGACGCAACTCATACCAGTCATTCTAGAGGTCTTAAGACAACTGGAAGCCACAGTTAGGCATAATGTGGGAGAAGGTGACACCTGTGCATGGGATCTCTTAGTCGTCCCACATCCCCCTGAATATGTTCTTCAAATCTTGAATCATAGGAAATAATTAGGTTTTTAAATCTTATAGTGGTGATGAAACAAATGGACTTTCCTTCTCTTTTGTAACAAAGATAAATGGACTTGTTAGAATTTTACTAGAAGATGCTTATCTTGACCTGGGAACTTGCTTTTTGACTCCAAATTAAAAACTGTTAGTCCAAACCTATCTTGAATGCTGAGGTCGTGTGAAGTCAGTGAAAGAACAGTTTTGTTTATGATCATTTCTCAACCACTAGATTTACTCATTTTCTGTCCCCTTACAGGTGTTAGAGAAAGATGCTGATGGTGGCATATTACCATAGAAGATTTTTAAAAAATTAAAAAAAATAAATTAGAAAATCTATTAACTAAGATTTATATGGTGTTAACAAGCATCGATAGATTTGATGGGCTCAATATAAGGGCATCCATTTTTGGCTTGCATTCATGAATCAATCCTTTAGCTTCTGGCTCTGATCTTCTGCCTAGTAGTGAATTTAGGAGTTCAATTTGAAATATATTTTTTAAAAAAAGGTCTTTAAACGACAGTCATATCTAAACTGAGAAAGCAAATCCTTCCTTGCAATGAATAATTGCCTAAGTGATACTAAAACATATGTATGCTTGACTTGCAATTCTCAGTCTGACACAGAATTGCAGGGAGAACAGCCAATAGTGCAAATAATGTAAATCGGGGAACCTGTGTGTTATGAAGCAGGTTTGGAACAAAGCTAGTGAATTCATTTCATTGAGTTCTGGTGATAAATACTTGAGTTCATTATTAAGCTTCACTGGGAACCAACATCAAATCAATGATGTAATCAAGGGTAAATGCAGAAGAATGCAGATGCAGCTCACCCATGTTTAATTTTAACAATATAGAGAGGAGACAGAGCTTCTCATATCTTGTTTGGGAACACATAGCAGGTTGACCCCAGCTGGATGCCAGGTGCTCACCAAAGCTATTCTATCACTCCCCTCTTCAGCTGCACAGGAGAGAGAAAATATATTGAAAGGCTTGTTGGTCAACGTAAGGACAGGAAGAGATCACTCAGCAGTTACTGTCATGGGCAAAGCAGACTTGACTTGGGGAAATTAGTTTAATCTATTGTCAATCAAATCAGAGTAGGACAATGAGAAATAACACCAAATCTTAAACCACCTTCCCCTCACCTCTCCCTTCTTCCCAGGCTCAGCTTCACTCCTGATTTTCTCTACCTCCTCCTCACAGCAGTACAGGCAGTGAATGGGTGTTGTGGTCAATTCATCATCACATGTTGCCTCTGCCGCATCTTCCTCTTCAGGGGAGAACCCCCTCACACTCCCCTGCTCCAGCGTGGGGTCATTCCTATGGGAGACAGTCCTCCACAAGCTTCTGCAGTGTGAATCCTTCTCACGGGCTGCAGTTCTTCAAGAACTGTTCCAGTGTGCGGTCCTCCATGGGCTGCAGGTGGATATTGGCTCCACCGTGGCCCTCCATGGGCTGCAGGGGGACGGTCTGCCTCTCCATAATCTCTACTGTGGGCTTCAGGAGAATCTCTGCTCTGGTGCCTGGAGCACCTCCTCCCCCTCCTTCTTCACTCACCTTCGTGTCTACAGAGCTACTTCTCTCACGTATTCTCACTCTTCTTTCCACATGCAGTAACTTTTTTCCCTTCTTAAATATATTATAACAAAGGTGCTATGACCATCACTGATGGGCTTGGTCTTGGCCAGTGGTGTGTCCATTTTGGTGCTGGCTGGCATTGGCTCTGCTGGTCATAGGGAAGCTTCCAGCAGCTTCTTACAGAAGCCACCCCTGTAGTACCCACACACCCATCCCCCCACCCCCTCCCGCTACAAAAAACTTGCCACACAAACACGATACAGAACAATAGGTTGGTAAGTTTACTCACTTTTTCAACCACTTGACTACTTTTCAACCACTTGACTACTATTACAGTGATTTTTATCTTTATAGCACTTCTACATATCTACCTAAATCTTAAGTGTAAAATATGGGCTAGCTGTCAAGGTCCCCTTTTCAGTGAATGGGATTAAGTTCCTCTCAACTTAGACATTTATTTTAAGATAGGATGGATCAGCCTACAGATGTTCTTCACCTTACAATTGCTTTACAATAGGTGCCTGCCTTTAATGACGTAAGACTTTGAATCTCGTTGTAAGCCTGTGTTGTCAAACTATTTCTTCTTCTGAGAAGAAAGGTTTTTCATACTAGTACAATAATAATGAAATAATGGAGCTACTTTGGAGTAGAATATGAGTCACTGTGTTCAAAACCAATGTTGCTTAAATCAGAGAAAGGCCACATTACTCTCAAATTTCAGAAGCCATGCCATGTTCCAGTGAGGATTTTATACTGAATTGTGTGAAGAAATAAGTGTAAAGCTCATCAAGAACTCATGTATTCATACACAACTTTTAATGTTCTGCACATAGAAAAAAGTCTCCATGCTGGATTAAGCAAGATATTATCACATGAACAAGTAACTTCCATGTCCTTCCTCCAGTGATCATACAGGTGAGTAGTTACCTGCCTCAATTATATTTTGATTTAGAAATGGAGCTTGTGTTCTGCTTATTCAATTAGTTGTTACAGTTGTCTCTGTTAGTGGTAGCATTTTGCCTTGCAACCTTTGAATTGGTTGAGCTCATAAACAGGATGAAAAGGAGGGAAAGATGTAAATGTTTTTTTTAGAATCACTGAGTAATTCAGCTTGAAGAGACCTTCGGAGGTTTCTGTTCTAAACTCTTGCTCAAAGCAGAAGTTTAGAACAGACACTTGTTTAGGTGACTGCTTGACAGAATCCCTTGGGAGATGGTCCTAAAGGGTAGACGGGTCCAGGAAGGCTGGACACTCTTCAAGAAGGAAGTCTTAAAGGCGCAGGAGCAGGCTGTCCCTATATGCTGTACAGGAAGCCAGTGGCAGAGAAGGCCACTCTGGCTGAACAGGGAGCTTTGGCTGGAACTCAGGGAGAAAAGGAGAGTTTGTGGGCTTTGGAAGAAGAGCCAGGCCACTCAGGATGATTACAAAGATTCTGTGAGGCTATGCAGGGAGAAAATTAGAAGGTCTAAAGCCCAACTAGAAATTAATCTGGCTTCAGCTGTGAAAGATAACAAGAAATTTTTCTATAAATACACCAGCGGTAAAAGAAAGACCAGGAAGAGCCTCCATCCCTTGCTAGATGGAGCGGGAAACATGGTAACGAATGATGAGGAAAAGGCTGAGGTGCTTAACACCTTCTTTTCCTCAGTCTTTACTAACAGGACTAGCTGTATCGAGGGAATATAGCCTCCTCAGCTAGAAGTCAGAGACAGGGAGAACGAACCCCCCCATCATTGGCCCATGAAACCCAAGGAAAACAACACTCGTAGCTGGGCACCATTTAGACTTCAAACTGTCATAGTGTTTGAACAGTCCAGCAGCCAGTTTTGCACCCACTTTGTAGTCCACCCATTCCATCCCTATCTCCCCAGTTTGGCTACAAGGAAGCAAGTTGAGATGAACTATACTCACTGGTTACCCTTTGTTTATGGGATCAGTCATCTTGTCAGAGACCATTTTCTATCATCTGGGTGCAGAAGAGAGTGGTGTGAGAAACACTTTCCATTAGGAGGGTCTGAACACACAGAACAACTTTGGTTTCTGTTTTCCAGGTTATAAAGAGAAACCCATAGCCTTTTGCTGAATATGTGATAACCTCCACATGTGAAGGATTTAATCAGGCCATTCTTTATATGATGGACAGCCCAGAGAAATTCACAGTACCTGACAAAAAGTAGCTCAGGATTGTGAAATCTACACTCTTTTGTGAATCTGGGCCAAAGAGACTTCTGAAAGCCCTAGCTTGGGTCTATAACCTATCATTAGAAACAGCTCTGCTGCTGGAGGTGAGGGGAACAAAATGAAAGTCCCTCTACCTTAGTGATCAGTAAAGATCCTATGCTACTCCCAGGGCCCTAGGCGCATTTGAGTACAAGTCCTTTGCCCATCTAAAATGTCCCCTGCAGTTTCAGCTAAAGATCTTTTTACTTTTAGACTCTGCAATAATGCGCTCTGTTGGAGTTGGTTAGATTCCTATGGGATTCAAAGTATTAGCCTTCTAGGGGGGGAAAAAAAGAAAAGGAAAATATTGTTACAGTATAAATATTTATTTCTGATCACTATCCTTCAGAGAACAGACAGAATAAGCCCTGATTCTAATTGTGGCTAATCTTCTATAAAATGAATGCTTTATTGTCATTTTCATGTGAATTAGCCAAGGTTTGCACACATTTAAATGACATCTGACCCAAGGAATCTATTAATAAAGCTGTTGAATAACTCCAAAACTAGCATTCCACAGCATGGTAAATGATCAGAGCATAACATGGCAACTCCATAAACCAACTCTTAAGTCTAAAACTTGTTTTGAAGCTTTTAAAATGGAGAGATTCCCCAGAGCAGTGACCTGACTGCCTTCATCACTCGACGGGAAATAAGTTGCTTCTTACATGCAGGACAGAAGACTCATTTCCCCCACTGTTTCTGGAGGGGAAAGGGAAACGCGCATGCCTTCCTCTGCAAACATTTCCTTGTGAGGTTAATGGTGTGCTCTGCTCAGGAAAAAGTGCACAACCAATTTCTCCAGCACACTGGAAGAAAATAGTGAGTCAGGTAATCTCAGTTTGACTGAAAATGTCAAGGCAGGGTGTCCACAGACTTAGAGAGGAGGATGTCTCTTTGTTTTCTCTGATACCCCATCAAGGGACAAAAAGAGTCTGTGGCTGACAGTGTGGCAAACTCATTCATAACACCTCTGCCTTCCCCATCCGTCTCTAGCCCTGACTCATTCCTCTTATTTGCCTCTTCCAAAGGCCCCATCTCATCTTTCTGTGTGATTCTCCTGACATTGCACCAGTCAGGCAGCTGGGAGACCTATCCATGTGGCTGAGATGACTCCTGCCTTTCTTTGAAGAGGCTGCAAAGGCTGCCGAGTTAGTAGGGCACTTTCCTTTCTTCAAACTGACTGCAAAGGCCTTCTCTAGTTCTTTCACCTGCTGACTCCACCCTTTGAAGGCTCTTGCTCAACACTTACTCTTCAGCAGATTGGGAGGGGAAAAAGGACTTTTCACATGATCTCCCCAGTGGAGCAGGCACTAGGGGATTTTGTAATAGTACTTTGAATTTCTGTGGTTTCTCTCATCCAAGAAGCTCCAAAGGACTGTTAGATTCATTAAGCCTCCTGATCCACTAGCATTATTATCCCCTCTTAGAGATAAAAGCACCAAGTCTTAGAGCAAGCAGTGCAGATAAATGACAAACCAGGACTGAGAACTGGGGTGTTTCACCTCCCATTCTCCGGTAGTAACCAGAGGAAACATGGCTTTGCTAAAGCCTCTTGATGTAATCTGTATTTTACATAGCTTTCACATAGAGCTACAAAATTTATTTTCATGCAGATGTTCCTGTGAAAGGTGTGCAGCTTTCCATGATCAAAGGAAATATATGATATTCTTAAGGCCAAACCAAATGAATATTAAATTACATTGGTCCCTTCCAACCACTACCATTCTGTGGTTAACAATTTCTCTTTGTGTTACACATAATGATGAGACTTTAGAATGTAAGGTAATTGGATAAATAATCTCCTTTTCCATGCTCTAAATTTCAAGTTTTTAATTACAAAATCTACAGAAAGAGTATCAAGTGGGGAGATAAAAAGAGTATGCTTCTGGCTCAATGACAGAGACATAGCATCCACCACACTCCTGACAAGGATTACTCAATCATGGTAATCCATGTGTGCTTAGACAGCTGTTGATGCTTGACAAAATTGACAGTAACCCCAGATGGTATCTTCATTATGATCTACAACAGTGCATGGGTAGGAAAGTGAATATTCTGGGAAGATCATGATGAAAGGAAAACACAACTGTCCTGCGCAGTCTTGCTTTGTGAGTAAAGACAAACAGGCTGGATGCGACTTGCTATTCCAAAGTCTGACACAGATTTATAGTTTGATCTAGGGAATGGGACTTCTGTTTCCTTTCCTACCTTTTGTGTCACAAGAAGAGGAGTGATTCAGAGCCAGATGAAATCATAATGTGATTGAAAGCCAGAAAATGGCCTATTCCCTGTCATGCCACCCAAAGCGAATGCTGTCTTGGCTAGTGGGAAAGCGGCAGAAATAGCACAGACCTTCTCTCTTGTTGTATAAGTTTATGTTGCCTGGTTTGAAATAGCAGCCTCTCTGGTTCCAGCCACCAGGCACTGCTGTAACAATAAATTATCAAAATGATGCATTTTCTAGGGTGATTGAAGTCTTGCACAAATAGAAATGGCCATTCAGCGTTTCAGGGAAGTAGTGACTCATGAACAGCAAGGCCATTCCTCAGGTAAATCTCAACACAGAATATACCTTGAAATTTCCCGAGGAAGCAAGAGAGTCTACCTGATCCTGTCCAGTCCTCACTGCAGTGTGATCTACAGCTCCCATCCACCCAGCCTTGGCTCAGCTGCGGACACAGGTGCTGCTCTCTGTGCAATACCACATTCTGTGCATGTTCTCTTGTTCTCTACAAATCACTTTGGGTGAGCCAACAGCCATTTCAGCCTTTCAAAGCAGCTCGTTTTTATTCCTCAAGAAAGAGTTTAGTATTTAATAAGCCTGTAGTGCTTTATATTATGGAAAAAAAAAAAAAAATCATCACATTCTGCCCAACGCAAGCTATGTAAACAATGGCAGTGATTATACATTCGCATGATGGAATGAGTGTGATGTTTATACAGTAGGATAATAGACAGAATATTTCTGATTCAATTGGTGATTATTTGCCATAAGCAATGGAATTTTTATTTCAGTACAATAGGCTTTGACATTTTCACCCTGGAGAAATTGTGTTCACAAATTTGGTATCTCTCCAGTCTATCTACTGGATATTCCAGCCTAATGTTTTCATGCTGTGCAGCAATTAATTTTGTGAGACTGTAATGTGTGTTTTTTTCTGAATTTCATTATTTATATTCCTCTCACACCATTTTTCAGCACAATTGAAACTGAACTCTATTGGTATTAAAAATAGTGTAAGCCAATCTTTCTTAGCCAAAGTTAGAAATCAAGCTTTCATCTTCCTTAAATCACATTTTTAGTATGTGTAGCTACCATTATCAATGGACGTGTAATAATAATACTCTTGCTTCTTTCCTGTCACTTCATGTTTACTTTTTCATCTCTCTTCTTTTCTTCCATCTTTTTTTTTTTTTTTTTGTTCTATTTTCCTTTACCAAGTCCTTACCTAAGAGAAATAAAGCACCTCATTCTACCCTCCCTTTCTTTCCTCCCACACCTCACCTTTACTCTCTAACAATAAAATGTAAAACATCAGGCTTAGTAGGAGCCTTAATATGGAGACAGATAGGACTGCCCACAGCCTTTAATTAGAAACTTGCTTGCACTTCTGAGCAGAATGTGGATTAATGAAAGACTATGCATTGCGGTTTTTTGCCTTTTTTTTTTTTTTCTTTACAGATAACAAAGAATAAATCAAAGTCTTCATCGTGGATATGTCTATTGGACAAATCCACTAAAACACTTGACAGACAGATCACACCACTAAAGCAACTGCCTACTCTTTGGTGTCTAATGAACCTGGAAGGAGTTGAGAAAACTATGCAAGCAGCCAATAAATTACCAGAATGTCTAATCTTGTTTTGTCTAGCCAAAGAAATGATGGAGCCTCCTTGAACTTGCAAGTTTGAAGTCAGAGGAGAAACAACATTCTGAGGAAAAACACCTTAATGATGCAGAATATTCACTCAATGAGGAATAACTCCCTGCTTATTCTGTTGTATTGTCTGAAGTATTTCAATCTGTATGAGACAAAACAATAGACCTCTACCACATCTGCCAGGCAACTAATATTACAGATCAGGAGCACTTCCCACCAAAGGGTTTTTCTTACTGGTTTGTCATTACTTTACTATTACTCTAGGTCAGAGACCCTATATGGCATGAAGCATCCCTCATTTTGCTCATGACTTTTCCTATTGTGTTTTAATCCATTTATAAGTATCCCTGTGGCCTCTGTGGATTTGTTTTGTTACTTTTCCTTTTAATACTAGCAGAAGGATTGCAAAGGTTTTTTATGTGTAATATCTATAAGAAAGCAAAAGGGCCAGGACCTAACTCAAATGACTTTTGTTTCTTATTTCTTCATTGTTTCTTTCCCTTTTTGTACAGAAAAAGGTTAGGGAATGGAATAGATAAGGAAGCTGCATCAATCTGACTGGGTTGGTCCACACACAAAATTCAGAGCTATTGTGTGTACAAATCCCAGCTGTCACTGTAGGAATATTTAGACCACAAATGCAGAATCAGAAAAAACTGGAGGCTAATGAATATACATTAGTATTGTGGATTTAGTTTGATGCTTCTGGAGGACATCTGCCTTAAAATCTGCTAATGAGTGAAAAGTTACTCCTGTCAGCAAGGAAAGTATTAGTGCTGCTTTCTATAGATGAAAAAAGTGACTGTTAAAGAGGTATTCACAAAGACTACTCCCACAAGGATAATATTTAGCATGGATTTTCAGGGTGACTCTTTTGGGGAGTTCCTATCTTCCTTTTGACAAAGGAAGAAGTGTAGGAGGGAGATTTTGGGAGGAACATAAGTTAATATCTCTTTTTTGGCTCTGTTCCTAGATTTCCAGGATGACAATTGACAGGGTGTATCCAGAAGCTAACTTTAATTAAGGAAAGTAAACAGAAAGAAAGTGCTATCAGATGTGGGTGAACAATATGGTGTTTTCCCTCAAAAGAATTTTGAGAGCTGAAAGTGGTTTTGCTAACGATTACAAGGAAAATTTGGAGACTCAAATTTAACCTAGTTTTTTAGGTTACAAAAATAACATTGCAACATTAAAATGTTTGTAGATTGTGCATGGTTCATATCCTCTTATGATTATTATTAATTTTAATGTACTAAAGTGGACTTTGCATTTCTCTTTCAAAGAAGAACCCAAAAACTTCCTAATGGAAGGACTATATATGGCTTTTTTCCTTCCTGTCTGTGTTAAACCTTAAGGACAAAACAGGGACAGGGGAGGTACCCTAAGGTTAGGCTATCTCTATTATGTTGTTAAATCTGTTTATACGTCTGTACATCTCAGAGGACCTACACCACTTTAAACAACAAAAACAAGGCTGTTAAAAATGAATATTACTCAGTCATATAATGTGCCAATGTGTGTATTACTTGTTCTTCTACTGGCTGATTTACTACAAGATAATAACCTATTATTGCTACCAGCTGCTAATTAGCTGCTAATTAATAGGTTGATAGACTCTGAAGCCAGGAGGGACCAGTAGCTCATCTAGTATGAGCACATCAGTCTTAACACATTTCATCCATGCTACCAGAACTTGTGGCAGGCTGTTGAAGACAGGTTTTGGTAGCAGCAACCACACTACTGAAGTCATCTAGAAATGAAAATCCTCCTGGTTCTTTTATAATTGTTCCAGTATTTTACCACCATCGGGGTAAGGCGTTTAGACCTTGATTCTCACTGTATTTGTGCCCACATTTATTTAGCCTGTAGCCAAGGCTAAACTGTAGCAGTTGTTCTACCACCCAACAACCCCTCCCCATCTGAGAAGGGGAATCAGGAAAAAAGGGAGAAGCCCCATGGGTTGAAATAGAAACAGATTTAATAAAATAACAAAACTAAAAAAATCACTAACATAAAGTCTACAAGCTTATACTCAGCCTCATCCTTAGGACCGGCAGCAGGAGCAGAAGGCTAAGAGAAAGAAGTCCCAGGAAGCAGAACTCCCCACCTTCAGTAAACTCCCTTCTTTAATAATGTGCATGATGAAGTGGTATGGGATACACCTGTGAGTCAGCTTGGGGCAGCTGCCTTCGTTGACTCTCCCAGCTGACTCAGGGCTACTCATGGCCTGCCTGCATTGCTGGCCTGTGGTTCTGCTCCTGGGAAACCAGGACAATATATTTTCAGCTGTTAGTTGGTCTCCACCTGAACAATATTATATTGCGTTTACAATATATTGTATATAATATTATATGGTGTTTTCTTCTCATAAAATTGTTCACTTATTGTAGACAAGGTACCTCTCAATCTTATATCCTACAAACTAAATAGATTGTTTCTAGTGACTGTCTGCCCATAACATTTCTCATTCATATCTGAAATTATTTTCTATACTCTCTCTGCAATTTTATTAACTTTTTTAAAAAACAGAAATGCTAGAACATCTAGAAGGTTTTACTAGGTACAGGATTGAAACAAATCCTTATGCATTCATCACACAGAAATGTCATCTAGGTATTGTCTTGAATTTGTTAGAGGTGATAGGCCAGATTGCCACACTGCTAGCTGCTTTGCTACCCCTGTACCCATCATTCAATCTATTAAACATTAACTTCGTTTGGAAGGTTTTTTGAAACACAAAGAAAGGTGATATACCCTGCACTTCAAATGATTTTATTTTTTTCACAAGAACACACAAATTATCATTCCTCTGTGCTGTCCAAAACAAAGGGAGAGTGTCTTTAGTCTTGATATGTGACTAACAGATGATAAAAGAATAGTAATTCCCTGGGAAGTAGATTGGCAGCCCTGACTCCTCTGGTTCTTGCTCAAAGGTGCTTGGTTTGGTACACTGATTTCTGAAGCCTTTATTGTATCTTCCAACAGAGATCACATTCTCATTTGCTACGGAAGTAGCCCTGAGGAGACCCTAAGTGATTTCCTTTTCTTACTTCGTGTTCTCATCACTTTTCACACCACACTTTCTGGTTTATTTATTTATGTATAATTACTGGAATTTTTTTAGGTTCACATATGGCAAGTTATACTTTGTCATATACTTAATTACATGTAGGCTCGTGAGATTATAAAAAATAAGGCAGGAAAATAAACTGTTTTATAGCTTTTTTCCTACCACAGACTTAGCCTATTAATATGCTTTTATGTAGACTGGTTTGGATTCTTCAGCCTCTGGCTTTGCTGTATAAATATATTCATCATTCTTCTGTCTTCCAGACCAGTCTTGTGAGCTGAAGTTCATATAATCTAAAATATATCTGTTAATTATGGGAGTGCAAAAACTTTAAAATTGACACTTGCTGAGTAAAGGGTTGTGCAGTAACTACCATGGTATGGTGATCTTAGCTGACAGAGTTTGGATAAAATTGACTGTCAGTACTGTGAGTTCAAATCAGTGGAGCTGAACAGCCAGTTTCATTTGAGCTCATGTGAGTTGGCCTCAGCTATCTGTTTCATAGAATCATAGAATGGCTTGGGTTGGAAGGGGCCTTAAAGATCATCTAATTCCAACCCCTCTGCCATGGGTAGGGACACCTTCCACTAGAACAGGTTACTTAAAGCCCCATGAACACTTAAATGGAGGGGACATCCACAACTTCTCTGGGCAACCTGTTCTAATGTCTCACCACCCTCAGTCAAGAATTTCTTCCTAATATATCTAATAAATATCTAATTTAAATCTACCCTCTTTTAGTTTGAAACCTTTACCTCTTGTCCTATCACTACACGTCCTTGTAAAAAGTCCCTCTCCAGCTTTCTTGTAGGCTTTCTTGTTTCTATTGTTTGAAATAGAAACAATCAATATGGTGCTGCAGACATTACTAGGGGTAGCAAAACGTAACACATTAATTGCATTGTGTGCAATCATTACCATATAAACAGGCAACAGCATTTCTCAGTCTATTCGGTATTTTACTAAGCCATAAGATATATCTTTTTTACCAGTTTGAGATAGCAAGTCCCCATATCCCTATTTCCTAAGACACAGCAGTGCAATGATTCACTGGCTTCATTCCAGGATGTAATAGAAAAGACAGAAATTTTTTTTTTTTTTTTTTTTTTTTTGTACCAAGCTAAGTTACTTAACGCAATAAAAAGTACTTCTTGCTGGTTCATGGAGACCTAACAACAGTCCTGAGGATGGTACATAATTTAAAGAAAGTTCTAAGTGATATGAATTGCCCCATACATGTGGACTGCCTGATCCACCCCCCCATCCAATTGAACAAGAGGATGTGTCTAATATTTACCAATGCTCCCTCTTTGAGATATATTTTGAACTGTTCTTTCCCCAGCATTTTAAACAAACTTGCACCTTTCTTGCCTCTTTCCATGACAAAGAAAACATCCACTACTGGAGTGCAACCTAATAGTTCCCATGTCAGTTAAAAAGACTACTCGGTTACGAGAGGTATTTGTAAGAGATGGAATAGCCTGCCAGGAGAAAGGTAAGTGTCCTGCATGGATTGCAAAACAGAGATTTTCAAAAGGAGTCATGCATAATACTTCTATAAGCATTGCTCCTTTTTCTTGTAAATAGGGCAAAATGGATCAGGGATATGATGTCCAGTGAAGTCTTAGGTGCAGTGACAGTGGAGTTTCAGATCCTGATGGAAGTGAGAAAAGCAAATAACAATGTAAAGACTCTGGATACCAGGTAAGCAGACTTGGTCTTCATCAGGAAATGAATACACAGGATCTCTCAGTTTTGCTGTTTATCAGACTGCCCAGAGACACTGGATTCCCTGTCTTTGGACAATTCCAAAACTGGATTGAGCAAGGCCATGGGCATCTATGACTAACTCTGTGTTTACCTCTGCTTTGAACCATGAACTGGGTTACAGACCTCCAGAGATCCCTCTCAACCTAAATTATTGTATGATTTATGCTATAATATTTTCCCTTCCTTTCTCTACTGATACTAAATGTTCTGTGCTTTCAGGTCCCAAACAAAGGACCACTATAGCTTTCTCCATTTGTATACATACTGTGAAAATACTCATATACAATTTGCCCGAATTGACCGAAGCTGTTCAATGCATCACACTGCTGGACTAACTGTCTGCTTGCTTTTCCAAATCAGTTCTCTGTTATGCCTACCTATGATAAACTGCTCTTGGCTGTAGTACTCACCGTATAATAACAGCAGGGTTGTGAATTAAGGTCCTGTAGTAAAAAGAATAAATCTGTGGATTTTGTTTCAGTGAACAAAATGGATTTTTATACTGTTTGCTTAATGAAACAGAGTTTATGTGTTCAGTTTTTTGGGATGAACGGCCCATCTGTTTGACCACCCTCCCTAATATTTTTTTTTAATTAATTCATCAACTACAATGAAATGAGACAAAAGGTCACATGGTAGAGGACTCAAAGATTAAATTACTACAAGTGTTACAAAAGCTGATAGATCAGAAAGTATCCTCAGCTGACAAAGTACTGCCACATCATTTTGAGTTTTATTATAAACCAGAAAATATATGTAGGAGAGAGCTACAAGAGTCCCAACTATGGAGAAAGCTTCACCTGAAGCTCACTGCTAGATTCAAGAGAACACAACCACAAGACAAATCCAGTAGGAAAACAATCTTTCCTAATTCTCTTGCTCACTGTGCAGGCTGTTTTAAAAGTTCATCCTAAGGATCCACTGCTGCATACTCTACAACTAGTTTCAGTCATGTTCATGTCTTGTGATTACAGAAGTAGGGCAAGTCCTGGCCTGCCCATGAAACATTACATTGTGCTGTGTAACTATTCAGCCCTTATAAGAAAGAAGAAGAGGACCTTTTATTGGCATTTGATCTACCAAAGACACAAATTGGTAACAAGTACAGATAGAGTAAGATTTGATTTTTAACACAGAATCTGTGTGTTCTTACCCTCAGCACTGGTGACCCTTCTCCCTACAGCAACTCTCAACTTTGGTTTCCATAAACCCCACAATATTACAGATCGGAGTGCGTGATGGTATTGGAAACAGAGAATTTACAGAGGCAACAGTTGCTGTCTTTTGAATATAGTAGCAACCTGAACTTATTGCTTCAGCAAATCCTATTTCTGAGGAAATGATTCCTCCTGTTAGAGACAAAGTTTTTCCCTCTAGCTTAGAAAATCCTGACTCTGTCAGTAAAAAAACCCAGCAAAACCCATGCATGTATATATGCATATAAATATAAAGAGATAAATATATATATTAACAATTTATTCTCTCCTATGAGTAGCAAATAACAAATGCAGACACAGGGGAAAGGTGCTAAATTGTTTTTATTGCATTTCTTTTAAATATACAGTATGCCAGTTCAGCTCCCAGAGGCATTAAGTGAAAGAGCCCAAAAGCAACATAAATAAATTCAAGCACAAATAAAAAACAAATTCAACACCCACAAACACCCCTCAGTAACTTGACTTCTATTTTGGAGTCAGGGGTATGCTAATATTTGAAAATAAATTTGTAGGCCCCTTATATTTCTGCTTCTGGATATAGCATCCCAGGTTTTGAAGAGTTTTGTAATTATTTGTTGTTAGATACTAAACAGAAAAGAAATACCAAAGGCAAATGTTGAAACTTCTGAAGGAAATGCAGAAAATAAAAGAAATCTTATCATGGCTGCAAGGCTCAATAACAATAATTAAGGACCTTATTGCTGATTATATTACAGAGTTGTCATTGTTTTTTTTGTATTGAATGTTTATGGCATGTACTTTGTCTCTGTAGTTCCTGTCACCTCTGTGGGGAAACACGAAAGCAATTTAAGTAACACCGAAAAAACAAAAAGAAAAATATATTTATGAATAGATTTCTCAGATGGCCTAAAAAAATGTTCATTATTTCCCACCAATGTCAACAACAACTTCCCACACTCTACGAGGCACATGGAAGAAACTCTATGGAAGGTCCCAAAATTATTATGATTAATATCAGAAGATCAGAGCCTTTAAACACTGAAAAAATCTGCTCTTTCTGTAGGTCTTGCTGACCTGGCTTTGAAAGAAAATCATTACCAGCTTTATCAAAAAGGTAGCCTTCCACAGTATCCTGGAACTGCCTAATGTCTGCTCCAAAAGGCATCTCCTGGCACTTGCTCTGTTGCTGAGGTCTCTGGATTGTCATTTCGTGGAGTAGATTAGTCAGTACATTGTGTGCTGATTCGTATAATAGTATAGAAAATAGATGTATCAAACCTTGAAAGAAGAAATAGAGAGAGACATATACATCAGTGGAAATGGGGACAAAATGCAGTATGAGTTTTTCAAGAGTAAACTGTACGAGACAAACCTGATATCTTTCTGTTATTTTTAATAAGAGAACTGGTTCTGTTTTTTTTTGTTTGGTTGGGGCTTTGTTTTTGTTTGAATTGTTGTTTTTTTTTTCTTTTCAAATAGATATGTGATACATTGTGGCTGTAATATACCTGTACCTCAGTAAAGTATTTGATGCCCTTCCTGCACAGAGAAACTCCTTATTACCCTAGAAAGAAAGTTTACAAGTTTAAAATCTTTTAAATGGCTAAGAAAGCTGTAGTGCAAGTATGTATGAACGTGGCACATGGGAAAGCCATCAGACTGGGGAGTAGCCAGGAGAAAAATCCCTGAAGGATTCATCTTTTTTGTGTTGTCTGACAACCTGGGCACAAAGTCAGGCCATATCTGACACCAGAAGCAGTCAGTTATGATTCGGCTACAGTGGGAAATGCCGAGTTGGGGACAGAGAAATGTCCATTTTCTGCCTGGGACTGCACATGCACAGGCTTTCCACGCCTGTTCTGGTTCAGGATAGGAAGAGCTGTAATAGATTACAGAGAAAGGAAAGGAGATTCAAACTATTGTTATGGGCATTTATTCCATAATATGCTGGAGGTTTTGCTGTATATGGTCCAATGGAGACATACTACAGAGATACTGTCTGCCTGTTTAAAAGGAAGTGGCTGAAAAGAGGTTCAAATTAACTACTGACTAATCCAGTGGTTATATTAGGAGACTGGGATAAGAGAAAGTTAAGTTTAGTTTCTGTCTTGGCAGCCAGGTACTTGTATGACCTTGGGCAAATGAAAGTATTGCTCTGTAAAGTTTCTCACCTAGCAAATGGGGATAAAAGTACTTCCTGACTTAGTAGTGGTTCTGGGGAAAAATGCATGAAAGATTACAAGGTGTTCAGTCGTTATTTTAAAAGGGTCCATGTGAACATCATTCTTCTGGAAGGTGCTACTGAATTTAATGGAAAATGACAACTTGCAGTGAAAGATAGAGTGGTTATTGAATTTATGTAAACATTGAATGGACTGTGTATGGTTTAATTCCAGGTGGTTTATTCAGGAAACTCAGTTTATTATTATTTGATTTTTAATTTTTGCTACCTGTCATTTCAGGTATTATATTGCCTAAACACTCTTCAACTTCTAGTGCTCTGACACTCAAGAAAAAAAAATGTAGTGCTGAGGAAGTATATCCATGCAGTAGAATAATCCTCTTTGCCCAATTTGGGCATGAATTGTTCTACCTGCTGTTAGTGCTAAATGACACAGCTATGCACAGAGTGCAGCTGTGAGGCTGAAACTATGCCATGCCTTACAGCCATAGTGGGTGCCATCCACACTCACCATTAACATACTTGGGCTCACACAAAAGCTGGTGACCTGTCAACCCAACACCCTCCTGGATTTAATACTATAAAAATAACTACTGGGTGACTGTTAAAAGGCCACAAACAATAGGTGGAATTGAGAGGGAATGGGAAGAGGGCAAGTGTAGGAATGTATTTAAAGGAGAATGACCATACAGTGAACCAGCCATATGGGATGTTGGCCTAGGTACGTAGCTGCATTCTAGAAACTACTTCAAAGGAAGAAAAAATAAGAAAGAGCAATGGCAGCTTCCCTAAGGAATGCAGGAGTGAACAGATAAGAGTGACCAATTGGACACTGCGGGAGAAGAACTTAAGAACCAACGGGAACTGAACTAAGCTGTATGTTTACCTTGTGCTAGAGACTTTTAACCAATTAAATAATGCGTGACCGCGTCTAGGGAAAGTAAGATTGTATAAAAGGGACAGACAACGTAAATAAAACGTCTTCAGTTTGATTCACACTGAATGGTGCGGAGTCCAGTTTTTTCTCCTCAAGCAGTGAGATGAAAACATCTCAGATTCCTTTTTCATTTAAAATGCAGTATTTTGGGAAAATGTCATTTATTGCAGATAAAAATGCAGTGTTGCTGAGCAGGTGTATGTAATTTTATCTAATTACTACAAAGAGGTTTTCCATGTTTGTGAACCACCCAGGAATATTGAATGCTAAAAAAAATGTAGGAAGAAGGTGGACTTGGAAAAGATGGAAAGGAACACCTTTAATATATGATCACAGTGAGCATTCTGGGATACCAAGGACATTGAGAATGGTCTTAGGCAGCTTTAGAAAAATATTCTGCAGCAGCATGTTAGGAATAGGCTTTAAGAGGCACATGAAAAACAAGAGTAACATCTGCAGTAGTTTTGTAAATCTTTAAGAAATCCATTACAGCCAGGAGAAGCATTGCACCATGCCACAGGCCTCTGTACTTCCCTTGACACTACCAGCAGCCAGCATGGCTTTCCAAGGCTTTAGCAGGGAGAAAGTAGCAATTTTGCTGTTCCCAGACAGCCTAGATAGATGGCTACTTGATTTTCAAAGACAAGGGTTGTTTTACCAAACACAGTAACAGACTAGTCCAATACAGTTCTCTTCAGGCTGTCCACCAGGGTTAATCATAAGCTCATTAATATTGTGGCAATTATATTAATATGCGTTAGCTTTTTGGTAACCCATCCTGAACATGAAGGACCAAAATCATGTAGTGCTTAAACAAGAACCTGGTAATGTTTATACCAAGAAGTTAGACAATTCTGATATTCTCCTGCAGAAAATGGCAACTGTACACCCTTTTGGCCACCATACTGTTCGCTTTGGCTTTCTCCTCTAAGGCACTATGGTTGATTACCAGCCCCTTTGTGCTGTTGAAGCATTCAGCAAACAACATCTGCCTTGCTAAAATCAGGCGAGCATCCACTTCATGCATGGGCTGATTGATGCTTTGACACTACATCTGGTTTAGGACCTCACTCTGTCCTGGATGAGATGCCCATCAGCTCCTCCTGTACCTGTGGCTCCAGTGGATGCCTTGGAAGCACAGGTGTCACTTGTGTTTCCCTGATGTTTTGGCATGCAAAGTGTGTGATATATGATTCCAAAAGGTAAAGGACAACAGTGTGTTGCTATAGGTGGGTAGGTGTTTTCTGGTCTGTGTGATGCAGTGCTGTGAGCAGCACTAGAGATATGTGCTCAGGAGAGAGGTATCTAAGTTATAATCTAGTTTATCTCAGCTAAGACAGGTGATGCATTGTTCTTTAAGCAGCACTGCGGTGGGACCCATCCTTCATGCACTGTACCTGGAAATCATTTCAATGGTTTATGGCAGCTGGTAGAAAGCCAAGATTTAGTGGGGGGAAGCAGGAATCAGCCTGAAAAATAGTTTGGTTTTATAAGGGGGAGGGAGAAATGCTAAATATGATAGATGTGCCGTGCCTCTCCAATTTAGGACATGGTCATGTCAATGTGTTTTAGACTGTCAGTGGTCCCCAGACAGAAGCTGAATTTCCCTCTTCACCTGAAGGACAATAACTGATCATGTGTGCGTGCCCAGTTTCTCACACTGCAGAGTAATCCAGGACGGATTACGGCAGCTGTTTTATTCCTTGCTACTGCAGAATAAAAGCCGTATGCCCACTGGTAGCTTCTCATTTTCCACTTCAAAAGCATTGATTTTCAAACTGCTGTGTTAACATAGCACATGGTTCCTTGCTTGCTCTCTAGATACATATCAAACCCTGTTCAGGACCCTAAAAAACTCTGAAAAATTATCATGGGTCTGATATTTCAGAGCAGAAGATATGATCATGGACCTGCAACTACATTGCAGTTATGCTAGATGTACTGTTTTGTTCATATTTTACTGATAAAACCATCAGTAATGTGACCATACTGAAAAGAAAGCTTTGGAGTACTCTGGGTAGCAGCTTTCTCCGACATAGATGGCCTGACCTATGCAGTGGCAGGTAGTGTTGCTGCACCAGGCTACGAAGACCTGAAAGAAGGATCTTATAACTGTGAGATACAACAGAGTAGTTGGGGAGTACTTGAACTTGGACTGTCAGAAAGCAAAGGCTAAGTCTTCCACCAGTTTCTTCCTGTACAGACATGAGACCATACACAAATGTATCATCAGCATCTCCTATATCTTGTTAGCTCATTGCCCAAGGAAAAGAAAAAATAGAAATAGATGCTGATCCTCATGAGAATGGAGTTCAGCTTTGATTTAAATAAAATTATGTGAGATCATAATTTTTCCTGAAGTGAAGTAGTGGGGGATATCTCAGTCCCAGAGAGCAGGAGAGAGAAAGAGATTTCTCAAGGTATAAGAGAAATGCCAATGTCCCAGCTGGAGAAGTTTTTTATTGACTCTAAATCTGCGCCCCAGTTCATGGAATATCTGTGGAAGGTTCTTACAGGATTAATAGGATTTGCAGCGACTAGAAAGATCATCAGTACAGAAAATGCCAAAGCTATCCGATGATATACAGAGTAAAATATAAAGAGTACTCTGAAACCTGCTTCTTTGTGAAAAACTGTGCTTGCTGACAGTGGAAACAGCAGTCAAGCCTTGCGCAGGAAGGCTCTACAAGCTTTCTTATTCCTACTCTTAAATCTCAGTAAAGGGTTTTCTGTTTTTTTCCCCAGCTTCTCATTACCTCCCACTCACTGAAGTGAGTTTTCAGAATAACTCTATCAGTTTCATGACAGTTGCATCCAGAGGCTTCACACTGAAGTGATGGTCCATTGCATCAGGGCCTCCTTCTGACCAGGGCAAAAGGCAGTTCTCTGTTCAGTTCATATAGGGGAGGTCCCTGCCAGAGAAAGGACTAATCTAAACTTCGAGGAAAAGTACTTGTACCCTGCTTTGATAATCATAGAATTATAGAATCATAGAATGTATTGGGTTGGAAGGGACCCTCAAGAGTTGTCTAGTCCAACCCCCTTTAATGAGGCATAAAGATGTTAACTGGCCCAGCCTAGGTCTCAGAGAAACCTATGGCAAGATATGAAGTGACTGCAGACCCCTCAAGTCTGAGGAGTGCTGCAGCACTAGGTGGACCTAAGTGACAGATCTGGAAGATCATGAAACTAGGTTGCAAAGCCTATGGAGAAATCAATGTTACACTTCTTTTGGCTGGGCCTCAGATTCACTTCAGCTTGCAGGGAGCAAGACCTTCTCTTTTCTCTGGGAGAAACTACTGGGTTTGGCACAGGTGAATGGTTGTTTGTGGCAAATAAAGGCAATTTATCCTAATGAATCACTAACCTGGAGGGGACAGGTGACTTTGGAATGGACTGTAGAGGGTTCTGGAGAAGAATCGATGAATTCAAAGCAGGGAGAGATTTCCAGGCAGCTGGTCATTCTCTGCTTCCATTTAAGGTCCAATTGACCTGAACCAGACAAGATGTCCCCAGAATTTCATCCCTACATTTGGGGGAAATCTGGCTCTGTAGTGGGTAATAGAGCTTTTTGGCTTCCTCACACAGCATCTCAGACTTAAACTTTCCAAATAGGCTCACTTTACCCTATAAACATCAAGCAAAATATAGCATTGCCCTCCTTCACAGCTGTCCTTTTACTCTCAGGGAAGCAGCTGCCTTCACTGAACTCTCTTTTTCTCTCTTAAGCAAGAAGTCTTTTAAACCTTTAAGCTGAGAATTAAACCTTGTTGCTTCTACCACTCCAGGCATTTTCCCATTAGAGGTACATAATTACATGAGCTACAAGGAGAAGTTGTCCTACTGGATCTTTAAAGGAGCTGTATAGTCCATCACAGGTAGGTTTCATCCTGACCATATACAGTAGCATAGATCCCCCATGGGCAGTGAGATACCTAAAGCAGATGGATTTCTGTCATCAGTAGGGGCTTGGCTTACTTGGCATCCAGAGAAGTGCTAGACCCACTGCTCTTCCTGTGCCTGACTCCCACAGCCTCCCCTCTCCCACATCCCAGGGTTGCTAAGCAACCTCCCAGAGTGAACAAGAGCTGTCTGATTTATTATTTTTTGTCTTAAAGTAGCAATGTCTCCTGTGTGACTAAAAAATTATAATCAAGAATTAATTGTTAGTTTAACACCACAGTGAGGCCTAATCTCTCCTCCTCTCCCTGTTCCCTCATTTGGGCTCCTGCATAATTTCAGAGGACTCAGAAAAGGGTTGTACCTTAATAAGCGAAATGAAATAAAGTTTGAAATCAACACTATTTTTCACGTTTGGACTATAGTCTCTTCAGAACTTTCCTGACCACATCTAGTATTTTTGCAAGGTGCTTGGCTTGGTGATCCATGAGGTAGTCTTGTGGACAGAAGGCAGGAGGCACAACCCTAGGCTTGGCAAGCTGAGCCTATGGCCACTGACTTTCACAAAGGGAGGCATAGCCATTACCTATTTCTCTTGAGACCTCAGCATAGAAGGATGCTTACAATAAACTGAAACCTTAACCTTTACATGTCATGCACCGCTTAGAAAAGGAGAAATCAAAATGTACTCAACTAAAGCCCATTTTATCTCAAGCAGGGCTTGATAAAACTGTCTGAATAATGAACAGATTCACTAGCATGTTTGTGAAGCAATACCTCAAACATAAATTGCTGTTACCTCATGGGTAGTCTTTGCTAACTAGTGATTCCCAGGCTTCATGAATTTGCACCAAGTTACATTCCCTATTCATTACTTGTTCTTTATTGGCTTCTTTGGTAAAAATAAAATAAAATAAATTTAAAAAAAAAGTAAAAAAGTAATGGAAAAGAAACAAAGTGTTTGGGGCCAAAACCACACCAGTGATAATTATAGGAAACAAATAAATACCAACTGAGATAATTATTCATCCATAGGTAAATAGGGGAGTAGGAAGTAGGAGTTTTTGAATGGTTCACAAACCTGGGGGGAAAAGTGGTTGACTTTTTAGTTTGTTTTATTCATTTTAATTAGATTTACTGGCTGTGCATCATAATGAAGTGGTGTTACCTTTTTTTGAGCACAGAAAATGTATTTCTTACAGAGAGGAACAGTCATTAGAAAAATTCTTCCTCAAAAATAACCCTGCTTATCTTTTCCACTCCTTATCTCTATGGGGGTTTATACAATTTTCAAGCTAAACATGCAAGAAGTTCAGGTAATGATAGAGCAGGTGTGCCTTGGGAGGACTAAATTATGGAAGTCAATAAACAATTACAGGGTAGCATCTGGATGATTGAAAGAATGTTAACAGCACTAATAGTTACAGAAAATAATGATTCTCCTGCTCCATGTGTGGGTATTTTAATGTCCAAGACATAGGCTTACAGATTCAAGGGTTTTCTGGGTTTGAAACTTTCTAAATAAGAACAATCTTGTGTTTACACTGGTGCTGTCTTAGACTGTCTGATAAGAACTAGCCTTGCAGTGTTCAAAGTCCATAGTGTGACAGTAGGGAACAGACATGATCCTCATGGCAGAAGATGGAATAATTTACTTTCATTTCAGCAAGGTTTGTGTGATGTCATCATGACTTTTAAACCAGAAGCATTTGCTGTAAAGTTCAAGAAAGTCTGGTTCTGAACTGTCACATCTTCTCCCATCACTAAAATTAATGTATTAATTTCTTATATAACAATAAGTGTTTATGCATAAGGTGAAAGGGGCAGTACCATTGCTGGACGTGAGTATAAAGACCCGAACTCTTCAGGATGTCAAAACTCAAAGAGAATAATGTTTCAGAAGTAGATGGCACCATCTAGGCTGTTTCGATAGCAGGGTACATTTGGCCTTTCCACTTATGGTAACCTTATCTTATTGTCTGTTACAACTGTCTTTAGTGACTAAACAAGACATAAGCAAGATTCGGGGCTGGCTGTTAAAGGCAGAGAGCACATATAATCACTCTGAATGTCAGAACTACCATTAGCAGTGAGAGAAAATCTGGGAACCACGGTACCTTGAGAAAGGCAGTAGTGAGGCAACAAGACCATTAACAAATATAGCTGAAATTGCTTAAGCAGGGTGGTGTTGACAACAATCTAGGCATATTTATGCAGGATCATAACAAAAAATGACATTTTTTTAGGACGCTTAGATGAAAAATAATCTGCAATATGCAGTGCTACACAATTTAGAATGTTAATGAAAAAATAATCTAAAATTGATGATTTGAATACTTTAACCACAGGAGAAATGATCTCCCTGGGCTCTTTCCTTTTGCAGCCTCTGGAGTATCTTTCTGTCATGCAGAATACGAGAACAGATTCTTCAAAGTGTAAGTCTGGGTGTGCAGTGCCTGTGTATGAATTAAAACAGACTGAATGATAGAGGTGATGTAGCAAGCAGTTGATAGGCTTTGCTTTTTTGAGCTTCTTCTTGACAAAATAGACCAAAACCAAGGAAAAAGTATAAAAGCAGCTAGAAAAGAGGATGCTCCCCTGGCAAGCTATATGTGATTCTAGAGATTTCTGCCCTAAGATTCAAAACTGGCAACATCAATATTTTGCAGTGTTGGTAGGTAAATCACCACTATAGACAATAACGCTAAGCTTTTTCTCGCGACACTTGTCTCTGTCCCTCTATACAAAATGAAAACTCCATACCAAAATGTTCCTTTGATGTACATCTGGGGCACTTAAACTTCCTTCAGGATGTATATTATGTCAAAACCTCCTGTCAGTTTGGAGCTGGACAGCCTTGATTGTTCAATCACTTTCAGTCATTTGTGAAAGGCTGACATCCATCATACGGTGTCTGAATGAAAGGTGTTGAATTTGGTTGTCTCTTGGCAAAGACTTCTCCTCACTTTATGTGAAAGTGGAAAGAGTGGGTATATAACATATTGATCTACTGATGACTCCAGGTGGAAAAGAAGGTTTATCCAGGACTGTTATATGACCCATTTCTCAATTATCTGTAGTAATTTATTAAATAATATCTGTGGTCAGAAAAAAAAAGTGTCTCTTCCAAAATGTCATTTTCCCTCTAAAAACCTCTGTCTCGAACAGAGGAGTGTCCTTTTAGGTATGAATTTTTGACAAGGGTTTTGTTATCTCAGAGGACATACTTCAGGGGTCAGGATCTCACCTAACCTGACAGCATTTGTAATCACCTTGAAATGAAAACTTTGCAGGTAGTTGCCTTACAAGCTCATCACAAGGACTGCTTTTCAGGGTCAAAATGTCTATCTTTGATTTCTCATACTGGTAGAAGTCTGGATCTAGGATGTGTTCAAAGAGAAGTCTGGTCCCAAGGGAATTGGTTATGGGACCACTTCCACACTACAGGGAGACAGAATATCCTTTGGATCATACACTGAACCAGATAGTGTCTTTTGCTTGTGACAAAGACTGCAAACCTCACAGCGTGAAGTTAAAGTCTGATGGCTTACTGTAATCAAAAAGAACTCTAATGAAAACAAGGACAAGCCTGTTTTGCCAATTACTAGGCCCAGCACAAAGGGCGCAGCCATCAGTAGAACAACCAGTAACCAGATTCTATTGCACATAAGAAAGTCAGTATATGGGTGAATGCTGGGGGTACAAACAAGCCAAACAGATCACACATAATAGACAACAACGCCAGCGACCCCAGGAATGACACAGCAAGCCCAATAGTAGGTGGAATAAACAAAGAAACAAAGTCTCCCGTAGAAGAGATGGGAGACAACCAAGTCAATAGGCTGATCATATAGGATAGAGGTAGCCACATATTGTTCCCCCACGAAGCCCGCGTTTGCAAATGCCAAACCTGACCGGGGCCCAGTTGCAGGGAGTCAGGAGGTCCTTCCCCAACAAGGAAAGTCTGCAAAGTGCATCCACCTCACAGACAGACACTCTCCCCTTCCTGCAAGTGGTTTTAATTCAGGGGTCAGGGTTCAGACCCCAGCACTTCAAAGCCTCAACTTCATGGACACACCAACACTCCCTGCTCAAGCAAGAATGGATAAGGAGACCTCAGCCCTAGTAGAGACGACAAGTGATTTTGCTGACAGCAGGTTAGTCTGGAGTACCTTTTATAAAGCTGAAGCCACTGTAGCATATTACAATGGGCAAGAGAGGTGGAAAGGCTCTGCATAGGAAAAAAGTAAATACTGCTGAGACACAGATTGACTTTCAAGGTTAATTGGACTTTTAGTTTTAGCTGCTGTCACAATAGATCAGTCATGTCACATTGTAATCAAAACTAACAACTTCCAGTAGGCTTGTTAACTATTCTAGCACAGGAGGCAATTGTTTCAGTAATAATGGCAAAGGTGAGGAATATTCCTTTGTGTATTACAGACATTTATAGCAGCAGCACCGCCTGTCCCCTGGAACTGTGAGCTGTACTATTTGTGAAGGAAAGACACGATTTTTTTGTTTATTTGCTTGCAACACCAATATAGAAATCTGGCTGAATCAAAGTGATTTATGGAAAAAGGTCAAAAATAAAGAGCTACTTGGTCCAGATGAAGACAATAAGAAGCCTTAAGAATAAAGTTATGACACAGGAATAAACATGCTTTACATGCCAGGATCTGTGGGGCTAAGGACTGCTTTAGGCGTCCTTCATAACTCTATGCCTGAAACCAGAAAACAAAGAACTTCAAAGCAGTTTTATTCTCCAAGCCCATGATTCAGGTGTTCTGAACATCAACACATTCCCCCTTCCCTCAAGCTGTTTTCTTTGGCAGTTGCTCAGCTTCTCCATTAAGATTTGTGCATTACTGCCCAGGCTGCTAAGTTGTTGCATACATGGCTGGCTTTGCCAACTTCTGCTTGAACCTGCTGGCAGTTTCCTGGTAGGTAAGAATTAATTCTCCAAAGGAGGAAAAATCTGTGTTTTATAAATATATCTTTTACTACTCAGCCTGCAAGAAACTTAAACTAGAAAGACATTTTTCTTCTTTCTTCTGTACAAAATGACTGCCCAGCTTTTTACTTTCTTCACTCTTAGTAGATGATTCTCTCAGTATAGCTGTAGCTGACCTCTCTTGGATGAATGATGTCAGACAATGCTTCACCAATAATTTTCTTGATAGTTGCAGAGCATCTCAGATTCCTTTGTTGGACCAGAAACATAAAATTTCTCCAAGCATAAACCAGCACTTTTTCTTTAGAGAAAAGTTGGAAAAGCTCTCCTTGACACACATGGGAAAGGGACAGAGAAGAAGCAGCAAACTATGAGCAATACAGATCAAACCCTCCAGTTTTGTCTCACATGTGAGGCTTGTGCCTTGTGGCAAAATCTACCATAAACCAACCTCCCAGAAACAGTGTGCCCTGCTGTGGACCTCATACCCCTTGAGCTAGAGGAGGAATTACTGGCTCTGGAGATGGCAAGGTGCTTCCCTCTGAGCCATGAGCTGGGTTGCAGCCATCTTTAATGCATATGACTCTAAACCAACATATCTTTGTTGACTCATGCCAGACTGGTTGGAAATTTCATAGCTAAGAACACTCCCAAACTCATAATTTTTAATTCCCTTTGCAAGAGCACACTGTACAGAGACATTCACCCTCTAAGTGAGCCTTTAAGGAAAACCAAGCCGAGAAATCTGTACAAGCATCACTCCCTAATCAGCAATCAAACTTCCCTATAAAGCTCCAGAGGGCCTGATTGAAAGCAGATGTAGGTAATCTTAATGAGGGAAAAGATATAGCTCCTGGGAGAATAGGAAGCTTCATGAAGAGCCCTTGACTCTGTAGTGGACCTTCATAGAGGGTTAATAGATTTGGGCAGGCACCAAGGTATGGTTTTTGTTGCTTTTTATTAATTGCAGGAATTGTGTGTTACACTGCAGGATGAGCAGAGGGAATTTGCTAAAGTGCAACCCTCCCTAACTACATCGCTTTAAAATTGAAACGCAGTCTTGTGATCTCTTTGAGAGATTTAGGTAACACTTGTCTTCCAGATATCCATGAGGTTGCAAGCTACCCTTTTTCAGTTACAGTATCTCCTTGAAAAAGTGAGCTGTGGAAAAGAAGGATTCTGCCAAGCAAACACTCTGAAAACAAACCAGAGTGAGGGGGGCAGTTTTATTCTTCCAAACTGGTCATACCTGTGGGTATCTACTCACTAAGGAGCTGGAAGTTGGAGGCAGAGGTGTTCACTTCAGACCCCTCTGGCAGGAAAATGACAGTCAAGTTTCCAAAGGTAATTAAAATTCATCTTCAGCCACTGGAAAAACAAAACACACAGGGAAAGCCTTAACTGGCAGCACTGTGGAACAGAACATTTGTATTTACAAAATAAAAGAGCAGTCCACAAGTCATTAGTGGAAGGAGGTTCAAAAAGCAATACTGGGGGAAAAAAATTCATGTTCTGAGACTCTCCAACTGGAAACTTTCCTGAGCAGCTTAATGGAGTGATTTTCAACCATTTGTGAACTCCCAAGTCTGAACAAAGCCATCTAGAAACAAGGATCCAATGTGGATATGTCACTTTCATAGGTCGCATGTGCGGTTATGAACCGGCCATTCTTCAGGTGACTAACAGGGGTGTCTCACAGGTAACTGTAGATCGCAAAGAGTTCATACACCACAGAACACTGCTCTTGCATTTGGCTGATCTGTTTATCTGTTTCCACATCAAAAGTCTATCTGAACATCTCTGCAATACATCTATACTTACGACATTCTTGTAAGGCAAAATGATACGTCAGCCCATGTGTCAGACTAGATATTTCTGGCAGTCATGAATCACTTTCCTGTCTTGAGTATACTTTCCCTGGCTTTGGTCACTAAAATGTCTTTGCCCAAATTGCTTCACTATTAAGACATGACATGACATGGTTAAGAACTCTTTCTAGAAAGATCTTTTAATTTTAAAATGCAGCTTTATTGAAACTGTCCTTTTGGCAGAAGAGTGTTTGGGTGAATTTGTAAGCTAAAAATGTGCTAATGTTGTTCAAAAAATTGCTTTGACACTCATAACGGAAGAAAAAAAGTGTTCCAATTTGAAGTGCCTTTGTATTTAAACATTAAGCTAATTTTAGTCAAGCTTTTTTTTTTTTTAAGTCAACATCTAAATGTATATTTTATGATTTTCAGTATGAACCTTTCCAGTGGGCCCTGACAGAACATATTTCAGCATGACCAGTTTGGGGGAAGATTTGTGGTTTGCATTTTTCATGTTTAAGGTGGAATTTTTAAAATAGCATCAGAGGTGAGATTTTCTTTCCCTACTCAATTTTCCCTGTCACTTGGGAGATGATTAAATAAACAGAAAAGCATTACTATTGCAAAATTTCTCCTGAGGATCAATGCAACTTTTTTTAAATGGCCTTCATACAGCACAGCCTCACAGCTATGCAAAACTGAGAAAAATTACATATTCAGATACGCATTTAAATCCCAGTTAAAGCAGTTTCTTTCTCAAGGTAGAATAGACTTTAGAAAACCTTGAGTAAAAAGCAATGGTCTCAATGATAAACAGCTTTGCGCACCATAGAGTCCAAATTTGCAAATAATCTTAGAAGACCCTTTTTTTTATTGAATAAGGTGTGTATCCATCAACTTTGGGGTTTTTGTAAATTCATCAAAGGCAACATGGAATAAAAAAAAATACATAGGAAAGACATCCTTTTCTGTAAGAGTAAGAATTCTCTAGAAATACTGTGTACATCAATAGCAGCTGAAAAGAAGCCGCTTTGAAGCTGGAAAGAGGCTGTTATGAAAACATGGGCTGATCCAGAACATGTCTGTGATGAAGAAAAGTGGATATTTTTTCCCAATTTAAACAATGGGGAGAATTTAGGGAAGACACTGGAAATGAGCCCAAGCTAACTTTATAAATGATTAAGTGATAATGATTCAAAATGAATTCTAGTCTGCATAATTTAAGCTTTTAATTTACCCACTACATTTTGGTACTCAGTGAGCAGTTCTAATGTAAGCACTTGAATTTCCCCATCACGTCAGCTGCAGTAGGTGTTCTTGAACACCTCCTGGGTGATGTTCTCTACTGAAATGAAGCCTTTAGACTTATGCTTTTTCATCTGAAGACTTTTTCAACAAGTGCTACTGCTGGGCAGAGTGGTTCTAGTGGTAACTGTGCTTTTGATGGCCTGGGAAGGTACAACCACAAGATAACCACAACCTGGATTTAGTATTCAGGGCTTCTGCAGTGTGTCCTCAAGGGCTGTCCTCAGATCACGCCAGCTAGCAGAGCATTCCATGTAGGATTTGTTGAATAAGAGAGAAAAATAGTTTGTTGGCTGATATTTATCTGCTGTGCAATACAGCTCATTTGCTCTAACACAGACACGTATATCTCCCAACTGTGTTTATATAGCAGCTAATTTCTACTTGCGGCTGCTGCTGTTTATAAGGAGAACCAAGCAATTGTTCCTAACAATTCTCTAAAAATAAATGTGCTGCCTTTACTGGGGTCGTTAGAATTCTAAATAGTGCATTTCATGATCATTTATAATGCAACAGCCTTAATGAACAGTGCCAAATCGGTCTTAGTATTCTTGAACCACCCATTGCTCAGTTGCTCTCTCTCTTTCCATTGCCTTTATGGAAAGAATAACAATAAATCATTTTATATTTAGAAAACTCCTTTCTATCCAGAATTAACCAAAAGTATTAACAGCCCTCTACCCAATCATCAAGCCCTCAGTGCAGAAAAAGTTAGTATCAGCCATGACAGGAGCTGGACCAATTTCTGGAACAGGACTTGTCTGTATTTATTTATTTTTGACTGCAGATATTACAGCAGAGTAGACTAGGATGTAAAATATTCTGGGTCACAACCAGAACTGCAGAACAGAATGTGGTCAGACTTTTAGCATAAATCTGTATTCTTGAAAAAAATCTACATGAGCTTTTTAATGACATGAATCAAAAATTCCTTTTTTAAAGGCTTCTCTGAAAGGTAATAGGCTCAAAAGAGGTGTTCCTAATAGCAGCCTTTGGATTTTGACTCAGTATGGATCCATAGGTTAAACTATCCTCCACAGCTCAACAGGACCATTTACTTCTATAGCAAGGGATTCCATCCTAGTCCCCTAACTAGCTCTGTGATAAAGGATACATACTTTTCAGCATATTTGATGTGAGTTTGCTTTTCACTAGAGCGAAAGCAATTGAATCCAGTGCTCTGAGTTCTGCTTAAAAGGGACACCAGCTGAGAGGTATGAATGGCTGAAAGATATTGATGAATGGTGTTGGATTGCACAGTGCTTAATAAAAATGAGTCACACCTTGGCAGCTCTTGAGAGTGACCCTACAAATAATTAGGAAATTAAACTTACTGGAAGAGAATGTGGTGCAGAGTAAATTTTTATTTATCTTCTTTCAAATTCAAGTTTCTTTTTCAGCAACAACCAAACTCTCCCCCGAAAGAACCCCAAAATCCCACAGTTAAGCACTCCAGGAACTACGCAACACTCTAGACAGTGGTCTTTGTCGTATTGGCTCTTTGCATTTCTAGAAGCGTCAGGGCTAGGACTCATTTGTTTGGCACAGGACATCACACCATCTTTTCCAAGTTCACTCAGACTATTGAACTTAATGTCCTATGAAGAAGACCTTTTTAAAAAACTCTTAAAATACAGTCCTCTGGCTTTTTTTTCTTTTCCCCGTCTTCATTTTATAGTGAATTTTGGGTTTGGATTTTAAGAAGTTTACAACCACTTGCAAAGTAACATTATACTTGACAAATAAGTTTGGTAGGCAAAAAAAAATGAAAATGTTGCAAGGATTTTGAATCCTAGTGTTGATATTTGTTAAAAAGATCTTTTTTTGAACTTTCAGAATAAGCTTTACTTTTTGTTTTCAATGTTTTGCTTCAGAATGACATATATATATTTGAGAAGTTAAAGCTGAACTACATCAAAATTAAAAGGCCAAATCAAATTTGAAAACCATGACATAGTTGAAATGGAACATGACATAGCTGTGCTATTTGAAAGAAAGCTCTCAAGTTGGCATAGAAAAGGTGCTTTTCTCTCTCATACAGACACTATTTGTTTTAGCTCAACTATAAGCAATTATTGCTGCCTAATGTTCCAGTTGGATGCCAAATCAGAATGGCAGCTGAACTACTGTTCTGTGCTTCAGTTTAATTCAGATGATCCGTATCTTGAATGGGTGAATTTGTGAAGAAAAGAATTTCTAATCCTTGCTGGATTTCAACAGAAAACAAAACAGGGCAGAGCAGAAGAGTTGCTGAGAATTAGCTGTGTCTAAACATTATAAAACCCCAGCAATGAGATTCCACTGCTTGCTGGTTTATTGCTGAAAACTGTAAAAGTCAAGCAAGCATTGACATAAAACATGTTATCTATATTTGGTCTGTGGTGGTAACAGAGAAGCTGAAAATGATGGTCAGCTCAGCACATTGTTTTATACTACCTTGCTTATGTCCTACTTGTTTGCAGCATATAGCTTGGAGAAATTCAGCTAACCTCCATCTGTATATCTTAAAGCAGAAGTATCCGAAATATCAATATGTGTGAGACATACAAATAATCATTACTATTATGCATCTGGCAATCCTAAAGACGAGAACATAAAAAAAATGTGCACAGAAAACATTCACAGCTAATACAAATGTATGTGGATGAAAAGTACTTAATAAACAAGTTCTAAAGGCAAATATATTTTTTTCAGACTGAAAGGATCTTGGAAAGTTTAAGTAGGTGCTTCTTGGTATATGTGCAAACAAACACAGAGGAAGAGTTTACAACTTCCCATAGTATAGAAAAGACTTTCACAAACATGTAAATCAAAACAGTTACTTAGGTATATATAACATTAGTTAACATACAGCAACAGTAAAACAGTTTAAAAATAAACAGCAAGACAGCCAGGAGCAGTTCACATTTCATGAGTGATGGAAGAAATATAAGATTTTCTGTAAATTTCAATAGCTGGTCAGACAGACTCCAGAGTTGTCATCCCTTCCATTCATCCTGGTATCACAGCCTTTTCAATCTCATATATTCATTTTTGTATTCTCATGAAATATTACTTGCTTAGTTTTATAGTCACATATATAAATATAGACTTTTCTTAGTAGTTTCTGATTCCATTAAATATGGGCTGTTTTATCTTCTGGGACAGTAAAATAGACATTTAGAAATCATGGATGTGGAGGGTGATGATTTGAACTGTATTCTGGCCATGGATGTAGCAGTGACTTATGGTTGGACTTGATGATCTTCGAGGTCTCTTCCAACCAAGTCTGTTCTGTGATTCTGTGATTGACTTGGGGAATAGAGATGAAGACTCCACATGTAGCACATCTGGAAGAAAACTGCTATATCCCTCTTTGTTTTTCAAACCTCCACACTCTTCAAAGGGACATGCACAATATATAGGGAAATTGTATAGAAAGTAAGTCCATCATTTCTCGTGAACCACTCCAGAGGTGATGCTAATTCAATTGAATGAGGCAGAAAAGTCCCGGGAGGTAACTGAGTTAGGGCAGCTGTATGGAAAGTTAAGCTTGCGATACAGTGGCATAAAGAACTGCAAAGAGTAATTACTGGAAGGGGAACTCAATTAGCTGGAACAAACAACTGATTGTGCAATTAAGGGAAACCCTGTAAATCATTACAGACTTCTTGTCATACAGCATTTCTCCACAGTCCTGCTGTAGTGTCCCTGCTGTATCAGCTAAGAGTTGGTGCTAAGCTGCAATCATGTTTTCATTGCTATATTATGAATCACTAATGATGATCACTTGTGTACTTTTCTTAATTACCTTAAACAACAATGCACATCTTTAACCCTCCGTTTTACTAATGTTTTGGTGTATGAGAAAATGCAGGAACTCATACAGAATCATACAGCAGTCTATATACCACACTCAGGTTTACAGATTTGCATTTGTACCTTTCATACAAAAAGATCAGCTATCCAAGGGAAGGCACAAAGTCCATTTCTTATCAGATCATTTAGCCAGAATAGTTATATTTTGAGTTTCAAATCCACTCACATATTACTGGGTGGAAAACTAGATTTGCACCTCATTGATTGTAAGGTTTGCTTCTATTTAGAAGAGATAGGAAGAGAAAGAAGAAAAGATCTCATTTCAGTATTATTCAAAAAGAGAATAATAGAGAAAAAAGAGATCAGTAAAACAAAGCAGAATAGTGACAGTAAGTGAGAAGGAGATGACATACAAACTAAGTTGGCAGGACTGTCTGGAGATAAGATTCCTTGAAACTTCACCTTTATGAGCTTGCTTGCAGCTGTTACACTAACTCTTTGTGATGCAATTGTAGTGTTGGACTCCTCTGGCTGAGGATATTGGTTTTGTTTAGTCTCTAAAATTTCAGCAAAACTGATTACACTGTTTATGAGACTTTTAGATAAGAGGGTAAGAGAGGGAAATAAAATGTCCGTGCTGCATTTTGTCATAGCCTTTCCAACTACCTGAAAAATGCTCATTTAAAAAAAAAATCCTGCCATTGTTCCTCTGCGAATTTCCTAAGGAGCTTTAGTTTATTTGTTTTTGTTTTGTTTTTCCTTTCAATATTTATACATCCAGAGAACTATGTTCCAAAGGCAGGACCTACTTACTCATAGAGAACATGCCGTCATGATGGTTGGGCCATCGCTGTCACCTGGAAAAAAGAAGCCCTTCTCCCCAACCTCCTTTCTGCCGTTCTGAGATGCATAAGCAACTTCTTTCTGAAAGCATAGCCACTGTTATGTCCTCCAGCACTGACTGCTGGTAGTGAGAAGTGCCTTACTGTCTGCTCTGAAGAAATGCCATCTTTTTACCCACTGAACACTATGGACAGCTGTTTCTTACATCACCCTTTGCTAAATACATTTTTTAACCACGTTGGCAAAAATAATCTCTAAGGGAAATTTGCCTTCTGTGGCCCATTGGTCCTTGGCCTGGGTTTAGAGAAGCTCCTAATGAGGCTGATGATTAGTGACAACTCTGGTGACAGTACTTACGGCAGAAACATCTGGCTGGATGCTCTAAACTGAGTGCAGACCCACCATCCTGACCTACCATTTGCTACCACACAAATGGCTTTATATTTCAGAGACCACAGGATCATTAATCTTCATTAAGCCACAGTTCCTAAAACCAATAATTAATGACAACTAGTCTGGAAATGGCTGTTCAGAAAAGGAAGTACAAAGGGAATAAGTAAATTCTGAGAAGAGGAAAAGTGCAGGCTGGAGGAAAAGAGACATGAAAATGTTTTCTTCTCTGAAAGCATTTGGGATCCTGTGAGGATGCTTTAGTGCAGACTGAACTGGATGTGTGATGTCTGAATATGTGCAGGTGGACACAGCTGGCAGAGGGCACACTTAGCAGCTTTCCTGGCACTCCAGGCATGGGATGCACTGATGTCTTGCTGCCTGTCCCTTGTTATTGCCAATAAGTAGCATAACCATGGCCAGTATTTATGATCTATAAGAGGAATAGGAGATGGCTTTTCATGTGAAGTGCAGACAGGGACTATGTGTTTTCTTCTGAATATTTCTGTACATTCCGTCTTAAATTCCAGCCCAGCCTTGCTGTGCTGACACTGTCCACTTCCCTGAGCTACCTGAATTAAATATTCCCTATTCCTCTAAGCAGGATACCGCTTCCCAGATACCATGGTATGCAGTCATTGTGGAGAAAGCATACAAAGCACAGCCATGGTTGCCACAAGTTTCCCAGAAAGAAAACTTCAGTGAGAAAACGTTAACAGCTCCTATCTACAAAGGATAAGAATGTAACAGTAGTCATTAAAACACCCTTTAAAAAAATCAGTGTACTCAAGGAGCAGAGCAGAAGGAAGCCTGGTACCCAGCTCTCCTTGGCATCACAGGCCTCTTTTATGGCCTGCCATAAAAGCCCCAGTGACTGTAGAAAGAAAGATGATTTGTAAAAGCTGTGTTTTAAGGTTTTTTGTTGACTCTTGTATTATGCTAATTCACACAAAGATTTTAGAATTGGTCACTAGCTTTAGAAGCCATTGAAGGAATTGTTGATGGATTTTGTAGAGTCTGCACAGAGAGGATTTTTCATCCTTTCTAACCAGCATTCAGTTCCAGAACTAAAAGTGCACGTTCTCCCCCTGGGCCCATTGCCTAACTAATTGCTTTACACTACTTCATAGCCCTTTTGTAAAAACAACTCATATCCAAATGAAGGAAAACTTCTGACATTCTTCTTTGCCCTGTTCTGTAAACAGTGGCACATGAAATCCCTCTTCTCAGAGCTGTGAAGAAGTTTTAACCTAAAAATGAGAAGACCGGTACCAACAAAGCAGAGGATCTGGACAATCTTCCAACTGGAATAGTGAGGGGAAAGATCTAACTCATTTAAAACAGTCTTGACAAGTTTATAATGAGCTTGTATGAGGAGGCAATGTCAGGTCACAGAACACTGGACTTGATCCAAAAAATTTGTTTTGATTCCAAGTTTCAAATGTGCTGAAGGCTCTTTTAGCGAAATTTAAGAAGATGTGAATACCTTTTCTTTTGGTGTTTCAGTGTTTTTAAAAGACAAGCAGCATCCTGTACTTACTGAGAAAAAGAATAAGCATACAATAGCAGAAGAAGCAGAAATAAAAATTATGAGGAAGCAAAGAAAAGAGATTTGGGCTCATTCAGAGGCTTCTATTTTCTATGTTATGGGTAACATGCATTGACCAATGGTTCACAGTCTGCTGGTGGTCTGTAAAACCATTCTAAATGGCTCATAACTACTCAAAGAAACTCTGTTAGCTTCCTATAGCTAAAATTTAGCAGTAACTGTGCATAACAGACTATGCAAAATGTAGAGGGTTGTCAGGGGTATATGATTCCAAAGGTAACTCATACTCATGAATACGATAATTTCTGTTTTACAATTTAGATGAACAAAGGGATATGTAAAGGACACAGGAGTGAAGTGACAAAATCAAGAGAAGAACCAGCTTGCCTACATTGCAGTAGTTGTTGATAATGTATAGGAAGGTATGGTAGGCATGGCTGCCAGACTTTCAGAGGACTTTCTTGGCTGGGTATCCTTGAAGGGCCATGCTGATGATTGCCATTTTTTTTCTGTTACTGCTTGGAGGCAGTAGTGAAGACATTTGTGGGTGGAATGGACAGGAAAGTGTGGAAGGTGGATGAGGATGTAGTGCAGGAAGAGGAGGCCTGAGATTATTACAAGCAGTGACAAGAGAAAGGTGACACAAAAGCAAAAAAAAAAAAAAAAAAAAAAAAGAAAAAGGAAGAAGAAAGAAGAAGAAAAGTGACTCTTAGCAGGAACCAAGGAACCAAGTCTGCTTTCTGGAGAAGTTCAGACATTCAGTGTACATTTCTGGACACTTGGACAGGAAAGTTTGTGTGTGGTGGTTCCCTGCCCTGAGGGGTAATCACCCTGCAGTGGCAGAGCTACATGTGATCAGCCTGAGAAGTGCTCAGCCAGAGATCCCACTGCCTAGGAACACCCCACGCTGCAGGGAGAGGGAAGGTCCCCTTCCCATGTGCTGAGTCTGGGTGATCACCTCCTAAAGTGATTGTAGTGACTTGGTTTGCAACAGCACACAGAGTCTGATGGGCAGCTCTGGTATGACCATCTTCACACACCAGTAAGTACAAGTGATGGAATTCACTTAAGGCATTTGGTATCAGCAATCCTATTCAAAGCTATCCCCTCGCATACAAAAGAAATAGTGCCCATTTTTCAGCCAGCTGACCCTTCATGAACAATTTGCCTTTATATATGTGTGTTAACTACCAGTCATTGTGAAGACCCAATCAGTACTAATAATTTCTTTGCTATAAAACAAGGTTGCTATTCATTCCTTGCACAGTTCTGCCAGCTTCAGCTTGTTCCTGTTTCTCCAGAGAGCACCAAACATCAGAATCTGGTCATTGGTCCTCTACTTGTTAGGAGCAAAACACTCAAAAAATAAGAAACAGGAAAACTGCATGAATGCTCTCTATTTTAGGAGGCTATGAAGCAGATGGCTTGGTTATAGCATTGTTTCCCTCCACAATAAAGGTTTTGCTTTAATTCTGTAAGTACAGCTCAGCTACCTCAGCCAAAGGAATCCTAGAGGCTTTGTCAGTTTTGTGTGTCTGTTCAGAGGCAAGACAGAAAAGTTGTTTTCTTGCCTTAGAAATTAAATGTGCTTCATTACAGAAAAACAAGAAGAAAAAAACAGACACATTTTAACCAAGGAAAAAATCATTTTTCATGCAGGAGAGGAAACAAAACATAAAATAGGGTATATGGGGAAACAGGGCAGGCAGAGCCCCATCTTGTGGCAGAAAGTCCAATTCATGTTCCTCTGGCTGTGCATGAGTCACCATGTCCCAGTGACAATGTTCTGGGACATCCTCTGTGCAGCTGGCCTTTAAATATTTAAATCTATTGGACTGCAAGAAAGATGTCTGCTCTTTGCCAAGCAGCTGCCTATAAACAGATTTCTAAATTGCAAGTCTAGACTGCACCAGCCTAACCCAGAGGAGAACAGGAGGAATTGTGCAATTATCTTTTCCCTTTCCCACAGAAGAGAACCCATTTGTGCTGGGAAGGAGGGGTGGACCTGGGTCTAGAAAGGAACTGAAGTGATGCTGAGCTTTTTTAGTGTTCATTTGTTCTATTTGGGAGTTTGCTGTGTCCTGGGGCAGGAATACAGCTACATGCTGACCGCTGACTGCTCTCTTGCTAAAGATAAATTCTCCAGCTCTCCCTTGCACCCACTCCAGCTATAAAAGTAGACATTTCTCCAGGTGATTTCATATTCCAGAGCAGTCACACCACTCAGCTAGATGCAGGTAGACAGAAGATTATCAGTCAGTGACCTGGAATTGCTATTTTGGGATCTTCACCATCCTGGAGCTGCAGGAATGCAATGCAGAAATCTTTTATTTGAGCCCAGGTCACCTCTTCTAGGATTTCTTGCTGTAAATACACCTCAAACTGTCTACAGAATGTTGAGGAGGCCAGGAGCAAAGAACTTGCAGCTAAGAATGTAATAGTCATGTCTATGGGAAAGTGTGAAAGAGCTCATAGCCACATTCACTGTTTTTTCTAACAAAGATCCAGCTCATTAATAGATTTTGGCACAATGCACTGATGCCAACAGGAGCCGAACTTTGAGATGAGAATTAGGTTCCTAAATACCATCAAATTCTGAGGTTTTATGACTGGGGACTTTCCAGACACAAAGATGTATTTGTCTGAGAACACCCTATCTCTGGAAGACTCTGCTTTAGGTCTCCAAAAAAGACTGGAAATCATTACAAAGTTCTCTCTTGAGCCTTCTCATCAATTTAATGAGCATTTATACATGGAGAACACATTCTCTCATGTCATTTTTTTACCTTTGCACCTAAAATGAAGTAAAATGAGTACAGAAAAGGTGCAAAGTTTTTGCATACTCATAAGTTTATTTGAAACTTTTGTCAAATGGGATGTTTCACTATGAATTTGGGCCAAAACTTGTAGTTTACCTCAGTTCATCCAGATTTCCTTGAGAAGAACTTACTTGAAAACAAGCTGATGAACCGTATTGCCCAGTTATATTTCTAGCTCAGATACGAGTCTGTGGTGGCTCATTTCTGCTTTGCTGTGAGCTGAGGGTGCAGTATAGGGCTGACTGGCATCCTTCACCTCCTGTGGAAACCTGTGCTCAGCACAGCTATGGGTACAGGTCACTGGATAGCAGCCTCTGCCATGTGGCTTCGCCATGTTCTTGGTTCAGTTCCTTAAGAGTAAATATTCGCATCATGAAGTTGAATGGTAGCTTATTAGTGAACTAGCAAACAGCATACAGACCTGTCATGGAAAAAGTACCCCTACATACGGATATCTATTCCTAAGAAAATAATCTTAAATACTTTATGCAGAAGTGTTCTGTGGTGAAAACAGTAGCCATCACATCCTGTATACATCAGCTGGGTAAGCATTAGCCTCACCATTAATATTTTTTCCTACTGGATGCATCTAAAGGATGTCAGACTCTGCTATACTATGCACGTTACAAGCAAGACTTGAGGGAAAGTATCTGTCCTAAGGATCTTCAGGCTAAGCACAAGCGCCAATGAAAACAAGAAGATGAGTTCACAAGCAGAACTGGGAAAAAGATCCAGACATTTTAGCTTACAGTCTGCTTCATATATTGGGCCACACTCACTTCCTTCCCTCTCCTTTAAGCTATGTTTTTTCTGCCCTATTGGTTGTTCATTCCCTATCTGCAAAAGATGGCGGCTCTGCAGAAGAAATGGCTGGAAAACAAAAAAAATAAGAAGAAAATAAGCTTTAATTTATGGTGGAAATTGTTAATAGAAACACTGAAAGGGCATACACTGGAAGATCATAGGGCACTGGGGAATATTTGGATTTATGGGGTGGTTTGCTGGGGTGGAGGAAGTTGAGATTTAAGAATGCCAGAATTTTATTTTCTAAACAAAGTATGCTGGCACCTTTTCTTTGATTCTGAAGAAGTGTGAACATCTATCCTAGAAACTTCAAGGGACACAGAGGAGTCTTCACTACTGGAAAAAGAAAGCACAAATGCCAAGAACATGAGGTGGCTGTGGATATTTCCCTGTTTCTGGAAGAATGTAGACATGTTTATTTTTATTCAGTATTTTTCAAAGTTTTCTATTTTCTGTTAACAGACTTTTTAGAAATACTTCACAAGGATTATTTTCAAAAGGTCAGAAAGTGATATTAGTCAGGTTTGTTTTGCTGAGCATCCTTTGAAGATTATTTTTCTACAGTAAACAAAAACTTGAGAAATCCCTAATTGGCAATTAAATAGCTCTTGTGGACATCCCTATTTTTTTCAAAAAGACCATTTAAAAAAGCCCAGCCTGATATGGGCATAAAGTTGCAGCTTGGCTTACTAATGCTTTGGATAAATTTGTTCTCAGTGTATTTCAAATGTGTTATTTGCGAATCTGTTTACCTAGTAATCAATTCTGGCTCCAGCTAAATTATATTCTTTACAAATAATATTATTCATTATGTTTCTCCCAGCTATTCTTCATATGTTTTCTTTGCTGATACCCAGTTGTTGACGGTCACACTTTGTTGCATTATGCAATGAACTTAGGAGCTTTAACAGAACAAAGGTCTTGCAATTTGTGGGGGCCAGGTCCTTCACTGGAGAAACATGTCAGAGTGTTGTGAATTCTGCCCCCAAAGTCAGAGCTGGGAATCATTGCTAGTAGATGCCAATACCCAAATTCAAACAGAGTAGATTTTGCCTTTCACAATAACCCTCAGTCAGCCAGAAAACTCTAAGGCATCAGAACTCCCTTGCCTTTCCAGCTATAATTTCCTCCTGAAGCCCACGGCCTTCTCTACACATCCTAAAGTAACCTAAAGTAAATTTTCTTGCCTCTTCCTTCCCCACCTTTTCCCAAACAGAGTTTCTTGTCTTTTGTCTATGTACCCCTGCTCCTGCCTATCTTCATTACTGACCATGTAACTGAACACTTTTAATTTATTCACCATGGATCATCTTAACACCACTCCTTTCTGTAATTCACACTGTATCCTGCCTGCTGTTGAATGCTGTTTAATTCTGTAAAGCTTTTCAACTTACAAGCTGCTATACACTGTATCATCTTGTATTGGCATCATGAATCTTTAATAAAGTTGTTCTTAAATAATGTTCTAATAAATTAAATGTACCTGCTGAGATGAGATTCTGCATATCAACATGATGAGCAATGTCATTTAATAGGATAGGAGATACAGGCAAAGGGAGGGATAGAGTATCTCAGAAAAAAAAAAAAAAGGAACATTCTCACTATTTTTTTACATTCAGAGATTTCAGTTCATTTTGTCTGAGATTTCTCCCACATAATTGTCAAATTTAATTATTTAGAACACATATCCAATAATGCACTAAGACTAATTCCCTGGGAAACTGTCGAACATGTAAAAAAGGAGTGGTGAGAAAAGCCCTGGAGGGATTTTTTTTAGCATGACTACAATTCAGAAAAATATGTGTGCACCAATACTATGATGTTGGTTATTTGCAGATGCATGTGCTTACACATGCATATATATTCATTTGCATAGTAACCAACAGCAGAATTCCTATGAAAAAGAAATGAAAAGTAGGTGGATGAAAACTGTCCCTTTTTAGACAGAAAAAAACCCTCAGAATATTTAATTCCTGACTCTAAGTTGATACAGACAGTTGATGGGAAGATTAGTGCTGATCTATTTGTGATGAAGAAGTGAGGTTTGTTTTCTGTGAGGATTCATGATGCTAGAGAAACTCATACTATTACAGGTTCACAGACACCAAGTTACAAATTAAAATCAGTAGGAAAGTTATGTTTACCTTCTTAAGAATCTGAGCCTGAGCACCTGATCCAAGGCTCATTTGTTGGTTTCCATAGACTTGGGAACAGAACCTATCTCAAAGATGCTGCAAATAGAGAGGAGGTCAAGGTCTGCTGCTCAGTGAAGATAATGTGTTAAAGCATTAGTGCACTCAGCTCCCTGGCAGCTTCCCCGTGTCCTCCAGGATGCTCTGAGGTGCACAGCTGTGAATGAGTAGCAGAAATATTTGAGCATGGGGATCAGAGTTAACCAGCTAGAGAAGGACAATGTCAGGACTGAAAATAGCTGAGAAGGAGGAAAGTGGGTGCGGTACAGGAAACGTAGTTTAAATTAACAACTCTGATCCAGATATTTCCACTGCCTCTTGGTTCATTGTTCATGTATTAGCACTGGTTTACCTCAAAAGGCTACAGGAGTGACCACACACCAGAGCTATGCTAAAAGGAGCTGTTGACATGTCTTGAATGATGGTGAGGGGAGTCTCCTAGAAGTCAGCCAGGGGGAAGCGCTCAGCTGAACGGCCTCAGAGGATCTAGAAGGACAGAGGAAGCAGCAAAGCATGTTCCTCATCTCTATTCTACTTTCAGAGGGCACAAAGAAAATGTTTGATGAAGAGGGGCTTTCAAAGAGCAGGGCCCAACAAGCCAGCCATGAGCCCTCCCTGGCCTGTACCCTTAAACTAACAAGATTTTCATCTACCCAGATAGATGGAGAAAGGAAGGACTAAAGTAGACATGAAATTTATGTCCAAAAGCACTCTGAGATTTTGAAGTCCACAAGACATAGTGGAGTCTACTGATTAAGCTGCATGCTTAAATTTCCCCTTGATTTTTGCCAATTACTTCAGGATGTGGGAGACTGATCACATTATCTTCACTAGTCTTTTCTTTTGTCAGTGACTTTTGGAGCTGCTCAGGTGTGCTTTGTGTATGTGTGTGTATGCACGTGTGCATGGGATTGAGGTGTATGGATTCTGTGAATGTTGTTTTACATAATATACTGATAAAATCTCAGGTTTTCGGAAGAATAAAGCTGGGAGAATCAGCATAAATAGTAATAACTTCTGCTAATGGTGGTGATTTGGAGATCAACCAGAAACTAAATCAAGTACGCTTAATTTTTTGCCACTATGAAATACTGTTCCCGGTCTCTTGCTTTACTCGAGAGTACCCTGAAAACTAGAACTGAGGAGAAGCGATTAATATTATGCTTCTCAGATGTTGAGCAAGTGTCTCCTGGGAACAATTTCTAATATTCAGAATAAAATTAAAGCCTGTGAGAGCTTTGCGACCCGGTATTAAAAGTCTTCAACTCCCTAAATATTTCTTCATTTTACCATTTCTGTGAGTACCTGAAAAGAAACCTTAATTCCAGATCTGCTCCTTCTCTGCCTTTTGCTTGTAGCATTGCTATAGCACCTCAAGACCTATTGTCTTGATGCTATCCAATCCTAAAAAACACACAGCCAAAAAAAGAAATCTCATTGCTGTTGCAGCTGTGGGCTAAATTATATTTATCCACATGTTCTCAGTCTGACCAGACCGCATGGTCTCAGACCAGTCAGAAGTTTCAGCAGGTTTCAAAGGCAGAAAATTTCCTTTCTTTTTTCTGTCTTAAAACATGGACTGAGTGTCTCTAAGATATTGCATCAGGGGAAAAAAAAACCCCACATTGTCCACCCTGATGCGAAACAATTCTTGAAAGGTCTACTTTCGACAGGGCTACTAATGACCTTGGCAATATGATGGATTGCCCCAAAGTATCCATATCTTCCCAGGAAAGATGCACGGACATTTCCACCTACACACGTCTTTCAAATCACTCATCAAAGTGTGGACTACACTGTGGGGCAAGAGCTGAGGTCTTGTTGTTCTTCCCAAGCTGTTTTTGCTTAGCAAAACACAAGCAGGCAAAATTTAGATCTGTGTTGTTAGATTGACATAAACAAATTACATTGTGGGTCAGATGGTATATAGAAGCTATCCTATTAGCTTGACAGCCTACAGTGGGCATCTGTTGATTTAGAAAAGGAAAACAAAGTCATAATATTTTTGCTCAGTTAGAAAGTGTAAGTTGTTTTTTATCATTATGTACAGAGAACTGTGAAGTCAGATTGTAGTAACCACAAGACTAGGCAGCATAAATGCTGAGGTAAGCATAACAAAAGTCTGCGTAGCCAATAAGAGTTATATCTTAATGTGGTAGCCAACATGGTTAAGAGATGCTTAGGAAGTGTATATGTAAAAGAGCTGCAATAAAGTATGAAAGGCACACATGAGGGGATGGCTTTATGGAGTCTTCCACAGGACAATATTTCTAGGTGTCATACCACCCTGTGTCTGGCAGGTTGCGTTCAGATAAACAAGGTGCAGAACTGCTTTAATGTTGGAAATACGCAGAAATTTTAACTCTGTTTCCTGATTTCTGCTTAAGCAAGCCTGCAGCTTTCTCTGATAATTGTTGTGTGACTGATCAGAAGCAAACCAAATAGAGATAAGGTGTGGTAACTGTTCTACTTAATTTCAGCGTTATCTGATGTTTGTGATCCAGGTCTTCCACAACATGGGCTATTGATAGAAAACTAGCCAATTCAATAAAGACACCTTTCTAAAGCAGGCTTGCATTCAGTTCCAATCTCCCTTTGAATACTCTCGTTAGGAGAGAGACACTTAACTCTGTCCTAGGTGATCCAGTCATTAGGAGAACAATTAAAAGTGATCCTGTCCTTTGCTGGTCAGTGAAAGGTGTCTTCACCTGGACAGTCTTTCTAAGGGGAGTGGCAGAAGGGAGGAAAGAAGGACAGCATCCCCTGTCAGAGTTAAAAATGGGCTACAGGCAAGTGCCACAGCACCTGTGAAAGTTTATGAATTAAAGGAGAGTCCCAAAGCAGAAGTTACTCTTGATAAAGAGCAGGATCTCCTCAAAAAAGCAGTGAAGGCTGGGGAGGAGGGTGAGAAGTACATAAGTAGTGATGGCTTGGTGGGGCAGAGTTTGCATCTGCAAGAGGTTGTTTGGCATTTGGGTTCCTATTCCATGGCAAAATATGAATTTAAACATTTCTGAAATAGCTGTTCAGGTATCTTGAGTTTCACAGAATTCTACAGGCAGCTTAACATGAGGTGTTGCAAGCTTCCCAACTGTTGCTCTAATTTATACCTCAGGGCCTTTTTGCTGCTTAATGTATGTTGAAATGGAGTGGGCCTAAAGGGAATGTAAATTCATCTTATTTCTGCCCTTGCCTTAGGCTCTTATCTCAGAATGTAACACTATACACTGTGCATTTTCCTAGGAATTTGTTTCTGCTGGTCTCCTGAAAATACATTTTTTTATTATTGTTTTAGCTCATGGTCTATATTTGACTTCTATTGCCTACAGTATGTGAGCATGTAATGAAACTCATTTGGCCTCCTAACATCTACGTACAAGTAGGTAGTTTTCCACAAAAGAAATGTACTCCCTGGAATGAAATTCCTGTTTTGCCTCTCACTGAAGTAAGTGGGAACCAAATGGTTTTATAAAGTTGTCGTTAATGGCTTGCAAGAGCTAGTGATAGAGACTGAACCTGGGTGACAGAGCACTGCCATAGGCTGCCCATAGATGTTTTGGAGTCTCCATCTCTGGAGACATTTAAAACCAGTCTGGATGTGTTCCTGTGTGATCTACTCTAGGATCCTGCTCTAGCGGGGGGTTGGACTAGATGATCTTCAGAGGTCCCTTCCAATCCCTAGCTTTCTGTGATTCTGGGCCTCGAGGAGAACAAAAAGCGCTTTAAAAGGTGAAAAAATCCTTTTCACTATGAACTAGTGGCTCTTTCAGTGAATGAGTCTCTCTCTCAAATATGTGTGTCACTGACAAAATTAAGCCATGCCGCTGAATTACAGAATCTTTGGAGCAGTTAGGCAGTCTTATCCTTTATATTTCATCTTTCATTGAGATTGCATATTGCATCCTCATTCTGTGTTAAATATATTTTAACTTGAGATTCAGAGTAGTTCTGCCTGGAAATCAGTCACTGCAGTATGCTGGGCTTACATCAAGGATGTTGAAATACTCCATTCGCAATGCAAAATTCAAAGGCTCTATTAATATTTTGCAGTATTTTTACATATGTCTTGTTATGCATGTAACTAGACTCCTGTTTAGCATAAGCATCAGTGACACGCGATGCAAAGGATATAAACTTAGCTACAGAAATACAGCTGTATCCCTTGCCTTCCAAAAATAGCTAAATATTCTTTATCTCCTTTCAAAATAACACTTCTGAAATCTATTAATGTTTATAAAAATTTCTGGATCTAATGTGTATTACTGGTAAAGCTAGTCATAGGAAGTGTGATGGAACCACAGTCACTCCATGTGAATATTTTTTATTCTACTAAAATTGAGGCACTTCAACCTAGTTTAATGTCCTTTTTTAAAGAAGAAAGAGTAAGATTCTAAGAATGTGATGATATCTCTTCTTAAGATGTGTGAATCTCTGTTCATTTGGAAGTCACCACTTGCTCACTTAACTGTTTAGTTGGGGTTTTTTTGTATAGAGAAATACTCAATGTTTCAAATAGTAACAGAAATAAAAGATTTGTGTTTTGTTGGAATGAAACCTATCTGAAGACCCCCAAACAATTGACCCATATTCTTCTTCTGAAGGGAGACGTTATCACTCTCAAACACCTATCTGAAAGGAGGTTGTAGCAATGTGGGGGTCAGTCTCTTCTCCCAGGTAACAAGCAATAGGACAAGGGGAAATAGCCTCAAGTAGTCACAGGGGAGATTTAGATTAGATATTAGAAATAATTTCTTCACCGAAAGGGTTGTCAGGCATTGGAACTGGCTGTCCAGGGAAATTATTAAGTTACCATTCCTGGAGGTATTTAAAAGACATGTAGATGTGGCACTTAGGGATATAGTTTAGTGGTGGACTTAGCAGTGTTAGGTTTATGGTTAGACTCCATGATCTTAAAGGTCTTTTCCAACCTGAATTATTCTATGATTCTTGGTCACCAGGTAGAGCTCTTCTCCTGGAAAACTTCAAAATTTTCAGGTGTTCTTTCCACCTGGAATTAATCCAGTCTGTGCAGCTCCAGCTACAATAGGAGTTTTTCTCTCTACTTTTTCTCTTGCATAATCATTGGGCTTTCAAACTCTTTATTCTTCATAATATTATTTACCTTTCTTCGCAGTTGTTTCAGTAAGCACAGTTAAAATTTCATCCCTTTACTCTCAGGCTTTCTGTAGCTTGAAGACCACAATAGTACTGCAACACATTTCTCAGCCTGATATAATTGGCTGAAAATGCTTTGCAGAAGCAAAGCCAGTGGACTCAATTGACCATGAGATTTGACTTCTGTGGGTTAATTCTAATGATTTTGTCTAATTGCCTTCTGACTCCAGCCAGTGTTCCATGTCTGACTGGATCCTGCTCATTTGCTGCAAGAGATGCTTTGAATTTATCTAATAGTTTTTTAGAATTCAAATCATAGTCTGATCTCAGAAACTATTTAGAGGAGTTTGAAAGCAAGCAGCCTTTTAGCTTTTGGGGATGTGCTTCTCAGCTCTATGCTTTTGACTTTTTGTTATTCTTTTTTTTATTTTCCTGACAATAATGTTATCAATATCAAGTTAAAGGGAATTCCCTAGATGAACTTGTCTTTTCACAGGCTTATCTGTCTAAACATTCATCTGCCCAGAGCTTAGATCTTGCCTTAAAGTTTTATAGAAGTTGTTTTTATCATATACTTTAGAGATTTTTTTTTTTAACATTCTTTAATGTCAAGTTGCACTTGAGATTTCATCCAGAATTTGTCCCTTTTCCACTAAAGACATTAATAACATTATGGTGTTTCTAGCTTTCTCTTATATGATTTTGAGTATAGACACCACAGTAACTTAGGTACTCTGGGAATTCCTTCTGCTCTGGATTGGTCTTTTTTTTTTTTTTTTGATTTGTACAACATGAAAAGAACCAGAATCTCCTCAGTGATCAAAACAGTTGAACATTTGTCTGTTTTACACAGTGGGCACATTTTTTAACCTTTTGAAAGCTGATAAGCACCTAAAAGCCATTTGTCTAAGGATGTCACTGACTGTGCCAGGACTCTCCAGATGTATACAGTGTTGGATCAGTAATGCATGGTTTTACCCAATATAAACTAATCAAGTGGACTACATCTATTGGTACATAATAATTTGTTCTAGCCACAATCCCTGACACTAGATGTCTCTTGGATGGTTGCAAGCCATTCCTTGCTACCCGTGCTTTACCACCTGTATATCAAACAAACTGTACTTTTCTGTTGTGCCACCTATCCTTCAGAGTGTCAGACTTGAGAAACATGACTGAGGCATTTCTCATTGAATTTTAGGGCAATGTTTTAATACATCACACCCTGAGTATTCTGCTAAGCCCTTCTAATCAGCATGTTTTAACTACGTACAATGATAATAAGTGCCTGTTGTAGCTAACAAGCTCACTGAAAATTTGGAATATTGCAGTCACATATACAAGCAGTCTGTTCTAGTACAGGTATTTTTGACAGAATAGATCGAGAGTTCAATTTTGAATGAAATAAAGTCAAGCACTACAAATTACCTTCATGGTCAATTTTGCAAGCAGACACAAATGGCAAAAATATCAGTTATGAGTACAATACAAAGAGGGTAGGAAAACTTATCTCCTTCTTTTCCTGCCTCTAAGTAACATTTGCAAGAAGGTATAAAGGTAAATGGATTGGGGTCATCTGAAGGAAAGATACACTTGACTAGAAAAAACATCGTATGAGGTATATGAAACCCATTTTTCACTTCAACTCTATTATATTGATTTCTGGCCTTGCTTGAGCCTCTCTCACCCAAGGGGGAAGGGCCTTTCAAAGTTTCATGGACTCAACTTTCTACTCAAAGTATCAATGAGGTTATTTTTGACAGGAAAAGCAGCACAAACTCTCACAGTGTGAAGTGGTTCCTTCAGAAATAAGGCAACAGTGAGAACATGTAGCAGGAGGAGTTGTGTATAGTCCATTGAAACTATGTGAGAAATAGCAGGGTTTAAACATGAGGATTGCTTTGTCTCTCAGCTGAAGGGTTCCTTTGCCCTCTTATTTCTGTAATGAGCACTGAATTACTAACAGAAACTTTGATGCTATCAGATAACCCTCATACCAGGACCTAGACCCACAACTGATATCGTCCCAGCCACTTTGATGGATCCTCTGCTTCTCACTGCTTGGATGGTTCAGCTGCCTATGTAACCCTACAAACTGAAGATAGATAAAATCTCTTAATTCACTTTAAAATAATCATGCATGAACAACAATGTTTCGACAGTATCAGAGCCAAGGTAGGGTAAATCTGAAGGGGCCAGAAGTCTGCATACTTTCCCATTCATGAATCAAAACTCCAAATGGCTTGGGCTCATAACATCAAGTATGCATTGGTATCTCATTCACAAAGACATCCCTTTGTCTGCAAGGAAAAATTTTTCTTATCCAACAAGCTCCTACTTTCTTGGCAAATCAAGGGCTAGGCCTCTGAAAAGAGCAAATGTTCCCCTTAAGTGACATTTTCTGTGGTGGTCCCTATTCAGTTCAGTTCTTGTTCTTCCTAAAGAAATCCTGAGTTTTTGCGAGTAATGCCGATGTTCAGAGTCTGAAGTCACATCTTTAGCAGGGAAGGAACACTGTGAAAAGCCTCCCAGCTACAAAGCAGAAGATTTGTTGTTTAAAGGGGGAAGCACACTGAGTCCCAAGGTTTGTTAGCAAGTGAGGACCTGGTATTTACCATCCTTCTGCCTGAGGGGAAGAAGCAATCATTGGCACAGGTTTACAGGGCATGAAATAACAACTTGGCTGTAACAGTTCAGGTCAGATCCCTTCCGCTGCTGAGCTTTGAAGAGGTGGCAGAGGAAGGGCAGGAACACTGTGCATGTGTCTGTGTGTGGGTTATTTTCTCCCATGCTTAGGATTTGATATAACTGTATTAGCACCTGCTGAATGGAAAATGGAATTCTTCCTGTGACTTGAACGACAAAGCTGCCAAAATGGTGATGAATATTTCTTTCAAGGCTGATAAAGTAATTTCTCAGTGCTGGTCATCACTGAGTCTCTTGGAAATCTTCAAATGCAATTTTCCCTGTGTAGGGCTGTACTTATTTTGATTTGCAATGAATTGCATCAGTGTGAAACCACCCAAAGAGGACACATAAGGAAAGAAAGACTTAACTGGTGTGTTTCTGATTGACTGTGTAGTTCAATATTGTGTTGTGAGCTGCATTATCAATTAAGCTCATCCCTTTTACAGGGACTTGGACAACTCTGGAGGGAAAGTAACTTTTGCTAAGTTACATACGGGACAATGAAATTACAATGATTGATTCAGATTGGGTCTTTGGCATAGGCGAGAGTAAACCACAGCCCACAGTGAATCTGAATGTTGGCACTTAAAGAACACATGAAATTAGAGCTTTTAACTTACTTATCTTACATGTACACTCACATGCTCATTTTCCACCAGCGCTGCAATCACCAGCTCTCAACCTCCCTTCACCACAGGGAGGTGGCATTTACCAGCCAAGGTCACTGACAGCATTCACTTTCCAGATCTCTCTGATATTCCACACATCCCACATTTCCTCCAGCAGGATCATCACCTTCTCCTTTCTGGCCCAGCTTCCTCCTTCTGAAACCACTTCTGTTTGGGAACCATTTTTTCAAGAGCCTCCTTATTTTCCAGTTCCTCAAGTCTCCCATTTTCCCAACCTGAACCACCTACATGCAGAGCAGTAGACTACAATGCATGAGCAGCCAAAGAAATTTCAGTTTTGGTCAAAAAAAGGGAAAAAGGGGCTTGAAATATTTTCATGCATGTTTGTTCAGCAGAAACTGATCCTAGAGGTGGAAACATACTTTTACTTGCTTGAATATTTGTGTTGAAAAACTATTTTTCTCATTCAAATTTTATGTACAATACTGTTTGAGTATCATGTAAAGCTTTCACATAAACTACTTTTCCCCTTCATTTTGCTTGCTTACTTCAAGTCTTGTGCGATTACTTTAATGCAAGTGTGTGCCACTGAGGGCAGATTGAAGTGCAATGCTTGCTACTCTGCCAGCAATAAGGCTACCTTCATGAATCCCCAGTTGGAACCTGTCTGAGTGCTTTGCCCCATTTCATATTGATGCAAAACCCAACATTAAAGGGAGAGCACAGACTGTCAAGAATATGATAAGTCATATTACTTTCCTCCCTTCTATATTACCTTCCAATATGCTCAGCTTCTGATATCTCCCCCTTCATAACATGGCTTTTGTTTTTGTTTGGTTTTTTTCCCTGTGTTGAATTAAACCACTAAAATACAATAGCAGAAAAATTTAGAGTTTAATGTTTGCATGTCTGATCTCAAATTTTGGCAAGTTCTGTTCATTCCCTCCTGCCTCCTGCTTCTTCCTCAGTCAGTTTTACAGAATTGATAGAAAGAATTATGATGAGACTGTATGGGTCCCTTGCCTTACTCTGCATGTCACTAGTCAAATGAATCCTTAGAAAATGATGACACAATAGTGCTTAAAAGACCTCTGTGTATGTGTGCAGACAGACTTGAATTCCACTACCCATGTTACAGGCTATATGCATCTTCTTTGGTTCAAGAAATTTATAATCACCTTCACTCTATTTGTCCCTGATATAACTGCCTTTTAGTGTATTGCTTGCACTAGCAACCTCCAGGTGAGAGCAGCCTCAGCTGAGCAGCACACACTGATCTCTGAGTTCCCCTGTATGTGAATAGTCTAAGGAAATAACAGATTTTCCATTTTCCAATGATGTGAGCTGAAATGTTAAGTTTCACTATGGATTATGGAATTCCCATTTTGGGAATGCTCTGTCCCTTGGGTAGCACTCAGGATAATAGATGCACAGAAGGGATTTGATGGGATGAGGGAGCTGCCAGGCATTAGGCTGTGGATTTCCCTTCGCAGAGATACAAAGGTGACAAGAAAGAGGAGTTTATTGGGAAACTCTTTTCTCCTCCTCATGCAACAGAAAGCTGAAATGTATTAGGGGAAGCAGGGTGTGTCAGCTTCTGTTTGGATTATGAAGACAGACATGACCAAGCTTTAGCTGAACTGATATGGCAAGTAGGGAAGCAGCACTGCAGTGTCTGTTTGTAGTTTGAGCCTTCAGTGGTTATCTGAAGTACTGTAGAGAGCAAAAACCAGCCCTGTGTACCTAGAGGTGGTCTTATTTCACATTGTTGTGGGCAACACATGTATTAATTGGTGCTTCTACCTTGTCCCCTGAAATGGGGAGCAGCCCTGCAGCTGATCCCGTCCCCATGGTGGCAGGAGCTGCTCAGAAGTGACTTTACCCATTGCTAAAGGAAACAACTAGATTGAGCAGCTGGGTTATTTTGAGTAGCTGCCTCTGCAGAACCACAGTGAAGTGTAAGAAACAGCTCTCTGACTCCCTCCAATGGCTAATTACTGTTAGAGCTGGGGGTAACACCCCTGCTCCATTTCCACATGGGCAAACCTTTCAGTGACTGCTCGTTTTAACCTCTGAATCAGCTGCCTAACATGATATCCAGAGGTTTGGAGTTGTAACTTTGGAACCAATCTGGAAAAATGAGGGTTCTATATGTGCTAATGCTATGGGATAGGGTATTTAGTTGCCTGAGCTGAGATGAGGGGTAGAACATAGCCCTCCAGTCTCTCTGGACTGTAGTCACACCACATAAGGTTTGTCCCCCTTCAGAAACTCATTTAGAAAAATCAAGCAGTAAATACAGCTGGGACATATGAATTTCTACATCTTTGATGAAAGAAAGCATGTGGGATTTGCAATGTTCAGTAGCAGCAAGGAGCTGGCTTTTAGCTCTTGGAGATAATCCAACAGTACAGCCCTGCTTTCTGTCCTGCTGTGGCACTGGGGCTATCCTGCAGCATGCTGGCCTGTCACTGCTGACACCTGCAGCACTCCTGGGCTTCAGGATGGTTGGTGCTTCACCACCTGACCTTTGCATGTGTGTGATCTGAGAAGATCACAGCCTGCAGAAACACAGCCGCAGGCAGAATCAGAGGCTTACTACAGCTCTGGCTGTTCTGAACTAGAGGTGGACAGACTGAGTCAGACGGAGAGACACTGCTAGAGCAACATGGTGCTGGAGGGAGCAAAGGGCTGGCCTCTGGCTCCGTTTCTAGCTTATGCCAGCAGGCCACAGCTAAGGTCAAAGTACTGTCCGCACAGACAGGAAAGCAAGTATTATCAAAAGACACATTCAAATAAAAATGCCACAAAAGACATGTTCAGAAGATACTTTTTTTTAAAAGTTGAAAGATAAGAAGCTTTGCCTAGAGATAGTTTTTGGTTTCTGTAGCTAGCATCCCCATGTCTTAGCCGCCTCTGCAGAGCCCAAGTGGCTGGCTCGTGGAAGAGGAGAGGAAAGATCAGCTACATCTCAAGACCACAGCTCAGCTTGACCTCATGCCCTTAAATTCACAGGAGGTCCCTGTAACAGCTCCTTTCCACATCTCTGTCAAAGCAGACAGGAGTAAGTGTCATCATTAACATGTTCCAGCCAGAAAGTCAAGGCAATAACATGCAAGGCGTCAGCAGAGCCAGGAGGGGAAGCCAGTGCTTGTGGAGTCTAAACCTAGCACCGACCCAATAACTACTCTGCCCAAGTGTCTTGTTGCTGTCACCTGTGACTAACAGCACCTTGCAGGCTGGAATCACATTGGCATCTGAAGGCTGCAAAGCTTTGTCATGTAGAAGAAAGTGATGAGTGTGCAATGGATCCTTCAGCAGTGCAGTTTGTGGCTCTTCTTGGGGAGGAAGAAAAGGAAGTTCAAGGCAAGATGATAAAGCATATACTTTTTATCTTTTCCAGTCTTCCATAGGAAAAGCCCTCATACTACAGCTCTCAAGATGAAGCTCCTCCCATAAAATTACTGAAATCCCTAGTCATTAATGTGCAATTATAAAGTATTGCTTAAATTACAATGAAGACATATTAGTTTGTTTATTAAAGAAATACATAGTGTGTGTCAGTAAAACCTACATGTTTATGAATTATGATGGTTTCTCAAAGGATAAGCCATATCCATTGCATAGCACATAGCAGGGCAACACAGTGAGAGCTATACAAAATAAGCATGCATTAAGTTACACCAGAGCCATCTCTGGTATCCCTGTCCAGGGGTGATCTTAGAAATTTGCTTTCTCTAACTGTCACAGGCAATGGAGGTGGGATATGGTATAACTGGGAGCAGAAATTTCATGTAGCAAAGGTCAGCGGTTCCAAAGCCATCTGGTAGTTTGATGGCCATCTGGGGGGACAAATTGTGAGTATTACCAAAATGAGAAGCATGACCAGGAACAAATCCCAGGAATCTTTTCTCACTAAAAACTCATCCTTCAAGGAGATGGTCTTAGGAAATCTGGACTAAGAGTTCATATGCTTGTTTTCTCTCAATTATTTTAAAATCAAGGTCCTAGATCAGAAATTGCTTTATTTAGGTAAATAAAGAAATTGGTGACAGGCCCATTGAGCCCAGACACAGGGCATGCTCAGAGAAAGTCAGATTGTAAATTCTCTCCCAGGCCACATAAACAAACAAATAATCCATGAACTGACCCATATCCTTACTCCAGCCTGAGTTGCAAATCGCTCTTTGCTTGTCTCTCTAACATCAAAATTAAGACTCTTGACTAACCCAACGTACAGCTGGCAGAGCAGTAGAGAGCCACAGGTAGAGAACATATCAAGGTATCAATTCCAATACTGCTTCTTTCCCCCACCTCAATCTTCTAATCTGCTGGCTAAATCGTAGTGAAATGGTGTGTCCAAAGGGAAGTGAATAGGAAAGATTACTAGAACAGAACTAAAAGCTTAGTCTGTGCTTGCAGTTGCATGGATCATTTGCACTTCTGGAGCAACACTTATCAACAGTGAGACACTAGTGTTCTGCAATACTAACTGATGCCAAGCAAACTTTGATCAGCTCCCTTCAGGGCAACTTAACTTCGCAAAGAGCTGTTCTTACAGCAAACACTTTTTACTGCACCACTGGCAAAGGACAGTAAAAAGTCATTGTGCCTGATTATCTTATCCTTTTGTCAGCCAGACTTGTTTATACCTAGCACCCTGTTCCAAGCAAAGACTGCTTTAAAGCATTTAAATAGCAACAAGAATATGATATTCATGTATCTGTGTATGACATCACCATGTCCACCGAATTTTTGTCCTAACCTATCATTACAGGGTTAGGAGTTAGAACTAACAATTGGCTGCCACTAGTTCTCACTGGTTTCTGTTTGATTGGTAAAGGCTATTTCTTATCCTCTCAAAGGAGGTGAAAAAACTTTGATGCTGTTTTCTTTGTTAGTGAACAACAGAATCATTAACGCATCCTGGTAAGACGCTTTTTACTGAATTACTCTGAGATGAAGCAAATCTTATTTCAGCCACAAAGATATCTCAACCAACCCTTGTGATCAGAAAAAACCTTTCCATTCAGCAGCTTGGAATAACATCACTGCATTGTTCCAAGGTCACTAAATCAATGGTCAGCTCTTGACATACCTAAAATAAGATATTGGAAAGCTATTATAGCTGGAGCTCATGCTGCACAGCACTGCAGTTATTACTGTAGAAACTTAAGACTTCAATTGGAGATCTCTGTCTTTGTCCCCAGTGCTGGCTAAGACATCATCTTATGGTAATGATTAATCTCTAAAGATAAGTGATAGAAACTTTATTCTCATATGCAAACCACTTTACTGAAACATGCTGCCTCTAACTTCAGAAATTAAAAAGTTTCCAAAACTGAAATAAAATGTGAAATTGGGGTCAAAACCTTATATTTGCAGCACTTAAAGCAGAATGATTTGATCTTCTAACCTTTTTGGTTTCTAGTTATTTATTTATACAAAAAAATAAACCAAGTCTGAATGAAAAATCTGACCCATGTCAAAAGGAATGTCACCCAGCTTTAGATTTTTCCATCACTATTTCAGTGGCAAGACATTTTCTGTGCTTTGGTTTTGTAAATTCAAACCATTTTTCACCATAAATTAATTTTAAAAAATAATTATTTCAAAACAATATTCACCAGAACTTGGACCTGAAATGGGTAACTGTTACAGGGGGTGGATTTTTTCCCCCCACTGTCTACACTTAGCCTGCACACAGGGCTAAACTGTAGTAGTTGTTTTACCACCCAATGACCCCTCCCCAGCTGAGAAGGGTAATCTGGGAAAAAAGGGAGAAGCCCTGTGCATTGAAGAAATGGATTTAACAAAATAACAAAACTAATACAATCACCAAAACAAAGTATAAAAGGTTATACTTGCCTTATCCTTAGGCTCAGCAGCAGGAGCAGATGACCAGAACAGAAGAACCCCAGGAAGAGAAACTCCACCCTCTGTGAGCTCCCTCCTTTTATAATGAGCATGATTAAGTGATATGGGATACACCTGTGAGTCAGCTTGGGGCAGCTGCCTTGATTGGATCTCCCAGCTGACTCAGGGCTACTCACAGCCTGCCTGCCATGGCTGGCCCATGGGTCTGTTCCTGGGAAACCAGGGCACCACCCTTTTAATCACACTTCATGACAGAGTAACATTTTAGTTTTTCTATTTTCCACATATCCACGTTAGCTTTCTTACCAGCCCAATGTCTGAAGAAGCAAGGAAAATGAATATGCATTCACGTAGTTAACCATCTGTATGTAGTAGAGAGAATGGCAATTGTCCAGAGGACCATGTTGCATAACATTTATTTTAAAATAAGAAGTTCAACTCTCCCTCTGTAAGATTAAAAAATCTCCCAGTTCTACAGAAATGAACCCTTTCATCCATGGCATGCATACCAGAAAATGGCATTTCAGCACAATACTGACCTGGGTTATCATGACATTGGTATTTTTCATATTTGCTTAGTGAAGCCAAGATAGAGATTTTAAACTGGAAGTTAGATATTTTCAGACAGACAAGAGAATCCACGTCAAAGAAACAGGAAGGAAAGGCTCACTTCAAGCAACAACTTACTCTTATTAATATTGAGAGCATCCCAGATAGGAGGGGTGTTGCATGATGCTCTGCATGCACAAAGATGTAGTTGCATCTTTTATCTTGTCCCCAGGTGGCTGGAACAGAAAAGTTACATTTTCTGTTTGTGGCAGCATTTTTCAAGAACAGTGGTGGCACAGCACCACAGATCATAAAGCACTTTGTAAACATTAAATCACAAAACATGCAAGTGCAGACAGTGTTTTATCCCATCTTTCTCTGAGAGCAAATTAGAGAGCCAGCCAGTCCGTGTCTAATGTATCTGTAACTTTGTACTACAGCTCATTAAAGCAATTTGCAGTGAAGTTAGACTTGTTGCTTCTGAATGACAGGACCCCAGCAGAAGAAACGGGGAAGATCTTTTTTTTAGCCATTAACAACAGAGGACCAATGATTGGCACTGAATTGCTCTGAGGCCGAGGAGTAGCAAAACGTTTGTCTATGGCTGTGGCAGGTTGCTTGGCTGGGTTGTTGTAATTCTCCCCACACAGGATGCAGAGTGTTCAGGAAGACACAGCTGTTGGTGCAGAGTAAATAGTCTTCAAAATAGTTTGAAATCAAAATGACTGCATCACAGGACTTTGACAGAAATGTGATATTCCAGACAGTTAGAGAAGACAGAGCTATGTAGATAGGGATAGACCTAGGAGAAATATAAGACCCTGGAGGTAGCTGTCTTGAAACAAGCAAGAAAGTGAGGTAATCTTGTCCTAGGAAAGCTCTATCACAGAATCACAGAATTTTCAGAATTAGAAGGGACCTCCAGAGATCATCTAGTTCAACTCCCCAGATCATCAAGTCTGAGGTCACCAGCTGCCACATGGCTGAGCCAGGATACAAGTCTTCTGATTTAAAATCCAGTGCTTTAGTCCCCAGACCACACTTCTAGGTCAGAAAGAAGGCTATGGCTAGCTCAGATGTCTAAACCCCTTTTGAAATGCAGAAAATGCCTAAATTACATCTCTTGCCCATAAATAACACCTGCTCACTTAAAACAGGAATCTGAGTATTTACAGTCTGATTTCCTAAACACTGGGCAAACGTGATACAATGTGTTGGGACACACTTTGAACTGGATAATTTCTTGGCTAATTACTTTTTTCTGGAAACTGATTTCTGAATTCAAGATGTTGCTCCAACCACATGGTCAGTATTTAATGCCTGATAAACTGTACAGTATGTAAAAGCCATCACACTTCAGAACTTAAAGTGTAACTTCAGGAAGTCTGTAGTATGGTGATGAGTGTCTGGTCTGCTAAGGAACTCTGTATATCATCTCTTCTTGCTTTGGTTTCTTCCTCTCAAAAGAAAAGGCATTTTGTTACTGATCTCCTTTATAAAGAGCTAAAGAACTGAAAATGATTATTAATATATAAAAATACCCCTATCTTTGGCAAAAAAAAAAAAATAAAATTGAAGAGTTGGGCCTGTAGGTATTTTTGCAACTAGCAATTTACATCTCATTATCTTTCAGAATAATAACTTTTATCATATCACATATTCTCCTTGCACTGTTTCCTTTCATACTTAGGTTGATTGTAATACAAAATCACAGGAAAATCTCTCTCTTGTTCAGTTCAAGTTAATTAAGCAGTAGTTCAGGGGTTTTGATAAACTGATACTTCACCTCCATCATCTTTGGACGTGAAGAAGATGGACGAAAGAAAGAAAGAAGAGATATTCTTCTTAATATTTTGCTTTGTAAATGAGAAAAAAGGATGTAATTATTTTGCTTCCTTTATATGTGATCTTGCTAAGGCAAACCATAAAAGGTTCAGCTACTGATGTTTGGGCTCACAAGGGTGATAGAGACTTTACTTCTGAAAGGATCAGTTTTCCTTCAAATAAAACATGAGAGTACATTTGGAGGAAGAAGACACAGGTTCTCATGCTGACCTCCTCAGCTAGTTTTAGAGAGGCACAGTTATCCATGGTATATGGATTGTGTCTCAGTATTTCTGGCTTATTTTTGTTTCACAGTTATGGCCTCCATCAGTTACAGATCATGCTGTTCACTGGGGCAGCAAGATAGGAGTTGACTGCCATGTCTTCCTCCTTGAAAGAAACATTTTGAGGCCATGGCTAGCAGCAAAAAATGTTTATGTGCTTTTCAAATGGATCAGCCTTTTACCTCTGCAGGGAACTTTGTCAAATCTGGCCTACTGCTTATGGCCTCAATCCAGCAAGATGCTAGGCCCACGTCTGAAGGTGCTGAGGGTGGACTCACAGGAGCAAACTTTAGGCTTACTGACAATTTGGGTTTTTCAAAAGAAAAAGGATGTCAAAATCCCACTTTCCTAATTTTAAGGACCAGACTCACCTGCTGGAAATCAGAACAAGCTTAGCAATTTAGCAGATTGTCCTTATGCTTCTTTGAAAATTTTTTTTTAATCAACATGTCCCATCTCTCCTGTCTCTCCTGTTTATATGCTAAATAATACTCAACTGCTCAACATTATCCCCTCTTTTTTTCCCCCTAGATTATCAGAGACAGAGGCAGCATTTAATCAGAATGGAAAGCTACAAACTGGGTGTTTTCCCTTTTACGTTTTCTCTGAATCCTTAAAAAAAAAATAAATTTATTAATATATAGGGCTAAGGAGAGGTGTTTGACTTGTTTTTTTTGGTGTTTTGTCTTTTTTTCTCCACAAAATATGTGCAGCCTCTATAGATGTAGTATGTCGGAAGTGTGCAGCCCTGTCCTTTATTGCTGTAGATTAATTTGACACCAGGAATAGTGTGCCTTGTAAATGACAGTAATGCTTCCAGGAGATGCTAAAAAGTCTTTATGCACATTAATGAACTAGCCAGAGCCCTTCAGCAGCCTCTGATAGTTCATCCAGCTGTGATAATGATTGTCTTTCTAAGACATGGACAAACTGAGTTGTCACAATCACACCCAGAGACAGTGGAAAGGCTGGGACCACAACCCCCACCACATGCTGATTTATCCAAACTGTGTGTTACCCAGTGCATCAGTCAATAGCCCCATCTACTATACTTTCAACTTCCCATCTTCCAACCCCTAAATATTTTCTAATAGAACAGGTATTCCAGCAGAGCAGATTTAAACTTAATGATTTTCTTGATTAGTTTTTGTTGGTTCCACTAAAGATGCAAATCAAATTTAATGGCAACAGACAAAATGAAGGACCCCTCTTCCAGCTAGATGACACATATCCTCCTGTTCCAGAACAGGCCTTGGAAGGGAAGAAATTATCTTTGAGATGGACCATCATAGTAGGCTTCAAAAATCTCCTATATTTAGTTCCAGTTTGTAACAATATCCCTTCTGGGATAGCTCATTCCTCTCTCCAGACAGAAATGGAGGGTAGTGCTTTCATGGCCTGCATGACAAATGAGTGTGTACAAATTCGCAGTTTCTATTCAGAATGGTATTTTCAAATGTAAGGTTTCCTGTTAAAAAGTTAGGCAGTTCATTTTGTCATCTCTGCTTCAAGTTCAACAGAAGCAGAAAACTCATTTCTCTGTTTGAAGAAATTTAATTTAAAACAAGAAAAAAAGCAATTCTCCTTACAAAAAGAGGCATTCTGTAAACCTGCATGTTAAAATGAAACCCAAAGTTAATTCAGGAATGACTATGATTTCTTTCTATTATTTATTTTTACTGCATCATTTATATGCAGATTGGAGGCACTTCTCAGCAAGTGTCAATGGGGAGAACACTAAGGACATCACAGAAGCTTTAGGAAAAAAAATCACACTTGTAAAAGAGCATGTACACCACTGAACCAAACTTCTGTGGATATTTTAGTTCATGAAAACTCTGTTTTTGAAATTCCAGCTTCTCAATGAGATCTTGAAATGGCATAAATCGGAACATCTCCACTGAAACTGATGATGGTATCAATAAACTGAGATGTATCTTAATCTTTGGCATTGTACTTGTAAAAACAATTAATTAATGAGAAAGTGCCACGGTTATCATTTCTGCATTGTCTTCAATAAGTAAATATGTAGTCAACTAATTTCCTCCATCATTTGCATAATTTTTATGTAATTACCATTACTTATATCTACACTGAGTGTTTAATTTCCTACACGTTGCTATTGTTATAATTCTTATTTATGCAGTGTTCTAACACCCAGTTTCTTTTCTGTATCATACCAAAATATCTTCAGTTAAACCAAGTTGCAAATATTTACATCAGCTGACTTTTTATCCTATATGGTCTTTTGCTCAACATGAAAATGAGAGGTAGAAAGCAGCAAACAATTTTGCAAATCGCAAATCTGTGCATTTCTTGTCATGCACACTTGCATTGCTGCTGAGGAGTGGAACACATCTTTCTGCATGCTGTCATATTTAATATGTTTTCTGAGTTGAAATTAATTTTTTTTAATCTCATTGTAATGAATATTTTGGGACACCTGAACATTTTGATTTGGCCTATTTACCTAAAAACGATGATTTTTTACTAGTGGACAAAGCTAAGGTCCTTTGCTTAGGTTTCTGTAAAACAGGCTGCCACTGCATGATCTATTTGCTTTCTATATTAGACATTCAACAAGGATGATATGAAACAGTATTTCTGTCTAGAAAGATATTCTCTCTATATATGTGATAGTAGTGGAACATATTTTAGATTTAACAGTATACTGGATAAAGACTCAGAATACTTGAATATAAGGCCTGCTTTTCCAAATGGTAGTTGTCAAGTCACTCCATGTGATCATCACTCTATACCTTAACTTTCTTTCTTATCGACTATCATCACATGAATTTAGCCTCAAAGCTGGCTGATGCAGGAATTGCCTGCTAATTTGCCTGTGCACAGAGAGACTTTTCCTACATTGGAATCCCTTCTCATTTACTAATAAATCAAAATTTCTTTTATGGTGCTACCAAAATATCCTAGATAAGTTAGATAGAGACAGGAGCAAAGGAGGCTTCTAAATCTTATTTAACTGCCTCATAGCAAAGTGAGCCTGAGCCATGATGAAAGTCTTTCTCTAATACTATTCACAGATCATTGTGTTTTCTGTTTGCTTTTTGATTCCATGTCCTGAATCATCACCATACCTATTCCATACAACTGTCTAGAAGAGCCAAATGCAGATGGAAGGACAATTTAAAATAATGAGCTAATCACAGTTAATTTTCTTGGTATTTACTGTAATAACATTAATTTTAATGAACCCGTCTGTTATTAATGTGAGTGTCACAAGTGCTTCTATAGCATTTCCACTTGGATTCCATATTAATCAACTGGGCTGTTAATCTAAAGTGTTACTGCAGGAAGATAATAGAACATAATGCAGTGGGGGGTGGGGGGAAGTAATTTAAAAAAAAAAAAAAAAGATTTCTTAGTCAATGGGAAGGTATAAAATTAAAAAAAAATAAAAAAAAAATGAACCACATAAGATGACCTTTTCTCACTCATTTCTCAGACACGGCGAATTTTCAGTACCTTGGACAGAGCCACGGTCCCATAATGGATTCCATTCTCCAGTCTGCAACGTGATGATGCATGATCACAGTTTGAACTCATCCCTCTTTACATGTAATGGGCATAAATTGCATTTATGCTTGGTTTATAGCCCACTTTAGTGCCATCATGGAAAAGAGCCTTAGAATAAATGAGAGCAGACCCACATTTCTTATCCTGTTTTCAGGACGAACTTGATTTTTTCTTAAGGAGTTTGGAGTTTACCAGTCTCCAGATAAAGGACAACAAACCCGTCTATGAGAAGCAATATGTCAGGATTCTGTAGCATGAGAACTGGACATCTAATATGTCCTTTGATTTCTGTCCAGTGCCCCTGATCATCCTCTTTATGAATTTTCTGTATTTTAAGCAATGACCTAGGAGCACTATATAATTCACTAACTGAGCCAGATCTGTAAGTCTTTCATTTTATGAGGCATCTCATGCCCTGCTAACAGATTATCCCAGAGAATTTTAGATTCCAGGAAAAAGCAGCCTTCCTCTTATTTATTTTATTTTATTTTATTTTATTTTATTTTATTTTATTTTATTTTATTTTATTTTATTTTATTTTATTTTATTTTATTTTATTTTATTTTATTTTATTTTATTTTATTTTATTTTATTTTATTTTATTTTATTTTATTTTATTTTATATTTTTAACCCAGGTTGAGTGGGATAGAGATGGATTAGAAGCAGCATTGTGAATGTGAGTTAAAATGTGTGCTATTTCCTAGTACTCTGCTTGAGGTATCCCTCTCTTTCTCAGACTTCAGTGCTATCATACATTTTCATTGACATAATCTAAAATTTCCTCCTACTCTATCTCTGCACCTCAGGAGGACCCCTTGCCAACTGCTCCTTCAAATTCACAGTTCTGGTTCTCTGGATCCTCCTCTTGGTGCCCAGCTGCAGTACTGAAGGCTCCAAAGACCCAGTACCACTTTGTATACCCCCATGATAAACCTCTCAACTGCATCCCTTGTTTGCTCTTCACCTTCACAGCAACAGAAAAGCCTTTCTGGCACTGGCTCAAGACCTCCTGCACAAACTGCCTATCCATGTCTCAAATCCTTAAGTCATTTCCTTTACAGTCTAACAAACTCATGTCTTGTCTCCACTCATGTGCCTCCATCTTCTTTTCTTTCCTGTCTCCAAGCTTCACTCTGCTTTTTCCTTTCTTCCTCTGTGTGCATAGGTGACTATGGAACCAAATAGAAACCCAGGTATGGCACCCACATGCCTTGCTCTGGCTGCCTATCCTGGCATGGTATTGGCACTCACCTCACCACAGCTGTCTCTGATGGTCAGCATAGATTTGTGCCTCCTGTCCTATAAAGGAAATCTTATGCACAACTTCTCTGTTTTTTAAAGAGAAACTTCTGCTTAGAGTACGATTTGAAGTGCTGGTTTTACTGAGCCAGTTAACTATTCCTCACAGACAGAAGGTGGTCCATGTGCTACCCTTGTTCAGAAATGTGTTCCATGAAATGCCTGCCTGGAAGAGTTTGGCTCGTGCTTCCTCTTGAATGACTGGAAGTTGGGTACAAATGCACATGCATGGTTTTAACTCCAGAAGAGTCCATGTCACTGATTTTCTGTGTGGTTTCTTCTCAGATTTGGGGAATACCAGCTTTGTGCTGTGTTCAAACAGTGGCCCATCTTATACAGAAAAACTCGAGTGTTTAGTGTCTGTCATGCACTGAGTCCGTCACAGTCTTGGAGAAAAAGGGTGATGAGTAAGTGAGAGAAAGTCAGTGGTGAGGAATGATAAAGAACCCTCTCCTCAGTCTCAGCCTCTAAGATTACAGACTTGTCAGTCAAGCTTGTCACACTCAGGGTTGCTAAACATGGTACAGAATTATGATGATGCAACAGATGGCAGGGAGCAAGACACCAAAGGAATTTGATTATATACTAGGGAAGTTATTTTAAAATACGGCAAAAGCACATCCAGATTGCATTTCATGTATTCATCCAGGCCTAACAGCAAAATTCTCTGTAACAGCTCAGCAAGAACATTAGTGAAACTCAGAAAATTAAATGTTCCAAACCGCTTTGCCCACCTCTGGTAGAAGGTACCACCTATGTGTAAAATAATAAGAGCTTTACAATATAGATGGATTTCCTAAGGAAAGAAGCAAGAGCTGCCAAGTACATTAATTATTAGGGAAAAGATTTTTAACCTCGGTGAGAAACAGACTGGATCAACTGAGCTGATCTCTCACTGCCTGAGAAGGGATTTTATTTTAAAGAAAACAACTTTTCTATTCACCGTGGTCTGTCTTTATCACTTCTTATGATCCTTACAGAGTTTTACATGCCAGCTGAGGACATGGTTTAAGTTGTGTGTTTCCTGCAAAAGAATAAGAGCTACATCAATTTACAACAGCTAAAAATCTGTCCCTTTTACCAGGTTGTCCCTCACAATGACATAAAGCAGACTTTGCAGCATTGCCAGCTCACAGTTTTATTGTGAACCTTGTTTTTGTGACTGTTTTCTGCATAGAATTTAATTGTTTGAATTATTTTGTTTTATGACACTCCTCATCAAATGATTCATCTTAACAACATTGATACAGGGGAAAGTTTGACTCCAAAATCCCCCAAATCAGCAGTCAATTTCACCAGAAGCATACAGTTCTCACTCTTTGAGATAAAGAAATATCAATTTAAGCCTCATTGGTGAATGCTTTTGATTTTCAATCACTGTTTGGCATTGCTGCTTCCAATGAGGTCTTTTGGGCTGACTGGAAAACTGAGTCAAAGACACAGCAATTAGCCAAAAGGTTTCAAGGGTGTCAGTATATTCAGTGCTGGCATGAGTAACACAGGATTACCCAGAGACATCAACCAGACACTCCAGTGGCAGCTCACTGCCTCAGTGCCTGAGAGTCCTAAAGGCACTAATGTATCCTTGCAGGGGAGAAAACAAGGTCCCCATGGAGAAATTCCCCAAGAGAGTCAACTCCTTAATTGAGCAGCTGAGAATTGTCACCCAAAATAAGAAGAAAAGTGCATTTATTACACTCCTTGCTTACAGCTTTCTCATTTTGCTGCTCCATTATCAGCTACCAGAAAATGTCCTTTATATCAGCATATTTCTGCTCAGACATTGTGTAAAGTGCTGGGGAACAGAATGAACAGAGATGCAGGTTTATTAATGATGGACTTAAGCAATTAGTAAGCATGCTTTCTGTGCTCTCTGAAAGCCAGAGCAGGCATATTTTGGGCTCCAGTTTCTCTTGCTGATACCGTGTTTACACTTTACATCTGCATTGTGTGGTCACAAATTCAAGGCTGCTTTATAAAATGTTTGCATATACACTAATTAAAAACGATTTATCAGGTTGAGCTCATGACGACTGAAGGATCCTTTCTCCCTTGGCAAGGTTTGAATATTTGAATAGCTCATTAATGCTTCTCTTTTTTCTCTTTATAAGAGGAGACTGAAAAATGAAAGAAGGGGATTTGCTGTGCAGCTTTAGTGAAAGGTTGTTTCATTTATTTTTAAAGCTGTCTAAAGGGGTTAAGCCTTCCTCTGATTTACACCAAAGGGCAACTTCTGACCCCTCACCAAAATAATTTCTCATTTACATTGAAAGGTTTCTTCAATGTAAACAAGAGAAAAAATTATCTGAGCTTTTTGTGTTTTGAAGGTGTAAAACTGACGCAGCTCTTCTGAATCCGTATGAATCAGGAGTTACCTTAGTTGACTTGGTTGTGATGTAAGTCAGACCATCGTAGCCTTCAAATTACAGGAAAATACCCTTATTTATGCCACCTGTGGATTTGGCCCTTGAGTTATAAGAATGCTCAGGGCTTAATTTTACTCTTATTCTGCCCCTATGGACACTGTCCTCCCAGTGTTACTCCAGGTTTACATTGCCATGGGTAAGATTCCCGCATCTTCAGAACTGAAGAAGAGTAGTGCCCACATAATAGTTACAAGTTCTAAAGTAATTTAATACATCTAAAAACATACACATATATTTTAAAAATACCTCTTATCAGTGCTAATCTTGGGTGTTTGGCTGGATTATTATCTCATAAAGATTATATCCCTGAGAGCTTTTAGTGCCCACTACGTTTTCCATTTTTTTCTTTCCAAAGTGCCTGAAAGATCCCGCTGAGTCAATTACACACAGTATCTCTTAATAATATCCTCTTCCTGGCACATCATTGTTTTCCTTTATGTTTATTTCAAAAGGTTAAATTAAACAGGAGAGTAGAGATAAATCCACATTATGAATTATAAAAAGTTAACACATGCTCCTGAGAATGCCCAGAATTTTGATGGGGAGGATTTAGTGAACCAGTGCCCTGGGGAAGTCAGTGCTAGAGAAAGCCAGGATTGTTACAGCCAGAGGAAAGCAGAGTGTATGAACTTTGCTGTTTACAAGTTCATTTCTCCTACACTGAGAGGCTGGTGCCAAACACCCTTTTGCTTGCTGTCTCTGACAGTTTCATTTGCCTGCAGGTAATTGTATTACTTAGCAACTGAACTGTTTGCCAAAGAAAGCAGGGGAGAAACTCCCAATGCTTGGAAATCTGTATGAAAAGAACAGTTTAACACCATTCAGGACCTGTTTAGGAGCTGACTTTCCTTTCAGCAAGAAGATCCTTGGAAAACCTTCCACGTCTGTGTTCATCTGAAATCCTGCAACACACATATGGAGGAGTCGTGCAGCTGGGAGAGAAATAGTGCTGCTCCATGGGAATAGCAACAATGACCATCTGAGTACTGCTGTTAAATCCCGTAACCTTTCCTGGTGTTAGAGTGGTACCACACTTCTGAATGACAATTTAGCAGGCATCCTCTTGACTGTGTAGTTCTGTACTGGAGACTGGATTCTTCAGGGCACCAGTATTACAAACTCCAAGCTAATTGCTTCCTAAAATACACAAGGGTGTAATATAAGAGAATGGCTCAATTTCCCTCCTCCTTCTAACCAACATATCAAATGGTTTTGTCCTCTGACTTCAGCCTACATACTTTACCTTGCCATATAAATTCAACCAGACCCAGTGGGCAAATACAACCAAGCATAAATCAACACAGTCATCAATAGCCCTACAGTAATTTGTACTGGCATAGCCTAGAGATTATTCCTTTTTCCCTTTTATTTTGAGATTTGTCATTACTTCACTGAGAACTACGAAACAATGGCCATATCTCTCACACCAGAAGGAGTTGCATCTCAGTGATGAGTGAAATGTTCCTCATGTAGCCTTTGAGTAAGTACATAAAGCACCTTATGAGTCTTCCAGATATAAAGGTAATATAAAAGGAAATATTAATATGCACACATAAATATTAAGGGAAAACTGGAATTTCTCTTTTATAAAAGCAATATCCATTCCTGACTTAATATTTTCTAGAATATATAGAAAGATACAATCTACATGCCCACATTTTATTGTTATATTCTTGCCTGCAAAATTTCACCTGCAGTTTGCTCACCCTCTTCATTTCCTCCTTTCCTTCCCAATAAATCATTAAAAGCAATAGGGCTTGTAAACGTGTTGTAGTACAGGACTCCCTGAAATTCTTGTGAAAAAAAGGTCAGGAAGGAGAGGTTTGTTCTGAGAGGGAAGTGGGGCACATGAGAAATTAAAGGAAAAACCTCAACTTTTTATGCTGCAAAAAAGAACAGTGCTGAATGTTAGGAACAGGCAGCAGCAATGAATGTGAAGTGAAGTGGGCAATGAACAATAGTGCATATCTCTAAGAATATGAGGGGTAGCCAGCAAGTTATGCCAGTCATCATTTCTTTATTGTCCTATTTTCTGTTTTCCCATTGCATGTACTGCCTGAAACTGATGAAGTCTATTGCCAATCAAAAAAAACCCCAACAATTAACAAAATAGCCAAAGCAGAGCTTTCCCTGTGATAGGGATAAAGCCAATTTGCCACCTGTCGTAAACTGGTATTGTCTAGCATAAATTCGTATTGCCTGTCACTTCAGAGGTCTCTACTGAAATTACAACAACTACCTAACCCCACTTTCATCCTCAGTGGCACTTCATTAGAATTACAAGGACTTCCACTTCCAGCTTCCTTTTTTTTTTAATTGTCAGTAGTGTGTTATGAGAAAGATGCCTGTAATATGGAATGTGATGTGGGGTTATGACACTTAGTCAAAGGCTTGTGCACAAACTGATTTTGATTTACATGTCTGCACCAGGTCTTAAATCAAATAATCTATCTTAAAGCCCTGTGGAAGATGAAGAACCAGTCAAGACAGTGACAGATTATCTAAATCAAAGTCTTATTCAAGACTGTATCCTTCCCTAATGACATATCCACAAAAGCAGAGATGCACAGGCAGTTTAACTGTCCCTATTCCTACTGAGAGAGGGAGGTTGGATGCAGCTGTGGAAGCAAAAATGGTGCAGGAAGTAGCTACTAAAATTAAACACTCAGGAGATCCTGTCCCAGTGTTTCTCAATAATGTAGGCAAAACCCACACTGCCAGGAATGAAGAGCCAGGGCTGGACTGCTTCTGCCACGGGGTAGGAGTGAGGAACTGGAGAGACTTCCTGCTGCTATCCAGGGATGAGGATGGCTTTTACTTTGCTTCTTTCTCGGAAGAGGAGGCTATCAGCACAACCCAAGTCTTCCCTTGGCACCTCTAACCTGGCCTTAGGTTTTTAATGTATGCAGTAGGGGGAACCGCCATTTTGTTATCTCTGCTGTCTTACACCAAGCCACTACTTGATTTGCTTGAGCTCAGAGATATCTCTGGAACAGTCTCTCCAGTGCTACTGATAATGCAGAATGTCTTAGCTCCTGTGGCTTTGCATATTAATAAGGCCATTATACCATTATGCCTAAAATGACATGGTGTGATCCTCCACTTCTCATCCCTTGGGAACTCCTCCCTTGCAAAGAGATCCAAATTATTTTATTTACATTTGTAGTAAAAGGCAGGTCAGTTAGTCGTTTCTGAGAGCCTTGTGAATTTGCTGCACTTTACAAAATCAGCCTGAGTTAAAATGTTTTCTGCCTTGAAACCAATTATTTTTTAGGCTAGATTGATGTGGTTTTTTTGGGTTTTTTAAATTATTTTGTTAAATGGCGTCTTGCTTTTTTAAATACATCCTGTATCCTCCAGACTTGGATTCTTTAATGCCTAGCTGTGTAACTCTCTTGACTTCTGTAGAATAACTCATCACAGAATACGTATCATCTTCAATCCATCTGCTTTGTATTACACTATTTCTTCTTGCCCCACCAGTGCTGCTCTCTCATTTGTTTTCTGTGCTGACTGATTATTTTCTATATCAGGCCAGGAATTTCCTGCAATGATTATTGCCCTCTAGAAATCCCCATTTTTCAGTTCCCTAATTGCTCTTAAAAAAAAAAAAAAAAAAAAAAAAAGCTATTACTAAGTGACAAAATGGTTTTAAAAAGACTTGGGAATCCTGACAAAATCTGATCTATATAAACTCTAACACAAAGCCATGATAAATTTACAAAATTCCATTCAGATTTTTATTTTAAAATTACTTTATATTTTTAAATTTCATTTCCTATTATAGATTAAAAAAAAAAAAAAGGAACATGGAATTTAATGTTTAGCTATATTTTTTTTCATAAGAAGCTGCTGCTTCTGTTTTCTTTCAGAATGTGTGTGTCTCTGGTTTTGTGGTCCTATTACACTCTCCCACAAAAAGACCCATCAGAAAGGAATTACGGCAAAACTGTTATTTACATTTCTGATCAGTTGCAAAGAAAACAAATAATAGATATGAATTCTGTGTACAGTTCGAGTATTATATGCAATTTAAATACTGCATGAATGCTCCATCCCTTATTTCTCTCACCCCTCCAATTAAAAAAAAGCCACCTCTCTCTTAAAAAATAGAAACATGCATAGTAGGTTACACCAAACACCCTCAAAGCTAGAATCTTTGCCTACTGCCCTGTAGTGATTCCTTTCCTCTTGCTATAGTCCTAATAATTTAGTGAGTTCTTGGGTTCCTAAACTTGTGTTGATCTTTCTATACTTGTGCCAGGCTCAGGAAGATGTTTTGAGTGAGGAAAGACTTGAACCAGAACAATCCTAGTAAAATGCTGCTACATTTTAAGAAAATCCTTTAGCCTTTTCATAGGTTGCACAGAAACTAAGCAATTGCTAATTGTTTAATATTTGAAGGGTGCTGGGCACTCTTTTCTGCACTTTAACTGTGTTGCTTCTCCTGGTCTACCTGAAGAAATGAGTTTGTCTGCAAAATTCAAATGAAGCTGAAGTCGGACTTTTCAGATATTTCTACAGATAGGATGAAAGCACAGCTAAGGGAGGAAGGAGCTGAGAGACATAGTTTTGTGGTGATTTGTCAGGGCTAGGTTAATAGTTGGACTTGATGATCTTAGAGGTCTTTTCCAACCAAAGCTGTTTTGTGATTCTATGATTCTAAAGCAACCTTCCCCATCCTAATTCAATAAAGCCATTCTCATGGGGGATATTCTCTGAGCTTTGGAAGAAGAAACTTAAGAGACCAAAGATCTGATCCTTTCAGAGTTTCCTTATGTTCACGAGTCACTGACAGAGAATTAATATTAACCATGAGTAAAAGCTTGAAAATGAACTTTAAAAGCTGCAAACTGGTCTTTTTAATGCTTAGTGATAATTTCCAAAATAACAGGTGGCTGACTGAGATCTTCAGCTGTCTTAAAAGGTGATAAATTATGTTAGTTCTTCTCCAGGAACTGAATTCCCATATTACCCTCAAAAGACATGTCTTTTCGCATTAGCTAATATTTCATGGGATGTCGGAACATTTACAAAGGGTGTCATACTGCTGAGTGGCAAATAGCTAAGAATGACAAAAACCATTAACAGTGAAGGGTGATGGCCCCAAAACATAAATGAAAAGATCAAGAAATCACAGAAATAATTGTTTACCAAATTTCCCAGTGAACACAACCAAAGTGCTTTCCTAATTGAATTTGCCTTTTTGCAAAAGCTATTTCTCTATGTCCAATTTTTCCTCTGATACTCACCAGTTCACCACTTTGCAAACGATGTTCTTCTGACTCATTTTGTGCTGCTTCTTTATAAAAATAAGGCAAACCTCTGACCAAACCTTTACAAATCATTCACTTTCTTGATTTAAAATTCTTTGCAATTCTTCCTTCAGTAGGCCTATGAGTGAAAAACAAATACTTCCCTATACACAGACTGTTTATGTTAAATGATTACAGAAGACATAAAATCAGAGTGTCTTGAAAAGACATACAGAGATTATTCAAGGAAACAAGCGTCTACCAGGAAACAAACAAATCCCTGACAATCGGTGATTTGATGTGAGGAAAACACTGTCACTTTACAGTTAGGAAGAATTCTAACTGCATTGATCCTACTCATTTTGTACTTTATAGAAGTATTACAGCTTGTTGTGATCAATAATACCAACTCATCTTCTACCAGTCACAGCTGTTACTCCAAGAAGACCTTCATCAAAGACAGTCATGTTTTCCTTCAGAGCCTATGCATTATACAAAGAGAAACATCTGAAGTTAAACTGTCAAAGTCAGCATGATGCAAAAATGTCAGCCATTTGCAGATGGTCCCAACATTTTTTGTTTTTCAAAAAGAGAAGAACATAGAAATGTTTAGAAATACCAGAAATATCCCTTTCTCAACAATGATTGGATAGATTATGCTATGGTTCCCAGGCTGATGGCCAAATGGCAGATAGACTATAGATGACATGACTATATCTAGCTCTTAATCCTTGCTTTCATTATCAATAGCAAAGATGATTTCAAGGATCTTCATTACATGACAGTTCAGGCCTCCTTTAGAATTTGGGAAATCAACACACATCACCTGTATAAATTAGACTTCAAAATATACAATTAATAAATTAAACCATTAGATTCAGTTGTTATTGGGGAGGAGGTGTAAATCACGTTTAGAAAATCTGTTCCCATTCTTTTGTCTCTCAGCCACAGGTGAATGATAATGTCTTATTTGGTAGTAAAAGGCAGAAATCAAGCAGTCCCACTGCCACAGAGGAGAGTATTCCTGAGCGAAAGATCTTTTCTTTCGTCACCTAGAATACTCTATCCAGAAATTACAAACTACTGGGACACTTTTGAGTGACGATACACCTGGGACAGACTAGGCCTCATTAGGTCAGTCTAGGCCTTTCTAGAAGATGACATATTTTGTAATTCTCTGAGGCCTGTCCTCTACTTTCTGGTTAATATCAGCTGAGCACTTCTCCAGTTCCATCCCTCTGGAGTTCTTTTGGAAGAGTCTGCTCTTTACTCCATATGTCTAAAGGCAACAGCTTTATTCCTGGAAAATCATCCAGAACTGCTCTTCCAGAAGAATCTTACTTGCAGACTGCCATAATTGGACAGTTTCAGTTTAAACAATTATTCCTCCTTTCTTGTATCAGTTGTCATTTCCAGTTGTATTGAAACCACAAAAAATTGTCATAAGATTTTTAAGATATGCCAATTTATTTTTTTTTTTAAAAGTGTATGTTATTAGAATATGTTATTCTAACCCAGTAGATTTCACAAATCTATTGAATTATATATTTTCTACTTTCCTGGACAATGAAGCTAGCAGTTCAATTGGCTAAAGTAGAAGGGGCTATTAAACCACTACAGATATGGTAAGCATGACAATTAAATAGAGTTGTTCCCGAACTGAACCCACTAACCAGCTCTCAGTAGAGGTGATCTTATGTGGGAAGATACCTATGTCTTCAGACAAAGGATTTCCAGAACTGCAGAATCTATCACTGACATTCATAATTTCTATAAATGGCTACTCAGTTTCAGCACTCAAAATCTTTGTCTAGCTTCTCATTCAGATATGTCCAGCTTTAAATTGTCAGCTCTCAGTTCTCATCAGAGTTTTTTTAGGTAAAGAGACCTTTAGGACCTGGTATTTTTTCCCTACAAAGGTACTTACACAGACAATCAACACAGTGACCTCCCAGTTTGGGGTGTGCATTTAAAAGTTTTACTGCTTAATTACTGTAGACAAGCAGCTAGGGATTTCATTGACTCAAGCGACCTTGTCATGGATCAGAGGCAGTAGTAGTACAGCTGAAAATAGAAACAAACCTTCTGGGTTCTGCTTATGTGCACTGATCATAAGCTATGTGCCAGATAATATTCACACTTTGCTGGAGTACACAATCACTAGTGTACTGCAATAGACATGGTATGTTGTGGTAACTAATGGAAAGTAGTTTCAGGAGGTCAGGGAATCCAGCCAAGAGGAAACTTAGAAGAGAGTTTGGCAGTTCTGCATTGAATTCCTTCACTGAAACAGATTATCAGGATTGCAACTTAAATTTACTGTGTTCCACCTAAAAATATAGCCCTGACCATCCAGTGTGGTGAGAAGAATGAGTGTGAGACATCCCAGTTCACCCGACTGTAACAGGAATAGTAACTGCAGAACAGCTTCAGTGCAAGGGAGGTGAAATAGACTTTGGAATCCAAATTCATGTTATTTGGCTGGATCAAATTATACTGCTCTATTTGCATCACAAAGTCTGAGATTTTGAAAGTATATAAATATGAGGCTCCCTTTTTAATTAAAAATAAGTATTTCAATCCTTGTGTCAAGAACATGTGAACCATAACAGCTTAAAAACTAAAGCGATATTAACAAATACAGGTTTTTTAGCTTCATTTGCTTTTTGCCTCTGAATCAATTTTTGATGGATGTGTCTGACTACACCAATCCTCAAGCTAAAACCTCCTGAAGCTCACGCATAAGCAACAATTGGTTTTCAATTGCCTGTTACTGCTGAGAGTTTGTTCCAAGTAAGGACTTGTAGTAGTACATCAAACTAGAGGTTTTTGAGTGTTTAGTTTATTTTATGCATAGCGATGCTGTTAATATTTAAATATTTCTCCTTTACTCAAATAAATCTCATAGATTTCTGGTCTTTATTTTCAGGCTGGTTTTAGGTCATTCATTGTTCATGGGCCTTGGTAACATTAGATAACATTACTTTCAAACTCACGTCTTCATGCACAGGGCAGATGGTTCTGAAAATGCAAACTAAAAAACATATAAAAAGTAGACTCTGTATTTTTAAAAGAAAATATATCCTTATTAAACAGAGATTTATCTAGTTTGAGAAGCTCAGTGTGAGATACTGAAAGAGGCAAGGTTTTTTGTTTGGTTTGGAGGTTTCTTTTTTTATGAGTGCCCCATAGTGAAAAATAAACTTCTAAGATGTTAAAGCATGGATTCAGAAAAACATAGGTATTTTTCAGATATGTAGATGTTCCTTCTTAAATCACATATTTATTTTTCATGCAGATTAGGCTTTTGAATATCCTACGCTTTTCTGGTTTAACAAACCCTATGTAGCATTATGTAACTACTCAAGTGTGTCTCTTTAATGGACAAGATTTATTTCAAATAATTACTTCCTGGAGAAAAACATCTTTAAACAAACCCTGATGCAACATCTGCTTCTAAATTTTAGCTGAATTGTGTCTGACACTCCACAGCACTGAGTTGCCAGGCATGAAGAAGGGACTGCCTTCTCCGGCAAGAGAAATGCAGTTTGTCTACTGCTTTCACACACATTTGTATATCCAAGATCATAGAAAAATATTAAGCAACATCTTCCTCTTCCCTTGTCTGGGTGATGGTTATGCTATTCTTATACTTAGGCAGATATTCTTATACTTAGGCAGAACAGAATGTTTTTTAGGAGGATTTTTTCACTCAGCAGCTACTGTTTATTTTGTAGAGTTAGCCGTACAGCTACTCTCGCTGTGGCTTCAACAGTCTGTCCTCCAGACATGTTTCAATTAGAACCATGCATTCACACAAGTATGTGCATTCACAGATTGGTCATGTTATATAAGAATTATGAAGCCCACTAGGTATCGGATCAGCTAATTATCTTAAAATAACTAAGAGGAAATCTTGGCAGAGCAGGGCATCCCACCAGCTCTCCCAGATAGTTCTCAACTGAGGACCATCAAGGCCCTTTATTCTGAGGACTGGAAAGTGCTTTACAAATGATAATTAGCTGCAGATCACATCCATCCCTAGGAGAAGCCAGATATTAACATCCCCATTGTGGGTTCCGAGTAACAGGAACCAAGTGACTTTGTAAAGCTGATGTTGGTCATATAGAGGGGAGAAGCAAGAATGGCCCTCATCACATGATATTCCAATTTGAGAAGATGATTTCTCAGCTATAAACTGGTGGCTTTAAAGACGTTTGATTTTTGATGCACTGGTTAGGAAGTGACCAAGAAAACAAGTCCCTGTTTGCACAATGAGGTGACTCACATGCATTCCTGGAGAAGCACAGCTCAAAGAGGTATCACATGCACACCACTCTGAATGTGCTGAGGTAGCACATTGTAGTTTGCATCTGTGACAGGAAGAAAAACAGGACTCTCCATCTACTAACAGTCTCCAGTGGGTATTTGAAAATTCAGAAGTTGTAGTAATGTAAACACACATTTTGAATCCAAAGAAATACCACTGCGGCAAATGGACAATTATCACCGTTACTTGAAGTAACACAGCCAGCTGGCAGCACAGCTGGGAGTAGAAGTGTCTGTTTCCTACACCAGTGCTCTACGGAAAGACATGTACTGTTTGCAAGCACACAGCAGAGGAAAGTAAGGACTTACATCGATAACTTTACTATTTAAAGTTGTCATTAAGTCACATGTGTAACAGCTAACACCATTTTCCTAGTAATAGTTTGTCTCCAGCTGAGTCTCAGGTCACTCATAAGTATTTGTAACAGGATATTCTTCCTACAGATTTTTGTACCTTTTTTTTTTTTCCCAGTTCAGAAATGGAAAACGTTTGACTTTTTATTTAAAAGCTCCTTCTCTCACACTGGTCTTGACAACCATGTTAGCTGTAGCTGAGATTATGGGGGCTGGAGCAGACCATGGGGTGAATCTGCCCTGTGCTGCAGAAACAGACATTCATCAGATCTGAACGGGGACTGCCCTGAAATACAGCATTGCTGTTGTGATATTTTCCTTCTGATCTCATTTCCATTCATTCTGTGATCAAACAGATGAAGACATCTTGTCTGTTGTTAGAGAAACCCATAAAAAAAAGAGTAGAAAATATATTTAAATTTAAATATTAATCTTTGCCATGGTCAGAAAGCTGTGATAAGTTACAACTTTGTAACTCTAGTTGCCCTCATATTTTTATCTGTAAGCATTTATGTTTTCTCAAAGCTCTGCTAATAGAGCAGGTTGAAAAACAGTAAGTTTCTTACAAAAAGTGCTTGCAATTTTAAAAGATGTTCCAGTATGTAAACTGGGAAATGTAGCAGACATTAATTCATTCAGATATTCTCTTGATTATTTCCCTATGAAAGTATAATTTTTATTATTTTTTAATGGTGGTAAGGAGAAGGAAGAGAGATATGGTATGCATTTTTCTCTCATGATTCTACTTCTTCTGTCATCTTTCATCTTGCGACTGAAAAGGGATAGTGAATATATAAAGATGGAACTGAGGCAAAAAAGAAGTGTTCCTTGGAAGTTTTCAGTCTAGGGAAAATGGCTATTTCCATGTGGAAGGGGGGGAAAAGCCATAAAAAATGTTAAATGAGTGTTTCACAATTTGATATTTCAGACTTTTATGTCTATTGCTGTAGGGTAAACACTCAATAGATAATGCACTGGAAACTTTTGTGAAGCATAAATCTTAAAACAGTAAGATAAAAAGGTCATGTATAGATTTAAATAGAATTGCTTGAGACTATTGAACAGTGATTATTTGATTTTGAGCTTATAATAGTACTTATGACCTACACATGAAAAATTAAGCACAGAGATATATTATCAATTTTTAACTGTAAAAAGGTTATAACTTGTTTAGTGAAGGTGGAGGTCAGAGTTAAGGCAGTTTGTAGGATATTAAATTAAGAAAACAATCACTGTGAGGTCAATGGGAGAGAAAGATCTTTTCAGCCTGGGACTATATAAAAAGAGGCAGAATGAGAATCACAGAATCACAGAATCATCTGGGTTGGAAAAGACCTTGAAGATCATTGAGTCCAATCATCAACCTAACACTGACAGTCCTCGACTACACCATATAACTGAGCACTATGTCAACATGACTCTTAAACACCTCCAGGGATGGGGATTCTGCCACTGCCCTGGGCAGCCCATTCCAATGTCTAACAACCCATTCTGTGAAGAAATACTTCCTAATATCCAGTTTAAACCTCCCCTGGTGTAATTTGAGGCCATTTCTTCTTGTCGTATTGCTTGTTACTTGGTTAAAGGGACTCATCCCCACCTCTCTACAACCTCCTTTCAAGTAGTTGTAGAGAGCAATGAAGTCTCCCCTCAGCCTCTTCTTCTCCAAACAACCCCAGTTCCCCCAGCCACTCCTCATCAGACTTGTGCTCCAGACCCTTCACCAGCTTTGTTGACCTTCTTTGGACACACTCAAGTATTTAAATGACCTTTTTGCAGTGAGGGGCCCAAAACTGAACACAGTACTCGAGGTACTTTGCTGCCGAGCATGTCTTCATCTCTTGCCTCCACTGAAATGGCAGAATGAGGTTCCTCACTAGCACACCATCCTACAAACCCTGGCACTCTTTCCTTGGGCATACATCTGGGAGGTCGAGTTTTGTCCCATTCCCCCTTCAAATGTAGTTTAAAGCTCTCTCAATGAGTCCTGCTAACTCCTGCCTCAGGATCCTGTTCCCCCACTAGGACAGGTGCATCCCACCTATTTCCAACAGGTCATGGTGTCCTGTATTCTAACCTGTGATTGAAAAACCCAAAGGCCTGCTGGTAACACCCGTCTCAGAGCCATGAGTTCCTCTGCTGACTCCTCCTGTTGTGTCCCTCATCCATCCCTGTAACTGAAGGGATGGAGAACACAGTTTGCACCCCTGATCCCTTAAACAGTTTCCCTAAGGCTCTGAAATCTCTCTTCATTGATTTCGAACTTCTCCTGGTCACATCATCACTACCCACCTGAAAAAACAAGAGTGGGTAGTAATCTGAAGGCCTTACTAGGGTGGAGAGTTTTCCTATGAGATCCTTTACTCGGGCCCCAGGGAGGCAGCAGACTTCCCTATGAAGTGGTTCTGGTCTGCACATTGGGCCTTCGACACCCCTCAGGAGGGAGTCACCCACAACAATCACCCGTCTGGGTTTTTTTTTTTTAATCAGTTTTGATACATGGTCTAGGGCGACTCAGCCTTGATGAACCTTCATCTTCGTCCTTTCTTGCCTTGTCCTCAAGTTCTAGACCCCATATCTGTTGTGTGGGGGCACCAGGGAAGGTGAGGGAGGCCAGGATGGGATTTTCCTGCCACCCCAAGCAGGGACGTGTTTCCACTCTCCCCTGTCTCTTAGGTCCCCTCTTTCTGCCTGGTGGCAAGAAGGCAGGGGATCCACTGCCTCTTGTGGAGCCTCCATCTGCTCCTTTTGCTTCAGGGATGTTAGGGTGTGACTCCACCAGTCCACTTCCCTCTCACACTCCCTGATACTCCTGAACCTTTGAGTTCTTCTTTGAGCTCTGCCAGGAGGCTGAGCAGATCATTCCCTGGGCACAGCACACACAGGGGTTGTCTCTGCTGCCCTCCGACATGAGTGGCAGGCTCAGGCACTCCCTGCAGCCAGATGTCCGCACTGCTGCGTGTTTGTGTGGCAGCTCCATCCAGGTCACCATGTTCTTTTTTGCTGTGTCCTTCAAGCAAGTGGAGACAATAGCTTGGTCTTCTTGTGGGAAGCAATGAGACGACCACTAGCCAAGCTAGTCTCTAGAGCCAGGAGAGGGACTGTGCCTGTCCGCATGCCACCCCTGCACGCCCTGTTTGCCTGCGCTGCTCGCTCACGCTCCATGGGGGCTGCGCTGATGCGTGAGGCGGTTCTGCTGCCATCACTGTCCTGGCCCCAGCTGAGCCACCACTGCCCGCTCTGGGGGGTGTGGCCTGAGGCACCCTCTCTCCCCTGGGCTTCTGTCTCCTTGGCTGCTGCCTTCCTTCTCAGCTTCTGCCTTCATGGCTTGCGGTTTTGCTGTGGTTTTTGCCGCTTTGGGAAGGGTCCCCCAGCACGATCCTCTGCTTCAGAGCCCTTCGCCTCAGCAAACTCAGAAACTAAGTAGATGAAAAAGAAAAAAGAGTTTATGAAATCCAGTGGGAAAAAAACATAAGGGAAATGAGTATGAGGCCAGACTGAGGGATGTGAACACTTCTGTTCCTGAGTGCAGCCACTGCCTTGCCTGGTGATTGCACTCCATAGGTTCTCAAAAAATTGAGGTTGGAGCTGGTGAGCCTCAGAAATGCAATTATCAGTAATGGGAAAGCATTAAGAAAGAACTACGTGTAATGAATAGAAGGAAGCTTCCAGATGGTGAAATTAATTAGAAAGTGAAACACGAACGTGGGGAATGTGTAAGAGTATCATAGCAAAGGTCACTGAACATAGGACTGAACCAAGCACAACAGGGACCTGCTGAGGGATATTTCATGGCCAGTTGTCCTTTGCACTGTTACTCCTGAAGTACTATTTTCCTTTGAGGGGTGAAAATCTACATAGTCTATTTCTACCAACACTACTTAAGATCACTGAAGGCCCCATTTTCTTTAAGTAGCAACATTTAGGCAGTTCAAAACATTTATTCAGCACAGCTGATACATAAACATAGGTTAAATTCAAGACAGTAGAAAGGATTTGATTACTTTGTACATATAACAAGATGTCTTCAGTCGCCAATCATTAGATTCCTGAAACATGGGCAGAAGTTAGATGTTAGTCTCCTGGATATCAGCAAAACCCTTCTCTGAATTATCCTGTAGCAGAGTTGGTGGTTTTTCTGCAGTCTAACCTGGGGTGTGAACACAGAACATCATTTATTCAGAAACTCATTCTTGGTGTGCATATACGTAGCAGGTGGGAAGTATTTGAGTGAGGCAAGGTGCTATAATATGAATACAGTTCTTTACCCATCCTGCAATTAAACTCATAGTAAGCTCCAGGCCAATTTTGCCTCAGGTCAGAATGATACCCAAATCTTCTGATGGCAAATGATACTGCAATAATGCACTGCATTATTTACTTTCCAGGCAGTGGAAGAGGGATTTACAACAGCTTAATCTTCACGGATTAAGAAGGTATCCATCCCTTTAAGTACTCTCTGTTTACAGGGACTTCTGGAAATGCCTCAGAAATACAGTGATTTCTAGCACTTGTTTCCTGCCCAAGTGATGTCTTATTCTCTTTCTAAAAAAACCCACACAGACAAATGAACTACCCTATGAACTGAAAGTGAAGAGTAAATATTTCTCCACAACCAGAAACAAAGACTTTAGGGGAGAATCTAATGATACTGGGGGGAAAAAAATAAATCAATCATTTCAATTTAGTTTCACGATGCACCACCTTTATTGTATATTGATTTTCTACCTTCACAATCAGCTTCACACCAGAAAGTGATATAGGATGGTGACCCATGTCCCTGCTTTATCACTATCAGCTTTTACAAAAATCCATGCTATGTAGCATCACTGAAACCAGTGTTATATATACATAGTTACTAGAGAAAATTTATAACTGAAAAAAATAAGATTTGTTATTTTATTTCTAGGGAAATTTTCTCTTTAGAGCACTCTGGTTTATCTGTATGGTGAATACAATAGTGGCAGCATTATGCTTCTGGGTGCGAAGATTGATTCATTCATGATTTTGTAGCATGACAAGGTGACAGAAAATAGTGTTTCTTATTCCTGAGAAACTTTCAGGAGTGAAACTGGAGGTATGACTAGATGGATTATGTCCTGCTGAAAAGCTGAAAGACCTAATCCAGATAGATGCTTGTGATCATCAGTATCAACAAATGCAGCTGGTGTTTTGTTTTTTTAAATGGAAAACTTTCTCAGTTGTTTAGTCTCCATTCTGCATCCTTCCTCTCCATTGTACTCACTGGACACTGTTCTTTGCTCACCAAAGATTTTTCATTACTAAGAAAATATGTTTATTAATTTGGAAACTAAATAAACCCCCTACACAGCAGTTAAAGAGTTTGAATCCCAAACCAAGCTTTCCCAAAAAGTCAGGGCTGTTCTGAATCTGGGCCATGAATTTGTACTGCCAATAGCTTCAAGTGATGCAAATCAAATTTTAAAGTAGTTCTGAGTGAGCTAGTGAGAGCAGTGTTACTTCTTGCTGGTTTGTAGATTTTGTCTAATCAAAACAAAATTCCTTACCCAGGCAGGAAAGAACTCAATCAAGCATGGTGAGAGGTCACTAGCCCAAGAGAAATGCTATCTCAAGAGCTGAGAGATACAGTGGAGCACGCTGACACTGCAGACTGCAAGGGCACTCAAAATTTACCTCCCGAAAGAAAAAAAAGTGCCTGCTAAACATGGGAATAAGTTTTAAAATATGTAAGTGGCAATATAAAAAAGTGTTATGTATTTCACATACACTTGAAAAAACAACAACTTCATGGTCAATGTTTTATGACCAGAGACAGTGTGGAAAGAGAAACAACAAATGGCCAATAAAATTGTAAGGCAGAAAAGAGAGCTTTAAGCAAGGTGGTGGCCAGCAATGCACCCAGAAGGATAAAAAGGTGTTCCTTGGAAACCAATCTGACTTCTATTGAGTTGTGTCTGGAACGGAGAAGTCAAAGCTAAGATGTGATAACAGGAATTGTGCAGGGTGCCTTATAGTTACATGGAAAACCTAAAATTTGCTTCAGATGCCCATAGCGAAAGCCAAGGACAACTCTTCAGATTTTAGTCAAGTTCTAGCAATAACATGAATCAGTTCAAGGAAGTTAGTTCTGTTACCAGCTATCAATCATTTCAGCCGCAGTGCACAGATGTAAGACTAGACCAGATTCTCTTTTTATTTACATCTGTTATAGACCAACTTTTTTTCATGAACTGACCTATGAATTTCTCTGGTTGAATAGAGTGAAAATGGGACAGATCAGCTGGTGCAGCTTGGTCTCAGACACAACTACCTGAGGATACAGTGCCTGAGTGCGTAATTCCTAAGATCTTAATCAACCTGCTGAGTTCATAATTGCTTACCAGATTTTAATAATATTTTTGAGGAGAAACTGCAGTAAGAAAAAGAAAAAAAACCACCACCACAAAATCCTCCAGTAAGTAGTTCTATGCAGAAACAATACATCTGTGTGACATTTCTGAAGGACTTGGCTACAAGATTTGTTGACATCACACGAAAAATCACATCATTCATTCATTATTTATTGCTGTTTAACACAGTGAAAGGTTTCCATCAGCTACATAAAAAAACCCTGCTAAATTAACAGACACATGCAAGACTTTGGGAAAGATTTACTTGCTTTGTGCACTTAGTAAACTTTCTCACAGTTTTCTCAAGCTCAACATTTTCCTCCTAAATGATCGCGACAGAGGTTACTCTTATTTCTAAGAGACTTGAGCCTTGTAAATCACTTCTTAATGAAGGATACAATAGGGTCTGCTCAAAATCTCTGAAAAACTTTCTCCTAACCAGAACAGCAACACTTTGGGAGTCAGGTCAGAGTTTTCTGCCATTATTCCTCCCTATTGCAATACCCTTTTAACACTAAAAGTCAGATGATGAATAAACACAAAACCTATCTAAACCTACTCATTTTTGAGATATTTGCATTTTAGGGACCAACAACATGATTGTTGAAAGGTGATGTTGGCAATATTAACTTCTCCAAAGGTAGTTGATTAAAATAAATATAGCTATAAATAATCTTCACATGAGAGCATGCCAGGATTAGAAAAAGAGTAAGAACCAAGATGTGCAGATATGTAACATAACTAATGGTCTAATACAAGCTAAAATTGATCTTTCTATACTCCTTTCTCAGGATATGAAATTGGAAAGTGTTTGAGTATGTTAAAGTATTGTGAATTTTAAGTAGGAAAAATCAAAAAAAGGATATAGTTGATAATTATTTGTGTGTATATATATGTACACAGACATATATAGGAACAGACATTAAATTTGGAGAAGCTGGATAAAACACACTAGACAGACAATAGGCAGATGGATTTGATGGCTGATGGGGAGACTTTGCCCTGCAGCTCTGAATCAGCCTGAGTTTGTTAGAGCTTGAACACCCAATGTATTTTCAGGGTGAGAATGAAGAACTCCGGTTGGAAAGAAAACTTGCAAATATGAAAAAATTAAATGAAGCTGACCAAAACAGACCAAACTTTCTGTCCCATCAAGCATATAAGACACACTTGCCCCAGGCCTCTCTATTTGCGGGACAGATGTTTGTGTTGCTGTAGATTTTGGAAACGCTACAACCTGGGGTAAAATCTTTGAGCAGGATGAACAATCACTGGCCAATTCTTTTTAAAGCTTGCCAGTCAGCCAGATTTGCAGTCAGCAATGTGTACAGGGATACATCTAACTTACCTGTGATTGTTTCTAGCTTTTTAGTTTTACAGTTTTCCTTCTAGCAGCTGGACTTCTCTCATTTGAATTTCAGCCTAATTAGGGTACAAGATTTTGGCAAGCTCTGCCATTCCTGTTATTGCAAATGGGCCTCAGTGTATTGCAGAAGCCTGTCCAAGTCAAAGAAAGGAATATTTGCTGTATTTTTTTTTACTGGAAATTTTACAGACTTCTACATGATCTTAAGATTGGCTCAACTAATAGAACTTCTTAGCCTAAAATCTACTTCTCAGCTTTATGCTTCTGGAAGCCTTGATGAACATCTGGGCAGGAAACTGGTATGATCATTTTAAAATACCCACTTTCCAGAGAAAAATTGCAATCTGAATGGCTTTAGAGCCATTTAATATAGCTGAAAATTAGAATCTGAGTGGTGATGGATGTTCCATAATATTGACCTAGGTGTATCAGCAGCACATCAAGTTTGTGCCAATGTTCTTTTTGGACACTGAACAAAATTGAAGGTGAATAGATGCACAGTGTAGCAACAAAATGGCAACAGGAAGCCAGTTAGGATGTGTCTTTGATTATTTATTGGAGAAGATTCTTTCCTGATGAAAGGTCTATTTCTCAAAACAAAGAAATGCTAGTTGATCAAATGTGCATGTAAACACCATTAAGTGGCCCTTGATAAAATCCCCTAATGATTAGGTATTCAGAGCAGGACGCTGAGATTTACCCAAAAAGAAAACTAGACAAAAAAACACAATAGCTTTGAGCCTTACACTAATAGACATGTTTTTTATTCATCGTAAAGAATAAGACTAAGATCCTCTTCAACATGAGTGCAAGTGTTAGCCAAAAAATACCACTTTTGCATAATTTATTACATTCTTTTATTTGTCTTTAATATTATTCTGGTTTTGTAAAACTATCACCTTGCATTTGCTCAACGAAGTGTGTAATGAAGCAAGTGTATAATATCCCAGAGTATATACCTTTGCTTAGTAAAGATTTTTTTATTCTTTTTGTTTGTTTTTTTTTAAATACTGTGAGCTAAACATTGTAGCCTGAATCAGTCTGTTGGCCACTTTATCCTATCCAAGATACCAGTACTCCTCTCCCTTAAATCCCTGCCTCATTAACCTGCCACATTTGCATATAAGGGAACCCATCCATTAATGTAACTCAAAATAAGAACCACGTTTTCATGCCAGATCGTTCAGAGCAAGTACTTCAGCAGAATAAGTGGGAATACAGGCAAACAACCTCAGACTACCCACGAGGGCAAGTTGTTTGGAACAGCTGTAACCTGATTATTAAAAATAAAATTTAATGGGTATGGAAACATAAAACCCACAAAGGCTAGGGGTTTTTTATGCATAAACAAACATTGGCAGCCTTGATGATAATGAATGGCTTTCCATGCCTAATCTGTTCTGTTTAACAGGTGGCATTTCATACCCAGAATTCATCAATGGGACAATTTTCTTGTTAAAGAAAAAAGATATTATCTTAACAAGTAACTGCTACTTCTATGCATAACTGGCTTAGTAGGGCAAGCAGCAGGGGTGAAATCCTGGCACTATCAATGCAATACACATTTACTTGTACAGTGTATGAGAAAGGCTGTCATGGGCTGCATAAAGGAAAGCTTCTGAGTGCGCAGTCTCTTATGTTCCCAGGTAGGTGTTCAGCAGCAGTCTAATCTAGTGATGCAGATGGCCAAGTCTTCATCCAAGAACATTGCCTTTTAACTGTCTGGAATTAGAAGAAATACAGAACAATTTTTAAAGTCATTTGCACTGTAGCACCATTTCTACGTCCTAAGTAAAACTCAGAAATATTTGTTGACAAACATGTAGAAAAACAGTCAGTCTCTTTCCCAGAAAGTTTACTGTCTGAATATGCCAGAAAAGAATGAGAAAAAATATTTGGTTGATTTTTCAGGTGCAAGAAATATGTGGAAAATGAAGCCAGATTTGCTGAATGCTCATCATGTTTTACAAGAGCAGAACACTTTTCTTACTGACTGTACTACTTAAGTCATGCATTTTGATTGAAATTATTGTATCTGATGCAGGCTTAGATTGAAAAGCTTTTCAGAACTGTGCTTAGAGGTAAAATGCTAAGCAGTTTAACCAAAAGAGTCACCCATCCACTTGCTTCCAAGTTTCAAATATTTCAAACCATCATCCTAAGAGGAGAGGTCCACTCTTGTGACTACTGATTGTGTATAAATATTCACAGCTTCTGAAAAAGTCTATTAGGAGGAAATATTCTTTTCATCTCATGTTTCTTTGCTGACTGTTCTCTGACAAGCAATAACATCATGCTGGAAAAGCTCAGTGATCCTCCAAAACACCTAGATAATCCCATGAGCTAGTTGCAAATGGCAGCATGATTCTCTCACTCTAATATCTGGTATTCATAAAGGTATTGGAAGTCCAGCAGCCAGCACTCAGTGCTCCTGATACCAGAGTCCCTTCTCCTTTAATACTGCCCCTGTCACAACACCAGCCACCCACTCGTCTCTGTTCAAAAGATCTTTTGTTGTACAAAAATTGGAGCCGACAATCTCAACAGTTGCTGGTAGAGCTGCCTGAATGGACTTGCCAGAGAAACCAGTTGCTTCTGTTATCCATCACTGAGCTCATTGGTTTTAGCTAATCTTCTTCATTAAAACTGCTGATGAAAACTCAGCAGTTGCCAGGGAACAAACATTTGGGAGAAAGTTGAGTAGTTTTATGCAGTGTGTTTAATAATAAGGGGAAACTTGGACAAAATCATGCATATGTAGCAGAAATCCCCAAGGCTGCAGAGATGGCACACAGTTGCATCATGCATGCGCCATAGCAGCAGTTTTGTCAGAGACAGTGTTTATTTATTCTCAGAAGAGGAACATGGAGAAACACATACTTCCAAGGGTGTTAGGAGGATTGGTGATTCAATTTGACATAAATAGGTAGAATAAAATCAGCAATTTTTCATTAGTATGGTGACTGTTAGCAGAAATTAATTGCTGCCCAGTCTGCATTTTCATTGCAAGCTTGTCTGATCCTAGTAATGGGGATGGGATTGGAAACCTAAGTGCTTCTGTTGATTTGAAACCCAGAAGTGTAAAGTAACTGAAAACAAACAAATACTGTCATTAGCTGATATTTTTTTCCTAGTTCAAAACTTAAACATTGGTTTTCTATCTTGGCTGGAACTTCAAGGAGAAATTAGATGGCAAGAGAAGAAAAAAAATAAAATCACAAGATAACATAAGTCTGTTCTTAGTGGAAGACAATCACGATTTAAGATGTCACCAATGTATCAACTATAGTCTTCCTATGTAATAGAATTACATCCAGTTTCTTTGTATTCTACCCAGCATAGGATTTATGCGATATTTCAGTAGATGTCTTGTAGTTTGTGGACTGGCACAGAAAACAAGTGAGAAAAAAATGTGGATGGAATTTTTAAGGTTCATAATGAACAAGTGTTAACTTCTACAAATATTAGTTTTGCTTTCCTTACTATTGAAGAAGTAAAGTGAGTACTTTTTGCTTTGTCTTTTATGTTACCTTTCCAGACCAAACACTTCATGGGAGAGAATAAAAAAGGTTATATTAAGCAAAGTCCCTGCTGCTCCTAAGTAACACACATAGATTGTAAAAAGAAAGCTAGACTTTTACTTGCTTTGTTTCTCTTCACATTGTCAGAAATTAAAATGTGATTGTCATGAAAATAGAAAACTTTTGTAACAAATGAAGTATAATTGTGTGCATTTATATTTTGGAAGGAAAAAAAAACCAGCAGATTTTTACACCTACTTAGAACTGTTTATTCTTTCCGTACATACACACATGTGCCCACATGCATCCAAAGGTTTTTCCTTAGTCAGGTGAAGGGATATAGCTTCTGTCTCTCACCCAGTTTTGCACATTATCCACTGTGACCTGTACTTTAAGGATGGAGAAATCCACAACTTCATCACTTGTTTTACCAATGCTATGAAAGCAGCAGATATACTACATTCCCATGGACACAAAGGTCACGTCAGCACTTCCCAACTGAGCAGTTAATAACAGCCAACACTCCCTCAGTTCCCTTCTCTTTCAGGAGGCTACAGATAATCTCCCCTAGCTGTCAAATCCATACCTCCTGCCCCATGGTGCCAGCTCCATGCCAAACAGGGTGTGCATGCCCAGCACGGGTCTAGGAATTTATTGCCAACTTCAGGCTGGGAAAGTCTAATTAATTCGTCTCTGAGGCCACAATGGAAATGAGGGACTGGCTTGGTTTGACTCTACAGGATGTTCTCACAGCTGTCTCCACCTTCACAATCTGTCTCACCTTAGAACAAGGGAAGTGCAAGGCTAGTCAGTGTGCAGCCTGAATTATGTATTCAAATTGCTTGTGTTTAAACCCCTAAAATAATCTTTATGGCTTAATTAAGCCAGAAACTGCAGAATGCATCTCCTTAAGTCTTAACTTCCAGATCGGTCTCTCTTTGAATGATCCAGCAGCATAATAGTAAGTCCAGAGAATTACTAGAATAACAGGAAATTTGGTGACATGATAACCTCTCACTTTGCCATTTAAAGCATGTCATCAGACATTGGTCAGGGATATATCTTGACATAGCAGAGCATAGGAAGTACTCATTAGGATAAAAGAAATACCAGTATGCATTCCCCATATATGTGTGTGTGTGGTAGGAGAATAGAGTTTAGCTAAAATCTGTGGCCCCCCACAGGTCTTACTACCTTGCTCAGAAGAATGGTAAGGTAGGGGTCCCGCTTATTAGATGGGTAATGGTCATTTTCAAAAGAAGAATGTGAGGTCTTGATTTCAGAACAAAGCTACAAGTCAGGAACCCAAGACAGCATAATTTCCTAGATTTTTCTCATGGATTTTCACATAAAATTAAGAATTTTTTTTTTTCAGAATTTTTTTAAAAAAATATTATTATTTTATTGCTTTCTGTCCAGACACAAGAATATGACTGTTTTATGTCAGTGCATGTTCTGGAACTGAAGAGATCATTCCCAAATGAGAAACATATTTTTGTTTTGTTCAGAAACTTAAATTTGTGTATTTATGTAAAGATTTGTTCTCTACAATAGATCTACTATATTCTGTGTTTCTTTGGCTGTTCAAATTTGGTGAAGGGTTGAGAAGGAAGGCAAATAGTTCAACCTTTTCCACTGAAATAAAAAAATGTGTAATCAGAGTTTTCATTTTGTGGCTTTTACTCCATCTCTCCTAACATTTATCTATACTAGGGAAAAAAACCAATGCAAAATTCAACAGTTTTCTGTCATTTATGTCACACATCACACACTTGTTCATAACACTCATACAAGAGTTGCAAAGCTTATTTTGTGACAATGGCAGCTGTAATGCATGAGAGTGTGAGCTCCATCTTGGTATGCTTAGCAGCTGTAATGATGCAGTCCTAACATATCTGCCTGTCTTGGCGTCAGATCTGAAGGTTGCCTCATTCCCAGCAAGTCTCAAGGGAAGAAAGTGTGACCACAAAGTATACCATGCAACAAGTCAGCACTTTGCACTTCAAGAAGCGAACTTCGCAAAGTGGTGCTTTGTTCAGATCAGGCTCTTCCTCCACACATCATATCTGTCCTGAGAACCACAGCTCCCATCACACCTTTGAGAGCTTTGATGCTGTTTTTTCTCTCTTCTGGGATTTCAGCTACCAGCTGCCCAATCTTTTTGGAAGGTTTCTGGAAAAAAGACTGATACTTTGGTATTGCATTCTGGAATGCTGTTAGAGAGCATCTTTTCCAGACATAGCTGTCTCTGGAGCCCTCTTCCATGAGACCTTTGGCACCTGGGTTCTTGGCCTGGCCGTCATGACATCCCCCACATAACAGTGTAGTCATCACATGACTGTACGTTGAAGTTTTATCTTCCACTTACATTTATGAGTATTTTGTAATAACACGCATCATGTATTATTGAGTTTCTGATAATTGAGTTTTATGTGTCAAATTTGAGTATCTAATGGACTTAGAATGCTCCCAAAGGGACAGCTTGTAGAAGAAAGGGGCTGGGATTAGACTGAGCTTCTTAGTTGGATCTGATCCTGATCTGCCTCTGCTTCCCCAACACATACCTGCATTACTGAAGCCATTTTCTCCCTCTCCTTTCCTAGCTCTAATAGTTTTTCTCAGAGTTGTTTTCTCACAAGAGCACAACAATCTGAGTTAAGCTCAGAGAAAAAAAAAAGTGAGGATGCTTGTGTTATCCATGGGAACTAGCATAAGGGGAGACAGGATGGGATGGAATGTGTGTTGGAGATTAGTGGTAGATGTAAAAAGGAGGCGAAAAATAGACAGGATGTCCTTGATGGAGAAGAGAAACCATCACAGTATAAGCACTGAAATTCAACATATATCCAGTGCACCTGTTGGGCTTTTTTAACTTGGGTTCCTTTTAAACCATTGGTTTAATCCAAAAGTAGTTTAATAGAGAATTCAAAACATGCTCTTGGGTTTCAAGCCTGTCTGTAACAATTAACTAGAACAGCAGAGTCAGGGCCAGGACAGGAAGCCTCAGGCAGCCACCTGAACCTGGCTTTCTTATCCCATTCAGATGTTATTGGGATGCGCAGGACGCTAATCTACACTCCTGTGTCATGTTAGCAAATCACAATGCCTTGTGACAACATGAATACCCCATTAGTCACAGTATTAGTGACTTTCTGAAATGTCTCATTATATCTTCATAGCTGTGTAAGTTAAGCAGGGTCCAATCTGGCAGAAGTGGACCTGGCTCCCCTGAATGCCGACTGCCTGTAGCCACAGCAGCAAGGCTGGAACGCAATGTCTTCTTTGCAGCCATTTTGTTAGTTTCCAAAGCTGTCTTATCCAGGTCAGATAGATACATGCATGCATGCACTGAACATGTCCATATGATAGAAGGAATTTAGGTAAGAAGTGAAACAGTAAGAAAGTCAGTCTACTGGGTGAGAGGCTAGGCCTCTAACATTGCTCCCCCATCCTTTGCAGAGATCTGCCATGACCCTTCAAACCACTCCCCTCTTGTTTTCTTTGTTTCCGCTAATCAGCTTTGCCTTTCTAAAAGTCTTGACAACTCATTTTGGAATGCAGATCTCCCAGCATTTTATTTACTCATCTAATTAAGTATCTGTTTTGACAGTTAAATATTTTTTCCTTGACAGAGCAATTTAAAAAGGATTCCTACAGAGACCAGGTTGACACCAGTACTCTGAACCTCCTCTGGACTAACCTAATCCTGATGTGCATCAAATCAAAAACCTCTTCCAGTTCCAGAACCGTGAAGGGGTCAGGTGGAATTGCAGCCACTAAATCTGAACCATCTGAGTAGGTTTTAACCTGAATGTCTTGCAGAACTGACAAGTAAATGCACTACATCAGAGACTGGCCTACAGGTAGAGAAAGGGTCTGAGTGAGCCCAGGGGATGGTTCCAAGCACAGAGAATGTATCAAAAATTGTCCAGAGGCAAAGGGGAGGATTAGTTCAGTCACAGGGTGGAGACTGGGAGTGAAAAAAAGCATAGGTATGTGGGGCAAACTCATGTGTGATAGACACCAACATACTCTGCTCCTCTTTCCCTTTCTAGTGACTTAAAAATGAGCTATGATCAGCTGTAAACAGGAACAGTTTATGAATACTTCTATATTATCTCAGCTCCTATAAGTGTGTGTGTCTTATCTTAAAGTCACAAGTTCAGACCCCTGATAATACTCCATTGCCATGATATGGGAAAACAATGGTTTTTTTCCCTACATAGGCTTGTGTTATTTTGCAGCAGGGAATATATTCTAATGGGAATAGCTACAGCAGTCCTGATAACTACATGTTACACGGCATCCCACTGTTTCCCCTTCTATCATTGCTTTGGTATATACTCCAGAAGGAGCCTCTCCCTCTCTCTTATGGAAAGTGTCTGACATGAAGAGCATGGTGAATTACATGGTGTCAGTGGGTAGACATTTTTCATAACTCTCCATTTAGTAACCAAGGGCTCAGCAAGTCTGGAGATAAATAATTCCAGGCTTGGTGGATTATTGATGTTCTCCTACCGAGGAAGAAAGCAGCTCGACAAGGTAAATGGTCCTGGGCCTTGGCTGTGCTGCTAAAGACAGAAGAGAAATGTCTCAAGAAAAATGGGAGTGTCCAGCTGAAAATGTCTACCACAGCAGCAAGTCATCATGAGAGATGAGCCCTTTCCTCTTGTCAACAAAATGAATTGTGCAGGTGGTTTGGTTTAAAAAGGAGTCTGCACCACAGAGAGAAAGATTTTCCAGTTGAGACACCTAACTAACAGAGGTGACTAACTCATTTAACATATTTAAAACATGGAACCTCTGGTTCCCTTTTAAAAGGCTTGAAAGGTAATTAACTACAAAACTACTCATCGTTTTCTGTCAATGTAGACAGTGACATGGTAAAATTCTTGTTTTAAATTAGGAAATAGATATAGATGATGGGGTCATGAAGTGCAGATCTAGACCAACACATTCAGTTTGCCAGCTCAGGCAAGAATTTGTCTTGAAGGATGAATCTGAATTTTGGCATCTTCTTTTAAATGTAGAGGAAAGCTGTGAAATTCAAGTCAGTAGATGAAGTTTTACAGAGATCTGTAGGTGCATGAATCCATCTGCTGGAGTAGAACCACGTTTATTTCAAGCTCAGAATAAAGGTAGGTATATAAAACTATTAAAACTGTAACATCTCTAAAATTTACTTTCCAGAACACCATGCCACTGTTTCGCTTGTTCAAATTTGAGTTGAATATGTCTGAATATTTTCACTGAAATCAACTTGGGTTCATTTTTAAGAATATCCCTTAAAACTCCCCAGGACTGAAGTCTTGTCTGGCAATTCCAGTGAGATTTTCACATCTCCATGTGTTAGGCTAGAAAATTCATGGAAAGGCCAGCACAGCAGACTCCTGTCCAGATCTGCAAAGCTCCTGTGAAAGCTAAGAGGTGTCTGAGACAAGCATGGAAAACATTTGCTTAAATAATAGATAATTTCAGAAACTGGGAAGAGCCCATATTGTTGGGGTTTTTTTAATATTTTTTTTTCAAAGTTAGAACAGAATACCTCATATATCTGTCAAGACTGAACAATGTGGGGAATGCCCCAGATACCTGCCAGAACTGAACACTATACCTTATGTCTTTGTCAGAAGCTTTGATTCCTTGAAATAAGTGAGTTCTCAGTGCTTTGATTTGCCAGATTTAGCTGTCTTTCAGACCTTTTGCTGCTAGAGACATGAGAATCTCTACAACTTCATCAGCTGACTAGGAAAAGTACATTTAATACATTACACTAATGGCTTTCTTGGCAGTTGTTTCTTTTATTCTCAGAGCAGTTCTTCAGGAAAGAGCTTAGCTGTAAAAGCAAGTACATCCACTGCACTTATAACTGTGTGCAACAAACAAAAAAATCCTACTCTTCTTCTGGACTAACACTTACAAAATGCCACCTAGGAAACTTGGTACAGCATCAGTGCAATGGGGGTGTTCCTGTTTCTGGGATCTGTGGATATTAAGGCATCTGTTTCTTTAGTACTGTACTGTCCAGCAACTGAAAATCCTGGTCAAGTCATTTCTTTTTCTTTTACCTGAATAAAACTTTGAAATAAGTGCCTGACCCACTCTAAATTCTTGGATAAAGACTAAAGCCAGAAGAACATTTCTGCATTGGCTAGAAAAGACGTCCTTTAGTACCGTAGATCTTCAAGTAGGTTGGTTACGAAGTGAAGCTTTGCACACACAGACCAACACACACTGTGAGGACAAATCCTAGAGAGAATGATCTCTTGAGGACAAGCACCATAATACCAATAGTGTTTTATATATTTACTTTGATTTTTGCTACGGAAATGCAAAGTGCAGAAAAAATAACCACAAAGTTGTCTTATTCTGAATGTCCTTGAGCTGCACTGTACAGTAAACTGTACTGGGGATTTTTTTTCCTTGTTAAAGAAAATGGAATCACTTTTTGGTAGAGTTAATATTTATCATAGGAGCTCTAAGTGATCACTCACCTCATACAGCATGAGCATGGCTATAGCTAAACCCTTAACCTTATAAGAAGCGCAACTGTGATATTCTCTTTCACACACACAGAGGAGGGTTCCTAGCATCTGAAGGAACCAGATCAGAAATCATCTATTGCAGAGAAGCACAATGAGATCCAGCTGGTAGATCCAGCTGGTAGATCCAGCTGACAGCAATATAGACTAGGACTAAATTACTGATTTTTACAGTGAGAGTGGTTAACCAGTAGATCAATTGACAGAGGAAATACAGCAGCTTTTCCAGTGCTAGGAGCCTTTAAATCAAAACTAAGTGCTTATAAAATGCTGCAATTGTAAGAACTAGAATCAACAAAGTATTTCCTAAAAAAAATTGAAATGCCTGTTTTACATATATTAACTATAGTAGTCCTTCATAGTTTTAAAATACACAGATGTTTAAGAGAAATCATACCGTAGACCCTGATTCAGCAGAGGGGGTATTTGAATTGCCCTTAGACTACATATTTCAACATTGGGATGACCCGTGTAGAGCCCTCTTTTGTCTTTGCTAGTGTGCTGCTGTTGCTTAATCCAAAGCAGTAATTCTGCCAGCTCTGGCCCAGACAGACTGCAAGGCATTTAGAAACCCATCTCCCCTGATGTTCAATTGGGTTTTGGTGTCCAGTTTCCTAAAGCCTATTAAAAAGTTGCAGGCTAAATTAACTTGCTTCCTACAGTGAAGGAAATAAAGGAATAAATACTTCCAAATAAACTGCACATATCACACACTTCTGATCTCTCACTCAGACTTTTTTCCTTTGCCATTCAAAGAAAAATCAGAATCTGGCCCAACAGGTCTGCAGCAACAAACCCTGTAGCAGACAATTCCTGAAAACAAGAAAGGACATCCCTGCTTGACAGTATCATTTCTCATCTCTATCAATGTAGTTTAAAGGTAGCTTGATCTTTCTCACTCACCCCATGGCCATTTAACTGTTATGAATTGTTACAAGCTGCTTCAGCAAGCAAAGTTTTCTAGATGAATGTGTGTTGGCAAACATATTTAAAGAAACTGCAACATATTCTGAAAGGCACCAGGCAGAAATAAAGGCAGTGGGAGGTCTATATTTGACTCCCTGGTTTAGAAACCTGTTTTCACACAAACTTATAATCAGCTCCCTATAAGTTTTCATTCAGACTGAAATCTCTGTCCAAAGTCTATCATGTAGAAGAATATTTGGCATGAGCAAGGGCGTTTATGTTCACCTGTGAGGATTTTCTTGTGCGCAGAAATGTTAAAAAACCCAGCTACCAGTGCAGTAACTAGCAATATAAATAAAATTGAGTAGAAAACAAAGCCAAGGTATCTAATCATTTCAAAGCTTCATGATGATCAGGTCCTGAAACAAGATTTTCTTCTGAATAATGTCTCTGCTTTACACCAAAGCAAAATTTTGAAGCTGAACCATCCTGAACTGAGTCTCCCCTAAAACAGGACATGAATTTCAGATGGTTTGGAACTCCTTAGGGTGGTAGATTAGGAAAGACTTTCTGTGATAGGAGAGGATCCATGAATGCAGTCACTGCTTCCTGACAACTGAAGGTAACGGGACTCTTCCAGTAAAACATTTTTCATCTTCATCTGGTTGCTATTCTGGTCCCAGCTGTGCTATTGCAGCTGCTGTAATAAAAAGTGAATAGATTGGGCAAAGATTTTTATTCCGTAATATTGTATTTCAGCTCCAGTCTTGAGCATCAGTATTTAAAGTGGTATCCAGCTGTAGCCCTGACATTCATTTTATGAAAGCACAGCAAGTTTCCACCCATCAGCTGACTGCAGATAACTTAACTTACCCCTAGGGTCTCCTAAAATGCAGTCATTTCATGGAAGTTGCTAATACTTCTAAGAATTTAATGTACTATAATAAGCACAAGTGTTTGCTGATACTCAACTGAGGATAACACGAAAGTAACATATTATGTCACAATAACTAAACTTGATCACAGTAAGCTTTTCTTTCAATTCCACTTTTTACCATTGACAGAAACAGGCTACTTAGCTGGAAGTGCCTTTGGTTTGGATAATCTAAACACAGAGAGGAGTTAAGTCACTGGCTAAGATCAAAGGCACATACCCTAACAAAGAAAGGAACTAAGACCCTTTGTGACAGGGAATATTCACTGGAATGGGGAAAATGCAAGCACAAATTATTTTAAAGTTGCTAACTAACCATCTGCTGATCTATCTTACCATCTCCAGTTTTCTCTGCTATAGGTCAGTCCTGGGCTAGAGATCTCATTTAATGCTTCACTTTTTGTGACGCTGCTGCAGACAGCACTGCGCTGCTCTCTCAGTCCTGCCGGTTGGAGCACAGGATTTATTCTGTGCAAACAGATGGGTTAAAGATTTGTTGGGTTGCAGTGAGACTGCTATTGCTATTCTGTAATGACATCAGTTAAATAAACATTAAGGTAAATGGCTGTGTTCTAGAGAGGAAGATGGGGAAGGCAGTCATTTAACACTCGTTAAGAAAAAGTCTCTCCCCCCAGCCTTGCACCTCCTTCTATATTCTAATTGCTAAACCTAGCACAAAAATCCTAAGAAAGTGTTTTGGCCTCTATGGGGACTTCACTGCCCTACATGCAAAGTAGAGTCTGTGATTTGAAACTCTACTATGAAAGATGCCAAGTCTGAGTCTCTGACTAGCTCTCCTCTCATCTTTCTGAAGTCTCATCACCTCAAATGTTTAGCTTAAAGCAGTCAGGGCACTCATAATGCAAATATTAGGTTTATCCTATGCAGGAACAGTATGGGAATACAGACTCTTTGCCCTGTATATGATAGAGTTATTTGAGGTAGGGGTCCAGGTTAGCTAGAGAAGAGGAATCTTTGGTGCTAGGGGCTGTATATATGCAAATAGTCATCATGGAGAATTTACAAGTGAATTATATCACAAAAGACAGCTGGAGAGAGTTTCAGCTCTTTCATAATGTGGAAATTGAGGTGGAATAAACTCATCATTCTTCATTCCTGGTAGTGAACTGGCAATACCTGTGGTTTTAGGGCAACATTCAGAAAACTGCTTCTTAACTAGTTTATATTAAAAACTAGGTAGATGTGTTTTTTAAAACCAGGTAGAAGAGGGTAACTGCCTAATTTTAGTGGCAGTTACTAGCATATATTCTAGGGGTACCAGCTTGTCCCAGGCAGGGAGCAAAAATTAAGGAGGAGAAGCAGGTAGACACTGACTGAGAGCCCTGGCCACTCATGGAGTAGTCCAGTGAACATCTCTGAGTTGATGGCAGGGGCAGGATTTGTCATGACCTCTGCTTCCCATGGAGGTGCAGTCAGTTAGGACAAGACGTATGTTTCCCTTTAATGTTTATTTCTGTTTAAAAAGGAAAGAGAGAAAGAGAGAATTATAAGTTGTATGTTTAGAAATTTTATAATCAGAGTGAGAAATTACCAAAATCAAGAAGGGTTAAGGCAGTCCAGAACACCTGCTTTTCTTGGTCAGAAATTCATGCAATAGGGAAAAAACCCTTGGTGCATCCTTCTGTCCTGTGTTCTGCCATAGAAACTGTTGATGTTTCTTATGTAGCAACAAGCAGAATGTTAATCTGATTCTTACTCTGGCTTTAAAATTCTTGCATTTTAAGAAAAACTTTTACTGACAGCTCCCTGGCTGAACTCAGCTTCTTTTTTTGTACACTGAAGTCTCATAAAAATGCTGGCATTTCAAAGGAAATTTAGCTCACCGGGGGTGCTTTTCTTCTTTCTACTATTTCATCTCACCACTCCTTGCTGGATTCCACCTGCCACCCTCTCCCTTTTTGTCTTCTCGCTGTGGCCATCTTTTTCTCTAATTTTCATCCACATGCTGATCATTGCATGATTTTGCTTCTGCTTAGCCAAAAAAATGAATTTCAATGACACACACATCCCAGAAGTCAAGCCATCAGTGTAAGTTTGGAATGAAAGCAATATTGACTGCCAGCACTTCTATAATTCCTAGCAATCAACTTCAGTCTCTTCTCTCTTAATGATAGATGGATAAACCATTTGACTTCACTTTTCCAATCTATACGGAGCCCTTCACCATCCTTTATAACCCTTAAATTCAAGACAATTAGGACTTGATTAAATCCTATCATCTCTCAGGTCTCTTAAGCCGAGTAATGGCTTCTTGGAGAAGCCAAGTAATTTTGCAGCTTCACCCATTCCCTCCCTCTCTGTTCTGGTCCATATGCATTTCTGGCTCTAAGCATGAGTTTAATTAAATGTACTTGACATCCAAAATAATTTAGGAGATAATTCTAGACCTTTAACACAGAAGCTATGTTTTATTAGCAATTTGGCTGGAAAAAAATATATTCATACTTATATATATACTTATATTTATATATACAGTTGCATTCATATTTGCATTTATATTTGTATTTATATTTATATATACACTGCATATATAGACATATATCTATATACACATAATTCAGATCCACTGGTCTCTACTTTGTGTTGGTTCATATCTCTATACTATCTTCATGTGTGTAAACTAATTTCCCTAGGAAAAAAACCTAAATAGAAATCCTGATACAAATGTGTTCCATACCTAGTAGGGTATGCCCCAAACTATGTGGCAGACACACCACAATTACCTAACACGCATGCACCTTCAAAAATATTGGTTGGGATTTCCCACATCTTCAGGACACATGCTTTATAAAAGACTGAGTCCCTAAGCTGCCAGCTCCCTACAGACTTTTCACTCTCTGCTTCTGTGACATCCCAGCCTTATGCCCTCAACCTTCCTTACTTTCTGGTTTTAATCCATTTCTACTTTTTATTCATCCTGTATTATTTTGGCAGCACCCTTAATAGACAGCTTTAATCTTTTCTCTCTTTACACCGTTTCTGTTTCTGTAATTGTTTTGTGCTTGTATGTCATGTTAACACTTGCATCTTACACTCATCAAGGGTGGTATGAGCTCAGATCCTCAGGGAACAGCCTTATGTGATGACTACATTGGGATGAAGAGAGAAAGATAGACAGAATTAGATTCAAGTTGTGCCCACATAAATAGCAAACTTGGTCCCCATTAATCCCAGAACACCCTTTGGTAACAGCAGCTCAAAGAGCCCAGCTGTGCCTCATGTTTGCCCTGCAGAACAGTGTGGACTTCTCTTCCCTGCTCTGCTCCTGAGAGCTCCTCACTGCTGAAATGTGGTCATAGAGGGCTAGCCCTGAAGAAAGAAAATATGGGAATGGGACTAGTTTTAGTGAGCAAACCATAGGCAATCAGTCTGTGAGGTGGAGATACCCATCTCAAAATCAGAGGAACATCATTATCAGACATGAGAGCGGGTCAGTTTACAGTCAGATTTCATTTAAACAGTTCATAAAGAGCTGACAAATGACTGAGCAAGGTTTTAATAAGCGATTGTACTTCACTATTAAGATTAAGCAATCATGGCATGGAAACATTAGTAACAAATGCTAATTGAATCTCTGACAGGCTCATAACAATATGTATTATAAATGGGATAGACTTAAAGGGATTCAGTATTAAATAACACCTGGTAAACTACATGTTGTTCCTAGCTTCTCTGATAGCTTCAATGATGTTACTGTTTTTTCCTATCAGGAATAGCCAGCAAGGTAAGAGGAAGGTTGAAGGAATTCCTTTGTCTGTCCTGTACTGTAAAGGGTAAAAACTTTGCTGACTTATGTGTGCCTTGAGACAACTTGCTTTTCCAATAGTTATCATCTCAGGGGCAAAGTGTGGTCCAGCAGCCAAACACACCCTTTCGGGTCACATCTTAAGAAGGTTGTGATCTTTCAGTAACATCTAAGATACCATTTCTCAAAGGTGAATATGCACCAAGATTTTGAAGTGGGAACCAAGGCAAGGATCTTGTTTGGATGCAGCTCTATGAGTATCTGTGGAAGAGAGCACCTCATTAAAACAAGCAAACAAAAATATCTTCATTCAAGGGGGAAACTGTACTGCTGTTCCTATTTTGGTAAGAATCAGCACGTCATATTGAAATCAACTTTATATTTCTTCTTTTATCTTTGTTAAGAAATGACAGAAATACAGGGGTAAAAAAGCTAAAGAAGGTGCAATCTCAGTTTTCAGCATGTCAGAGGACTGTGGGATGAGTCTTTAAATAAAAGGTCAATTAAAACCAACCTGGGTAGGACCTATAAGCAAGTCTGTTGCCTAAAACAATTCTGTTTCTAGCTGTGCCTTTGGACCAGATTATGTATTTGTTCTTTCCTACCTCTTGTTACTGTGATACTACAGAGTCCTGAGACAAAGCTGTGAAAATCTGACCTAAAGCCGAATTGCTAAAGCCAATTGCTGGGATAAAAAATCTCCTCTCTCTTTGACACAAAATAGATGCATCTGAGAAGACATAGAAAAGGATGAGAAAAACATCAGTAACTACTGCTTTGCAAAGGAAAGCTCCAGAGCCAACTGACTTAATTATGTTAATCACTCTATCAGTCTTAATGGAAGAAAGACTATAATCCTAAAAATACAGTCAGCGAGGCGCCAAGAAAATTCCTGGGTTTCTTACATTTGCTAAGGCCACTGATCACATGGCATTGTTATAAAGGTATCACCTTGCTCAGAGATAAACCTTAACTAATTCAGATCCATTCAAATGGCCAGGCAGGTGTCAGCAGAGATGGCTTGTACTGACTGCTACATGAGATAATGAGCCTGCTCCTAAAGCTTGTTATGCAAAAATCTCATGAAGGAGAGGGGAGGCAGAGAAAAACTTCTGTTAAACTTTAAAAGGCTATGAAATCCCTCTCTTCTCTTAGTTTTGTTGTCACTTTCTGGCTCTTGTGTTAAGTTTTTCTCACTCATGCATTTTCAGGTAGTAATGTAGTTCAGACTATGAAATGAATATGAAGCCTGAGTCTCTGGGGGAATGGTGCTTTTACTGAAATCACAAACCAAGAATTGTTATTAATAATGGAGGTGGATTTTTCTCAAGGGGCATATATCTCAGGTCTCTGGTAAGGTAAGAAATGAGGGAAGTACCTGTGAGCATGGAGGAGTTAAGTGCTGCTATTCCCACCTGGTACTGAAGGATGGGAATCTGATTTGACATATGTCCTGGTTCCCCAGGATCAGACCCATGGGCCAGCCATGCAGGCAGGCCATGAGTAGCCCTGAGTCAGCTGGGAGATCCAATCAAGGCAGCTGCCCCAAGCTGGCTCACAGGTGTATCCCATACCACTTCATCATGCTCATTATAAAAGGAGGGAGTGCAGGGAGGGTGGAGTTCCTCCTCCTGAGGCTTCTCCCTCTTGGTCTTCTGCTCCTGCTGATGATCCTGAGGACCAGGCTGAGTATAACCTTTTCTACTCTATGTTGGTGATTGTATTAGTTTTGTTATTTCATTAAATCTGTTTCTACTTCAATCTATGGGGCTTCTCCCTTTTTTTGCTGATTCCCCTTAGTCTGGGGAGGGGTCATTGGGTGGTAGAACAACTGCTACAGTTTAGGCCCAGATACAAGCTAAATATAGACAGTCTCCTACCAGGATAATGATAATGCCACGTGAACCACTCACAGATATAAAGAATTGAAATTTGGTGTAGGGATTTCTGAACAATTAGCATTCTCTTTGCTCTCTTGCTCCACCTAGCTGAATCAATTTTATGCCAATTTAAAACTAAAGTAGAAACCTTGGATTTTTTTAACAAGCATGCTCTTTATTTACGTGTAATAAATTCCACTGACCACATTCTCATTTTAGTAGGGAAGGCCGATGCTTTCAAAAAATATAGGGTGATTTCTAAACAAAGATAAATTTCAAAGTAATTTATATTTTTATTAAAAAATCCCAATGAAATTATGAATGAGAAATATATTGACATGGTGTGAAACTGTTTTAAATTCTGAACAAATTAATGAATACTTTTGGTTGTCTTGAGATGACTCTTCATTGAATATACAATTCTGAAAAGAAGCAAAAGATGATGCATGGTATTTCAGAGGAGTGTATTCTCTCCAGACTAGATTCAGAGATTAACTAAATAGGTTATTTTAAATTGTGCACTATTGCATGGATCTATGAGAGAAGATACAAATCATAAATATGCACTTGATTTTACTTCTAATGGTTTATACAGTTTTTAAACTTTTTTCAAGTTGGCACTAAATTGCTGAGTTTGAGCTGTTTGACACAGCCCAATCAGATCATCCTACCTTTTTATGTAGGATGTGCTAGGGCAGCAAACAGCAAAAAGGGTTTTTTATCTCTAGTCATAGGAAAGACTCTTTCCTGACTGCTAATGCTGATGTAACATCCTGAAGCTGATAGCAGGTTATTTGATCTAAGGTACTGAAAAAGCACAATGATTTCATGAAATTGTTCAGTACTTCAATAAATCTAGCCATGCATTTCTGATTAGATGGTAATCTAAAATCCTGAGAGCTACAGGCACCTCTATACTGTTTTAAGTAATACATAAATCTTCTACTTGTTCTTAGCTAGTTTAGGTTTTTTTGGAGTAAATCAATTGCTACTATTGCACTATTGCAATATGTGACACCTTACTTTTGTCAGAAGACAGCACAGTGAATAGAGAACATCCTATTTCTATGTTCTTTGCGGTGCAGAGTACTTAAATCTCCACTTGAGAAAGTCCTCTTTGACTAATGTGTTGGTGACTGGATAGAGAAAAGAATGTGGCTACTGGAGTTTATTAGATATAAAGAACACTTTTGTTAAAAAGCACTGCATTTGTACCCCACTGTAATACTGCTCTAGTGATTCTATTAAATCCATGATAGGAAGTGTCACTGAAACAAAAGAAGATATGAGACATTGGGTTGTGGAAGGCATTTCCTATGGTCGGCCTTATGTTATGTCTTCAGCTACCTTTTAAAAAATTAATCAAACTACAAGCTTTTCAGGTAACAGGATTTTTTGTCATAACAGAAAAAAATTAACTGATTAAAATTCATTCCTCTAGCAAAAGAAAAGAACCCACATGCCTGCTTAAGGAATGATTAATCTGGGTGGATTAAAGCTGATCCTTTGGAGTTTGTAACTAGCAGACAGCTGTGCATGGGTATGAAACAAAAAATTCAGCAGGAATTCAAAATGTCCAGGGAAATTTCTGCTGGGAGAATGTGAGGAATACCAGAGAAGCTACCATCTAACTGCTAGGTTGATAGTACAATAGAAGAAAAAGTATTTGACCCCATGAAGTTACATGCAAAACCAAATAATTACAGAGGCTAGTGCTAGACTGCTTCTGAAGTTCTTCTAGCTCAAACCTTCCCAAAGAAAAATTCTGAACTCTGTGCCCCCGCAGCAGAAAATAACTCTGCACAAGTTTGTATCCCCTTTGCATAAATATTTTTCTCTATCTTGAAGCTGAGCCTGAAAAAGTAAGTTTGTAATACTTGAGCACCTTCCTGCCTGCAAATATTTTAGGATTGAGAAATGCTGAATTAGCAAATCTTCACATGGAACATACAGATTGCCTGGGGATTTAGATGTGTGTTTGGTTATCAGTGTCATCTGGTAAGGGGAGAGATCAGTGACTGGCAAGCCAGTACAGCTGAGTAGGTGGGGAAAGGAGACATTTAGTAAAGCTGGTCAAATCTGACTTAATTCCCAGGCATCAAGGCACCACTGGTGCACAGAAGGATATGCGGCTGGACTCAGCCTGTAAAACACCTTAGGAACTGGCTGTGATTACATTGAAACAGGCTATCACTAGCCCAGCTATAAAGGGGATCAGGGTTAAGAAGGGCTCATAAGACCATAGTTCCTGAGGTGTGCTGGAAGGGCAGGGGAAGCACAAAATGGGGCAGTTCTGCCATGTCCTATGCCATGGGACTGGGTGCAGATGGCAGTTTTCCAGGTGGGGTCCACAAAGGTGTCTCTTTGTACTGTACGAGAGAATGTAGTAGGGGAAAGTGAAGCTGGTGGAGTTGAGGGTGCAGAGGTCTTTTGGCACAGTTTTAATCATATCACCTGTGAGAAGAGACTGTATGTAGCTCTAAACTGTGAAAACTCTCCAGCTTTGTACATGCCAGCTAGCAAAATGGATGTTGAAGGAACATTTATGAAATCCTGTCTTTCAAGTCTCAGGAATGGCATGTCCTGATTGTGCTTGTCCTGTTTGGATCCTTTTTGTCTGGCTACCTGCACAAAAAACAAGCCAAAGAAAAACTTTGGTGTGATTCATGGTGACCTTTTGAGCAACGGATAAATATACTAAGTTCTCATCCATCGAGTAATCTGAGCCTAGTTATGTTAGATCTGCAGAGCACATAGTCCTATAAAGGATATACAGAAAGGAAACATCTTTGTTTCTTGTGGTACAATAACAATAAGTTCAAAGTATGTTTTAGTTAAAAATAGAATATTTTCAGAAAGCAGAACCTCTAAGAGCACTCTCAGCAGAATCCACTTTTCATGTATAGCTGTAAGCTGTGTTGATGTGCTGACCCAAACACCCTCAAATTTAGACTATATGGAAGGCGCTGTGTGTAATTATCTGAAGCAGCTAGAACATTTATTATGATAATTAAAGTCAATTACTTTTATGACAGGATCATAAAATAAACACCACCTCTAACATTTCCCTCATTTTCCTATCTCTTGCACAATATAATATTGCCATAGTAAATACTGTATATCACCACCCTCCTAGCAAATTCCAAAGGCAGGGACATCTTAATTCACTTGGCTAGTTTCCTTCCACATGACTGCTTCACTCAGCAGCAGTAGATGGATATGTCCCTTAAAATGTTGATAGCACTGCTGACTTGGTTTGCTTTTAAAAATGAGTAGTTTATTGTTGTCAGTACACCTCTGGATAATGAAGGATATGGTATGAATTATTGCTAAGAAATTATTAGCTCATAAGTAATGCCAGATACATTCTGATGCACTCTGAAATGGGGTCCTATTATGACTATGAGAACAGTATGAGACTGAGAATCTTATGCCATTCATTTCTGTGTACATGTCTGTTCTGTGTGGAGCTGGAGCAGAATAGCAGTCTGTTAAAGTAATCACAAACTACTCTTCCTCCTGGGATTATATTCAGAGCCCAATTAATAGATTAACAGTGTTATTGACAGTGTTTAGAAAGTTTGATTTTTCAAACTTCTACTGAAATGTACTTCAGTTTTAAAGCACAGGATGCTTCATTTAAGTCAAACAAGGTACCTTAGGGAAATAGAATGATACAATTTGTTACCAGCTATCCTGTTCAACATCAGCTGTCTTTCTGTTCTTTTCTTGACTTCTCTTTGCAGTAGAAACAGTAGTTATCTATGTTACAACAAAGCCTCTTCCAGGCCTCATGTCCAAGGTCACAGATCTTTTTTTCTCTGGGCTGAGCCTGCACTTTCTGAGAAAAATTCCTTCTCCGATATTGCTTATGTGTTAAACAAAGACACATAAAAACCCCACAACCTCAGTACAGTGAATCTTAGTTATGATTTATTCTTCAAACAGTTTTTTTATTCAGTTTCTCTTATCATAAAGAAATGTTTATGGAAAAGTTCATACATTACAATGGGACAAAATGCAAGAAAACTAATGGCTGTTACGCAGCTCTCAGAAGTAGTTCAGAATTGTCAAAACAGGTAGGATATTGAGCAAATACTTGCAATTTTTGGTGTACATCTTTCAGGGAAAGCCAAACAAAAAATCTCTGCCAGTACAGTACCTGAAAGCATTTAATGGGACACCCAGGTCAAAAACTTTTGGCTGCAATTTTCTGGGTCATCCAACTTCCATGGTGCAAATGAAAATCTCTTGCACAGCACTACAGAGATGTTTGAGCTCTCCTGGAAGTCAAATGATACAATGAATAATGTGACTCAGGCAGAATCTCAGGCTGCTTAGATCATTAGTACTGATATAACAAAATATAGTTTAAACAAAAAAGTTACCTAATGGAACTTTTTAAACTAAACTAAGCTGAATAATTAGCCAAGACACTGAAATACAGAAACATAGGAACGGCTTGAGTTGGAAGGGACCTTTAAAGATCATCTAGTCCAACCCCCTGCCATGGGAAGAAATATCTTTCAGTAGATCGGGTTGCTCAAAGACCCATCCAGCCTGACCTTGAATGCTTTAAATAATGAGGAATTGACAACTCATCTGGGCATCCTGTTCCCAGACAATATTTAAGACTACAAATTTTAATTGTCCCTTGTCTTCATGGAATGATGGAATCACGGAATTTTCAGAGTTGGAAAGGACCTCCAGAGATCTAGTCCAACTCCCCTGCTTAAAAGCAGGATCCCTTAGAGCACATCACTCAGGACTGCATCCAGGCGAGTCTTGAAAATCTCCAGTCTTCCTACAGCAACACCATATCTCACACTACCTCTTACCACACCATTCATGGTGAGCAGGACCCATTTCTCACTCTGATGGGGAATCATTTTTTGCCTAGTTGCTACTTTGCACAGGTGGTGGGGTCCTCTACTGTGATTGACATCTTGGATACCAGTAAGCTTCATTGAAAAGACTTGACAGTCTCAAGGGTGCAGCAGCACCTGAAGAAATAGAGAGAGGACTCACTCCACTGAGATCCAAATGCTTTATTTTAAAAGAGAAATGGACACAAAATGCTGCATTGTCAAAACCAGACTGATGTTTTCTAGAGCTCCCTATTTTCAGCTGGGTGTATAAATCACATTGTAGCAGTGATGGCATGGACAGGGTATGACCAGGAGCTGGAGGTATCTCTGGTGAGTTGGGTACTCTGTCATCTTCTTACAGAAGACTCATACTGTACTGATTGTGTGGAGAACCTTCTCTTAGAGGGATTGGAGTTCATTTTAAAAAAGTATGTAAAAAATATTGACAAGGCCTGGGATCCTGGTGTGGACAACAACAGAAATATATGCAACTGCTATGAAGCCACATGATCTGCCTACATGTTACACAGCATTCTCTAGTGCTAATGTCTGAAGATAACTAACAGGTCCTTCTACTGGTTCGTCTACAGCATTAGTGATGCCTTAATTTACTTTACCTTGTGGGTCATTTTGAAGATAGAAATTAACCTATTATGATGGATAGTGGCCCTTAAATTTCTCTCTGATCCAGGCCATGTGCCATTCCACAAGTGTCTGTGCAAGATAACAGGGAAAAATTCAGTGCAAAGTGCAGTAATTGACATTTCAAGGTGTAAGATTCTTTTCTTCCCTTGACCATTTTTCCTCCTGCTCATGCCCTGTTAGTCTTTTAGTCCCATTATATTCCATACTGGGGTCTTAATTTGAATCTGAAACTCCTCAGCCTCTCTTAGAAAGAACTTCTCAGTGAACTAAACTATCTTTTGCTTATAGATCAATCATTTTAAAAAATAATAGGACATTAACTAAATCTGTCTATTAGTAAAGCAAACGTGTTGAAAAAAATTATTCAAACATTGATTAATGAATTTAATCATTTCCACAGAAAATGGCATGAAGAATGAAAATAGCTCATTAGAAAAATCTGTGAAAGTAAATATTTAGCTTGATAAAGTTTCCTGGGGAAAGTCAAGATCTTAATAACAAAAAAAAGTCATAAATTAACTCCAATTACAGTGCTGGTTTTGTGCTGCTGTTTTTACTATTGCAAAGCTGTGTTATTCCAATGAATACTTCTGGCAAAAGCTACATCTACAAAGTGTTATTTATTTCATTGTTGTAAACCACTAAGAACAAACCTGGTTTGATTCCCAGCTGTCAAATATTTTCAGTCGATCTTAGCACAATATTGAAAACCATGCCCTTTTTATACTGAACCATCTCTTACATTTGTCACTGCTTACAGAAGCCACTAACTCAGGTTCAACACTTCCAGCAGTCAGCTATGACTACTAGGCAACCATTCTAATAGATATACCTACCTGTCTGGGGAATTCACCTTCATATTTGTATGTTATATTCCAAAGTAAGTAAAAACTGAAGCAAACTATTTAGGGTTAAAAAAAAAACCAAACCAAAGTAATGGTTCTATATCAAGTTGTCACTTGCTGCACAGCAACAAGATAACAAATTTCATGCTAAGGAGAAGAAAAAGCGGAGTCTTTCACTCTCAGCTGCATGGTAACCTGGGCTTATTTTCTGATTTCAATGAGCTGAGCCAAAGAGCAGGGAGTATACTAAGCAGGGAGTATCTGCATTTGCAAAATGTTTTCCAGGTGATGAGGTTATGGCGAGATAAGTAATGAAAGTTCGTTAGGTCACTAGCATCTCTATGCAGAGAGTCTTTTGCAGACTGCCTCATTCCACAGGAATATGGTAGATTTCTGCTGTTTCTCAGGTACATTCTTTTTATCCCTTGCTTCTCGGAGTCAAGTTTAACATTTCCATGGTTCTACGGGGCAGTAGCAGTTCTATCATTAAGTGAAGGAACAATATTCAACACTGAATGGTGCATTAATACCTGGTCAGAATGCAGTTGTTAGAAATCCTTCCTGAAGTTGCTAGGAATTGCTAGAGCACACCAAGTTCAACATTTACAGTAGCAGCTTGGTGGAAAAGGTGAGTTCTGGCATTTAGCCAATAGCATTGCCAACATTGTACCCTGTCAGAAAACAGGGTGTCTGACCCACTGCTGTTCTTACTGCTTTTGGACTCCCTGTTCCAAAGTACTTATAATCCATACCTATGGCTTTAAAATGAAGCCTATCAGTGATATTCTATTGAAGACAATTAAATCATAAGATGATTGTAGAGTCCTAATGGCTTTTAAAGATACTGCACCCCCTCTCCATTTACAGGGTCAGTACTTGACCTGAGCTAGGATACTTTCGGCAAAAAAAAATTTGAATTAGTAGAGGGCTGGCAATAAGAGGCCTTTGGATGGCATGAAAGGATTACCCACATCCCCAGTAAGCTTCATACTTAGACTTCCAAACTGTCTTGTCCCCGAGGAGAGTAGTGGTTGTAATGGTTCATTTAAAAAATCACTGAAAGTTCGTTACTCAGTCTTAGACATGAAAAATGGGAAGAAGGGACTGCAGATAGCACTTGGTAACTTGCTGTGGTTCCAGTGCTGTCAGAAAAGGTAGTAACAACATCAGGAACCTGTTTTCCTACCTAACTGGTCGTTGTCTTCATAGGCATTTTTAGATACAGTACATGACTTCATCATTCACTCCAGTGGAAGACATTCACTATGGAGGAAATTTAATTCAGGTCTTCAATGATAAGGATGGGAAGACATTTCCTGGGTAGTGGGGAAACACAAGTATTTAGGGGACAAGTAAGTAGGATATCTGCCAGGTTTTGAAGGCTTTTTTCCCCTCTTCAGCACAAAATGGGTTGTATGTCCTCAGTGCAAAGTAAACCATTTCCCCTCGAACATTCATCTTGTCTGGATTGAGGATCAAGCTGCTCTTCACTGAAGAATGAGACTTCTGGAGCGGCCCAAAAGCTGAGTAGTGAATAGCCTGTATGAACTGGTCGAAGGCTTTTCTGATAAGAAATTGAATGAATCAAAATCAGACTAAAAAAACTGTTGAAACAGGGGTAAAACTTCTTCCACAACTTCGGGAGGGGGGGGGAAACCCAAACTGCAGGGAAGACAGACAGGGGACTTGCAATTAACTGGCTGGCATTTATGTAGAATCCTGGGATGAATGTCCTTTGCAGGCTTTCTGCCAGTACTCTACAGGCTATTTCTGTTTGAAGGGCTTCAGGTTCACAGGGGCTGAGTTGTTTTTTTTTTTTGTTTGTATTTTTTTTTTAACATTTTCTTGCAGTCAAATAATGATGACAGAAATGCCAAGAAACAAGATCAAATGTATTGTGGGTCACTACTGCTCTTTTACCAAAGTGCTTCTAGTGTTTGGCATCTAGACCAGCTCATCAACACATATCAGAGGTTAAAGAAAATAATAGCCTGGGTACTGAAGAAAATGATAAAAAACAAGTAGCAGGGAGGCAGGTAGTACTGTCTGAACCCAATGTTATTTCCAAAGGTTAGGAGAGAATGAATATTTCTTTTTTTTTTAAATGTCAATTTAATCTGAAAGACACTGAACCTCAAATAACATTTCAAACTAATGTAGAAGTTCTGAAAACAAGGTAATTGCTGATCTAGCAGCCAGGGATTTCATCTTGAACTGACAGTTACTTTCAATACCCTTGTTGCTTTACAATGTAAATACATATATCGGGAGGAGAAAAAAAAGTGTAGGAAGGGAAAGGTGAAAAAAGATTCAAGGACAGCTGCTCAGACCTTGGTAATACTGAGCTACTGAAAATGATGTGCTGAGATTTAAAGAAGGATGCACTGCTATCTGTCTGGATATTTTGTGATCTTTTCTCACCAGACTGCTACAGTAAATGCTTTGTGACTTTTTGATATGAAATCAGTCACTTTAAAGGTGAAGGGCCTTGCCCAAGGCTACACAGGAAACCTGCAGCACATCTGAGGAATTCAAATTCAGGGTTTTACTGTTGGATGTTTCTTCTGAATGCTGTTCTTCACACCATCATCAACAATCATAACTTCTTAAAATTCTTTAAACACACTCTTCACCTGGTTTAAGACATGGTAACATGCCTCAGGTTTTGCTGCTTATGAATCAGAAGATGAGTTATAGCAATCTTTATCAGCTGGTGCAGCCAGAGATGCTCAGCTTAAACATTATAAAAAACTTCTTGGCCAGAGCACTGCTGCAGCTGAGGGACAGGCCACCCAGAGGGACTGTGAAATCTCTGAAAGATTTTTAGACTCAGGTAGAAAAATGTCTCTGCTTATGTACCCAATTATTCTTACTCTGGGAAAGGAGGTATGGTCAGAGTACAGTAATGGATTAATTATTCTTTCAAGTAATAACAAGAACAGCACTCTGGGAGCAGAGTTCAAAGTGCTCACTGTGTTACTGCATGCTCTATCTTGCATTTAATGTCCAATAATTTTATTTTTTTAAAGATCCCAGTCGTTACAGCCAGGCTAATATTTAATATAATATTTAATAATTAAGTCTGGCTGTAACTTAATTGTTGGAAAGGCTTTGAGATCTCAGCACAAATTTAATATCAACTTAGTTGTTTAAAAAAATGAATTGACTGCTGAGAAAGGTGAATAACATGCTACCCATACAGTGTTACTGATGTAACAGATCAAATTAAAAATAAATATGAATCTACAAACTAATGGCCTGCAGCAGAGAATCCAGGATCCAGAGCAGTCTACTTGGAGTGATCTTTTGTTTTTTCACAAAGTAAAATAGCCTTTATACAGAAATTAATATAACAGTTTCACCAAATTGATCCTGTTGCTATTTATGCCAATGGCATGATGAAAGGAACTATTTCTGTTTAGGAGTATGGGGGAAGGCATGTAAGGAAGATTCAAAAGAGAAGAAAGATGCATAATGCATTGGGAGAACTTTGATGTATAACTGTGCTGCAAACTCATCTGAAGTTTTTTTTTTCCTTCTGTATTAATTTAAGTGTTCTAGAAGTGTTGGTTGTCAGCTTTTATAGGGGGAAAAAAAAAAAAAAGAAGGCCTTGTCTTTATCCACAAATCAATGCTGTAAGAAGAGCAGCAGTGTGAGGTTCTGCACAAACCATTATCATGCAGCATGGTCTAAGTCCTGAACATCCCGAGAGGCAGAAATCATTTATTGCCATATTTCAAGAAAATGATCTGCATAATAAATGTGGCAAGTGATGATGGCATTTTGTGATGTATGCACTCCCTCAACAAGAAATATGCTATGATTCCTGATCTAAAACTTCATATGAAATTTTAAATAGCCCTCACTCCTTCAGGTACCCTGTGCTGGATTTAGAATAAAAATTTAAAATGTAAATGCACCTTCTCTTGCATCTTCTTTAGGGCTTTCAAGGTGAATTTTCTTCTGTGTTCACATGCTTGTGAGTTTGTTTTAGAGCTGCACATCCACTGAAAAGAAATCCTGATAATCCCCCTTGATCAGAGATGGAAGTGATGCACTAAAACCCTTTGAGAAGCAGAATGAATATAAGATCAACCAAACACTTACCCTTCCTTCTTTTCTCCATCCTACATGCTAAGTAGTATGAGAAAGTGAAATACTTGTCTTTCTGTTAGTTGCTTAGACTAAAAGCATTTCTTTGTGCTGTGAAGATGTGAGGTTTTCTTTTGTCAAGGACACTTTCTAGTAAAGACTACGTGTACCTTTTCTAAGTAGCTGGTGGTCCTCCAAGAATTACTTTGAGGACTCTTTGCAAGAACAAATTCATATTTGGCAAATCTGAAGACCAGGGACCTGATTAAAGTTCCATAGTGTCAGGATGAAGCTTCCTATTGTCTTCCACTGAAGTTTGGAAGTTTTCCTAAGCATGTCTCCTAGGCATGGCAGCCTGCCCTTAAAGTTTATGGGAGTCTCTCTAGATTCATTCAGAGTTAACCTGGGCATTTTTTTAATTAAATCAGGAATGATCGATTATTTTGCACTTGGAACAATCTTTATATCCAACTGTGTGTTTAGGAAAACTGTTGTATCAGTTTTGGCCATGGGTAGGTAATTCTGAAGGAGACAGGCCTTCAGTGAACTTCAAAATATAGATTGCACAAACAAAGTAAGAAAACTCTTTAAGGTGAAAAAAATCAGATCTCATATCTTCTAAACGTGACCTGACTTTTCTAATCAAGAAACCACCATTATTAAATAAAGGTGAAAAAAGTGAATTGAATCCGTTTGTAAGTCATGATCCATATGACTTGAAATAAGTTATGCAGGAGAAGTGTACAGTTAATCAGAAAGAATCAATTGTCAGCAACTGGATCTCTTGACATGATTTTAATAAATCAAGCATCTGCAGTATAACTGGATAATACATTTTGTAACGTGCTACAGTTCACTGTAGAAGTCAGGGAAGTATTTCTGGAGGGGCAGAAAATGTCTCTTCTGGACCCTGTCATCTGAAGAACTGACATTTGATAGTACATGGCTGACATGACTAGCTCAGACTTTGATCAGATCTTTATCTGCGTTTGTGTCTTGTCTTCTACCAGAAGCATGCTTGTGAAGAAGTACTTTATTTACACTGTACAGCAGGATACAATGCATAATAAGAATCAGATATGCTCGGTGCACATTGATTTGTGAACTTGCTGCTTATGCAGAATATAGCTACAAAGTCTGCACTGTTGTGCTTATACCAAAAAAAAAGCCAGCTTCTATTTATTACTTAGCCTGAATACAGGTTAGATCCAGTCAGCTGTAAATTATGAAAGGTACAATGGGAATGAGTTAAAGCATTATGCCAGCCCTGCAAAAACTTTATTGGAAGTGAGTTATCAAGATGTCTTCCATACATAGTTTATTAGATATGTATCAATGACAAATGTGTACTCCTGATAGACTTATAAATGAATCCAGCCTGCAAGTTCTTTCTTATCTCTACTGAGATTAGCATATCTCATCAATACTTTATCCATGTATATGTACATGTTCATTAATAACTGCCAGAAAAAGAATTAGAGTATGCTATCTTTTTTTAAAGAGAAAAAAATCCTGGAATTAATTAGTCAGGTTTGTATCAAGCATTGGTCAAATGTTTCCTGCTCCTCTCCATGTAGAACAAACTCAGAGGCTGAAAGGACATCCAGAAATGCTGCTTATAGTTTTCTCCCCCTATGAGAATGTCTGGTGAAGGAAATAGCTATTTGCCTCTCTTTTTTTATTTGAACACACTCTCTTCAGGTCAGAGGTGTTATTTTTAGAATCAAATTTCCTCTCAAAATACCCGTTTTCCTGTTAAATAATCCACAACTCTCTTTAAAGATAGCCACTCATGAGAAGATTTTAATTCTGTTTAGACCTGGGAAGAATAAATGTTTATGTGAAAAAATACCTGGAGGTGGTTAATGGATATTTGGCAAACTCCAAAAATACATAAGTAGCTCATATACCCCAGAGTTCTTGTTGCAGTTCTCTCCCATGGACTTTTTTCACCTAGGCTTAAAGTTACTAATCTTGCCTCTCATTGTCTTGTTTCAGAAGGATATATAACCACATGATATATTGACTGATTATAGCTGAGTCTCTCAAAACTTCCACTCACATTGCAAAGGTTCCCTGTGTCTCCTTTTCATAGATTATACAAAGTCAGTTGAACTGCCTGGCTGGAGAAAATAGGTGAAGTATGAATGTAGGCAGTTTAGATGAACACTTACACATCTGAGCAACAAAAAAGAAAACCTACAATCATAGACTTCTATTTAGCACTTTCATGATAAATAACGGCATGAGAATAAGCCTGTCTAGTATGATTATCCAGGAACAACATACAAAAATATGTATATTAAAAGACCCATTGGTTTCTGGGTGGGTAATATCTTCCTACATGTAGAAGGAAAGTTTGGCTAAAGAACTTCCTAAGAACAGAACTGAGGCATTTAATAGAAGAATAGAAGTAATTTTTTGTATTTGGTATTGATATTGTTGTGATAGTTTTATGGCCATTCTAAACTAATGTGCCTGATTTATCTCCTAAATGTAACAGAGTCGCAGTCTCTGCAATACTTGGGTGGTAGACTTTTTAGGTAGATTTTGTTCCTGTGCTCTGCATAAAACTGAGAAGTCATGGCTGATTGCATCTGAACATTTAATGAACTGGAAAAAAACATATTTGAACCTACTGTCATATGGTAGGAAGGTAAGCACATGTGCCTTTTCCCCTCTTATTCTACATGTTGTTTCGTTCATGTTGAAAGAGACAATCCATACTCTGGGTAGCTTACAAAGGTCAGAGACTGGCAGATGAAACAGCGGAACAAACAGTGAATTCTTTTACTCTATGACAAAGAGGGCACTTGAAAAGACAAACTCAGGTTTGCGTACCTTGACAAAATGTAGACTTCGATATTTGAAGCTCTAGAGACTGACTTTACAAACTAAAATGCAACATGGTAGCACAATTCCTCTAGAATACTGACAATACCGATTCATGCATGACAGCTAGAAACCCATGCAAAAATCCTAGAAGTGGCATCCTGCCTATGTATGAAATAAGATCTGACTTTGGATATTAACACTTGCATATTTTCATCTATTTGTAGCACTATCAGATTTCCCTGGTACCTCATTAGTCCTTTCATCATTATCACAGAAGCATATGCTCTCTGCTACTCTGTTTAGATCAGAAGACCAAACAAACTACTTGAAATTCTAAGAAGAAAAGAATTTTTAAGTAAAACTAGTGTTTAAAGTTTCCCTCTGCTACAAAGTAAAGAGCACATAAGCACATTTTTGTTGGTGGTGTTTTAGTAAACACTTCTATAGGTAGCTAATTTAAGATTAGCAATACACCTTGGATCCAACTAGCAAGAAGAATAAGATATAAAAAACAATGTAAATAAATAAAGCCAGGAGGACAACTGACTGTGTCACTCTGGGAAATTAAATGATTTACAGAAAGAAACATCTGATTTCAAAATAAGGAGGTTACTATCCTCAAGCTTAGGATGCTCAAAGACATCCCCAACTTTCCTATCTCCTATGAAAACCCATAACCAGTTCAGAGGGTAGATCACATAATGCCAATTAGGAGAATGGAATATTTCCAGGTCTTCTATAATTGCGTTAAAGTTATGACCAACAACCCTGTGTTTCATAGAATTATATAATACACTGAGGACAGTGCTTTTTGGCAATTCGTACGGTGCCTTTTCATTGTGGTGGCTACCCTCTTTCCCTTAAGTGAAGAAAGCTATGTCATTTGATTCGTTTGCAGCCGTGAGTCTGGTTTCTTGAGAGGACTGTGATTTTATCCTGTTCATCAAACACTGTCAGCACCTTAATTTCCCTAGAGTTTGACACAAGTAGTAGCAGGCAGGCAATGAAAGTTTTGATTCATTAAACTCATTAGCAATTTTCAGAGTTTCTGTTGAGCCTGAGCAATTACTAAAAGCAGAATAACTGTCCTTGACCAAAATTCTCCTGAAATACTGATGCAGAGAACAAACCAATCACATGGATTCCTTAATGGTACTACATACAAATAGTCTATTCTGCACACTTATTGAAATTCTTCCTACAAATATTGTTGTGGAAACAGTCTTGTGTGAGACATATTTTTGGAGGTTGGCTTAAAAAACATATTAGTTTTAAATATTTTAACTTGGTTAAAATATCTCTATTTGAATGAAAAAAAATGCAATAGAGAACTAAAATCAGACATTTAGTAAGTAGATATTCCATTTGAATATAAATTTCAGAAAGTTGGACTTCTGTGGGGTTTAAACATGTAAAACAATTCATAAAGTGCACATAGAAAATATAAAATACTGTATTGAATTAGCTTTTTCATGAACAAGAGACAAATATTTATTGATTTTGATAGAGAAAAACCCACAAGATTTACCAAGTCTTGTAATCTGTGTAAATAACTACTACCTGTGAATTTGCTTCTTTGGGAAAGGAGCTAGTACATCCCACCATCACTTAAAGTTTTATTAAAGTATATGCCATTGTGCAGGCAGCTCTTAATCAAGCAAAGCTTCTGGCTTTATGAGGGTTATCTTCTAACATGAAGGTTTGCAGGACCAAGGCATTTTAGTTCTAGTAGACTTCAGGGCACAATAAGATCCATTACCTCAGACTGATGTCTAGCCTTACACTTGAAGAAGTTCAGTTATGGAAATCCTACCCAAACTCCCTTGAGAACATCATACATTGTCCTGATTGTTCTTCTACCCAAAGTATTTCCTAATGCTAAACTGACATTTTCTCTGCAACATCCTAAATCCATTAGTCTTGTTCTGCCCTTGATGACTCGAGAGAATAATTGGTCCCTGTTCTCTCTGTAATATCCTTTTATGTATGTATAGACAGTTATGTCTCCTCTTCTCTGAGTGCTAGATGGTCAATCCTCTTTATCACACTTGCGATTTCGATTTTCCAAGTCTTTTATCAATTTTCTGCTGTTCCCCTGTGGACTACTCTCCATTTATCTGCAAGGTCTCTAGTTATCCAGCATGTAGAATAGAACAGCCCTGACACCTTGGTCTCATACCAAGTGATGGCTGCAGGAATATGCAATCTTTCCCTTGCAAGATGGAAACCCTCCACAAGTGGGTATTTTATCTACACTTTTTTTACAAGCCGTAAAGATGTTTCTGTGCAAAATAGAAACAATGTCTCTCCCCAGAACATAAAAAAACATGTTGAACAGATCTACTGACATCTTCTCTTGTCAAATGGGGGTACTGTGATGATGTCCAGGCAAGCCAGCTCAGGTTCACAAGCCCTCCTGTTATGAAATATCTGAAATGAAGCTTTACAGTAAGCAAGAAAAGAACACGAGTGATATTCTCTCACTGAAAACAAAAACATTGAAAACAAATATGCTGTATTAAAGAAGCAATTCTCTTCTGTTTGTGGGTGGTTGACTACGAGTTTTAGTGCTACTCTTTTCTAGCTCTTAAGTTCGAAGTCTGTGGCTGAAGTTGTCACAGCTGAGAAGAGCAGGAAAAGGCATTAACCCACATAAAGGAGTTAAACTGTTCACATCATATTTCATCATCATAACATCATGCAAAGCAATGGTATTTCAATTTTAAAATATTACTATTCTAGCATTATTCACAGCATTTTCTCTACAATCACTCTAATCCTAGGAAGATATTAACATCTAATTCCTCCCCAGTGAGAAGTACAAGTGTTCATCTGCCATACAATTAACAAAAAAAAGACTTCTTTTTTGAATTGGCAGTGGTTTTACTATTGAAAAAATATGCAGAATGATGAATATTTACAAGTTATTCTTTAATTTCAGCGAACCGTGCACTAAGAAGCCATACAAAGGATTAGTAACAACCACCTACTTGTGGAAAAGTTATGCCCGCATGAAAATATACCATGTTATTCCTCACATTCTTATACCGAATATGAGAACATGCTCTCCATGTTTTTCCAAGTCGTGTTTCAGTTCAAATGTCATGGGATCTAAACTGCTCCAATATTAAAAAGGCAAACTTTTGGAGCAAAGTTTTTTTGAAGAATAGTTGTAGCAGTCAAAACATCAGCAGCATCTGAAGCACTTAGTGAACTACAAGTCAAGACACAGAAACCTATTTAAAAACATTTTGGTATTTTCCGCTGTGCTGTGTTTCTCCCACAACTCCCCAGCACCCTGATTTGCATTTTGATTTCTTTGTGTTTTGTGTTGTAAGTGATGACTGCCCACCCCAAAAGCTGTTCTCAGCATTTTTTCAGTTGTAAACTTACAGCAAGAAGAATTTTAAAGGTGTATGTCAAGATCTGTAGGGTCTTTGAGCATTCTCCTGAACAGGTACACCAAACTTCTCAAACCTTATTTCAGTGTGCATTCAAGGAGAATGTCATACCCTAAAGCTCATGTATTTGTTTACTGATGGCATGTCTTCACATTTCCCTTTCTACTACCACCCCCACAAGGGCCAACTGCTTCTTGGTATTTTCCATGTGCAAATTGTGAAAGGCAGAGTACAAACTGCTGTACTTTGGGCTGCCTTGACAAGCTGTTTGGGTGCCCACCACTACTGCTGTCGGATTTTATATCCCTAGCTTAGTCCAAAGAGAGGTGAACTGCCTGCAAGGAGAAAAAGCTATTACTTGGTTGTGGAACTGCCAGGGATGCTAAACTGAAAGTTCACTTCCATCCCCAAAGTCTTGTAGCAATGACATTATCTCACGTCTTGGGCAAGAGAGCTGAACATTTTGTTCATAGGGTTTACAGATTCCCAGAGGCTCTGAAAACCAGTGTTTTGCCCTGTGTGAGGAAGGACTGATAATCTTAGCCTCCTGTTCAGCTACAGTGATCGTTGTTACTGTAGTACATAGACATCAGAATAACGTAACAGGGGGGACTGAAGCATAGAAGATGAATAGCACTTGCCAAAACACACAGCTTCTCTAGTCCCTCTTGAACAGTGAATTCAACAATCACACAAGGAATGATCTGCAAAGCTATAAATCAATGGAAGTTATATTCTGTTAAAAGAAAGTGAGAGATTTGCCTTCCAGCCACAAGGAAATAATGGAGGTTGTCTGTACAATTTGGTTTGTATTTTATAAAAGACATTTGATGATAAAAATAATACATTTCTGAAACTGGCCAATATTCACAGTTATTGCAATAGGCTGTGGCAGGACATTAAACATGGTTTAGCAAACTACAGGAGTGAAGTGGGATATGACATTGAGAATGCTGGTCCCCAGCTGAAACTCAGACCAATGCAAATATTTCCAATGTGTTTTTCAGGGTAAATGATCAGTGAAATTGACACTAATATCAAAGAAAAGTTTTGGGAAAAATACCAGCTGTGACAAGAGACATTCACTCTCATATAACACTAGTAAATTATATCAACCAGTTAATGTTGTAAATCAAGAGCTTCTCATTCATATTAGATGAGACTATCAGAGAATATACTCCCTCAGAAGAGCTGTGGACTAAACTACGCTTGACAATCACTATATCTTCAACTTCTTCTGCCTTATAAACTCTTCAGAGTTTTCATACTTCAGTATCAACCTTGCATCTACATGGCAGCCAGAGCTGAGAAAGTATTTTTATGTGCACTAGAATTCTGCTGCAAATTTGGGTGATCAGAGTTTGAGTGTTACAAGTTCCTCGCTCTGTTATAAACAAAAAATATATTTGTAATTTTTTTTTAAACCCAGTTATGATGCTCAATTATATAGGATATTTTTTTTTTCACAGAGTCCCATCAAAGAATTTAAAGGCATTATCCAATGATTTTTCTAATACTTTCAAACCCAAATTTATTCCAAATAGTTTAATGTAAAATAATTAAAGATTTTACTCTTTGTGTTTACTTACCTACTCAGTCTTTTCATAGTTTTATGGGGCCCTGCTTTCATAAATTTCCATATCTGTAGGCAAAAAGTAGTGGAAAATCCAAAGCCTCTAAGTTACATACAGGAGGAGAATCAATCTGCCTTTCTGAATAGATTCTGTAACTGATAATATGACAAAATTCTATGACTAACAAATAGCAGCATAATTTCACCGCTGCTTCGTTCATTTTGAATTAACTACATGGTTTTATCTATTATGGGCTAACCTAGCACCCCTTTTCCAGGCCCCTCCCAGTACTAACAAGTTTTAGGTGTGAACTGAGGTATGTGCAACCATTGACAACATCAACTATTTTCAAGATTTTCTTTCAAATTACAATCAATAACTTAGATGGAGAGCTTTACCTTACCAAACACTCATGTAAGGCCCCCTGAAACCTAGATCTATTATATGATTGCAGAGATGGCAATGTGGCCTTTGAGCCTCAGATTTTACATGCTCATTTCCAGTTAAATGGATTTGGTTACAGATTTAAATAAAGAAACTAAAAAACTAAGGCAAATACATCCTCTATTTTGGGTAGTCAACTCAGTATGTCAGACTTTCAAGATAAGTTTCTGCAGGTTTGACCTTCATATAAATTTTAATTGCATTAAAACTGCAGGACAATTGAAGTTACCTTACCTCAAACAGTAAATACACACAGAAATAAAGTACTTTAAGAAAATGCAGGCCATGTCTTAGTTTATTTTGGCAAAAGAAAAAAAGAATTGTTAAAATAACAGCAAAACTTATGAGCCTTGCCAAAGATTGCTCTTTGAGTGAGAGTTTGTTTCTTTGGGAACATGTGTATATTTTCTTCATTGAAAGCATGGCAATAAATCATTTTACACTGAATTCATTTAGACATTTATGAAACAGTTCATTAACAAGACACTTTATCAGACTCAAAGAAATGAATATTTTTAGTACATTAGATTGATAATAGCACTTGACATTTGTAATAGCCCCTTTTCTGCCAGAATCTTCAACTGTGTTGCAAATATTTATTAAGCCTTACACCACATGTGGGAGGCAGTTACAGTATTTTATATTCCTTCAGGCTAATCCACTACAGAGAATTCCTGTCCCCAATGAGTGCTTGCTGAGAATGTTTAGACTATTATTGCTAAGCAAGACACAAGTGTGTTTTATCCTACTGTCTTTAAAAGTCACTTACCTCAATTATGTTAGCTTGTGAATTTCTGTTTGTCAGTCTTCCCTCCTATTCCTCAAAATTATCTGGTCATAAGCAACTTGGCACTGCCAAGCGACACGTGTGTGACAGAGACTGCAGTCACTTGTCTCATTATGTTTCCCTCACACATGAAATTTTGACTAGGAAGAAGTCATGAAAATGGAGAATCTGATTATATGGGCATTTGCCAAAGCTAAACACATAAGATAAGCCCCAGAAACCTTTGGGTTCAAACATAGAGAAAATTAATGTGACTATATACTTAGAAAATAGGTATTACCCAGTCTTTCTCTTTCAGCATATCCCCTCATATACTTGAAGCTAAATGATAAACTAAATAGAATGTAGATTCCCAAAGTCCTGCCAGGTGCAAACAGATACTAGCAAGAGTAAAAGGGCTCTACAAAGCATTTTGTCTCATGTACTAGAAATGTACTTGCTGGGGCTTGAGAACCAGTCCTTCAACCCTCCACAGGGAGCAATATTCCTGACAAAGATCCCTGAGGCTCATCTTGTGAAAAGAAACTGAAAGAAGAGAACAAACCTAATAAGAAGTACCAGTAGAAATAATCAGTGATGAACATTTCAATTCCCTAAACATAAAGACTCTTTTTCTAGGCTATAAAATACCAATTTTTAAACAATCACAGCTGCAACCTTGCTACAAATATCAACACTCTCTTTATAGGAAGCTGTGAAAAACCTCAGCCATCACCTTTCCTGCAGTAATACACTACTACCTCTAAGGAGAATAGGCAGCATCAATAGTCTCTAAGGATAAGGCTATAGATTATCCTACTGCTGGGTAAAACGCCTTTCTACAGTATGTAGGCAGATTCTAGCCTAAAACATGAGATTTTCAAAATCAGTTGATACCTGTTTATGAAACCATTTGGTACCCTAAAATCAAGATTGAGCTTTTCTGAGCTGTTCATCTCTTAACATCTTACAGCTGAACTAAGTAGTTACTAGTCCTTTTCCTTTCCATCATCCCTTATCTCACCCCTCTTCAGCATTTTCTGCAACTGCTCACTTGTCTGGTGTTGAAATTTAAAGGATCCTACAAACTTGCCATAGTCTTAAAATAACTCCAAAATAAAACGTATCCTAACTTTAAATATGCTTTTGTCAGTAAAAATAGAAAAACACTTAAGAAAGGAGGCTTGTGTAGGTTCCTTACCTTGTGTTCCAGTGTATTATGGGAACTGGGAGGCTGTAAGTTTCAGATGTTCCTAGCTAAGGCCTTTTGTGCTTGGGCTACAGATGAGGAAGGAAAGAAAGGAAGAAAGGGGCAAGCAAGTAAGTAAGTAAGTGTGGTAAGTACAAGACAGCTGCTCATAAATCTAGGTTGGGAGAGAGATTTATGTCTGTTAGAGAACTGAGGTTCTAAAGAGAGATACATAAAGGTAAGCAAGTGGATTTGATAGGTAAGAAATATTCATGAAAAGGGACATACGTGGCTTCATGTAATATCAAGGGACTCTTTGATCACTTAGTGTTCTTTGCAACCTTGTGTTTCAATTTACTTCAGAGATTTACGCAGTCTTACCGATACTGTTCAGTACTGCTAAATCTTTGAAAATAGGTGGATTGTCTTAAGAATCAGGGCCATAAAAGAATGCATAGTGATGTTACATGTACATCCTCAGTCATAGCTCAAAGGAGCTAAAATAATTTCCCTCTCCAAAGAGGTTTTATTATAATTAATGTTAAGGAAGCAATCTTAAGGAATGTTACTTTCATTTGCTTTAGTCTAAGCTATAGCTAGAGGTTGAGTTCAGTTCTTCACTTTCTCATTTATACACTTTTTACCTTAACTGTCCTATTTACAAGGTAGGAAACAATATGTTTCTCTCTGAGGACCAACTCACTAGTGCCTGATGATTGTTGCACCCAAGTCATTTGTTTTGGGATGCTGCATTTTAAGCAAGAAGAAAAGCTGATGCACAGCAGCATGTTAACTGGATTATTTTCATTCTTTAGAATAGCAAGTTGTGCACAGACATTATACATGCAAGTCAACTGCATAAGATGTGGGTAGGCTTGCCATAACTCAGCTTGAAATGGGAGCCTTTCTTTACTGTGTGGAAATGGTTACTTAGTGCTATTGTAATAAGAAGCATTTACCAGGTGAGATGTGTCTTATGGAAGGCTGATTTGTTATCTCTGTAAATTCACCTTTAACAGTCTCTTTAGCAGACAAGCATACAAAAGATTTGGGAAGAAGAGTTAAAAGGAAAAAGGTGAATTCTACAATTGAGGACTTGGAGAAACAAAGTTCACTGTATTCCTAACATAGCAGTTGATGCTACAGAAGAGTTAAAAGGCAAGCTGCTACAAGAAAATAGCTTTAATACACAACCCTCTATATTTTCTCCAGGTTAATTGCACTTGGTATTAGACCCATTGCACTTGAAGTATGATTTCCTATTCCGTAACCCATGATGAATACCTTTTACAATTCAAGAACCAACAAACCCTAAAATGCTCCTTGCTGTCGTGCAAGCTACTGTAATTTCCACCTTGACTTAACAAGCTATCCTGAACCTAAACCTCCCTTGCTAACTACTTGCTTAGACTGATGACAGGGACAGAGCTTGGAGGGAACAGCAGGGTAATGGGGTATGAGGCAAGAGGGGAAGCTTCGTGTAATGGCAAGAACCTGCCAATTTATAAGTGATGGTGGTCATTTCTAGCCCTGAAATGATGAATTTCTGTAGTAGTTTATTACCGCCTGTATCTGTACAACCCTTCCGTTATCACAGTTCTAGGTGGTTACTCTCAGTAAAGGTGAACAGCGGTCTTCTGCAGGAAAGAGCCATCTTCTAGTGTCTTGGGAAAGAGCAGGCTGATCTTGTTACCAGAAACTACATGCTGCTCAGAAAATGTTTATGCAGACATGCTTTCTGTGGCTTGAAGACCTTTCTGTGGTGCTCATATACTTTCCATTTTATTTCCCACCTGCTGTCTCTTCCCTGACATTTGGATTGCAGACCCTTGGGGACAAGAACCAATTCTGTTTTTTGGTGCTTACACCAGCTAATATAAGGGGGTCTAGTCTTTAATTAAGAGTCACAGGTGCTGCAGAAACATAGGTATATAAATACTTGGCCTGTTTCCTTTTTGGACATGTGACTGAATTCAGAGTTAGCAGTAGTACCTGATTACTTTGATCTAACAACAATTATGTGTAAATACATTAATTTTCAGACAGGAACAAAGGTGAATGAGCTGTAGTGTGAATGGGGGGGTTGAGCTACTCTTCCTGGAAGCACAATGAAAGGGAAGGATGGATGTGTCCCAGACTCTCCCCTCCTAGTAAGCAACAAAGAAGGTCCCCCAGAGCTTTCTCAAGTTAGCTTTTTCTCCATTCTCTTTGTGAAGGATCCAGTTCCTCTTTTCCCATCCACTTTCTTCTACTAAAATAAGGACATACAATTTGGCTGTTGTCTTCAATATCTGTTTTTAGAATAAACCCATTATTATATAAGCTCTAAACTTGAGAGCTGTTTCTTTAAACGTTTAACATGCTATATGTTGCAATTTCTTTCTAAATCTAGCTGCAGGTATTCAGATATGATGTGCAGAGTTCATTGCGGGTGAGGAAATGAAATCTTAGACATTTTAGGCCATAGAAAAGAATCAGTTCATCTTTGGAAATCTGGTTTGTGTTTAGACCAAAGTGGGGGGAGAAGTGAAAACAAAACCCCACAAAAATTTCTAACTTTATTCTGAGGATAAAAACCAGTCAAAGAGACTGGCTGGAGAGATGTACTTTATCACTCCATTTGCCCTAATCTGAAGCAAAATCATGACTTCCCTAAGAAACTCTTAGATTCAGACATTTATTCCTAAGATCCATTTTTTTTTTCTGAGCAGCAATGCCAGAATGCAGAGATTGCTAGGGTGGAAGAACTTCCACTTGGAAGAACAAGGCTCTGGTATGTAATGTAGATCTCCATGTGTACAGTTACACTGCATTTTTAACATCCCAGAATGGAAATCTTTACAGTCTAGCTTGACAGATAAAGTTAGAAGCTCTATCCCAGAAACATAAGTAAAACAGTAGAAGGCTTAACAAAAATGTTAATGCAGGGGATCAGAATAGCAGGGCCAGTGCTGGAGGGATGCACTGGAGATACAGCTCTGAGACTAGCCATCAGGAGCAATTTTGCAGCATCAAATAACTGCAGTGAAATATTCTCCTGTAGGATCCCCAGGGTGTATCTGCAATAGCAAACAGTTTAGCACTACAAGAGGTGTTCAAGAGCAAAGCAGTACAGTTCAAGGACCTGTCATCCCTAGTGATCATTTGTGTCACCCAGGGCTAGACTGGTAATCTTATTTCGAAGTCTGATTTTATAAACTGGAGTTTGGGATATTGCATTCATGATCTTTGCCTGACTGGTAGGTTTGCTGGTGTGCAGCTTCCACATGGGTTTCTCTGGGAAAGGTTCAGCTCAGGGAGCTGCAAAGCACAATCTAAAGCACTTCAAAAGTAGACGCCAAGGAGCTTTGTGTCAGAAAAGCACTGACACTACACAATAAATTGCTAAGGAAGATGCACTCTCATTCTTGTAGTTGTTTCAGTTCTTTTCTTGGCACATTGTAGGAAAAGTATTTTATTTCATGTGGTTTAGGGCTGTGTGGGGGGCCATTTAGTTGATGTGGTAGCTGAAACTGCAGCTATTTTCTCAAAAGCCTTTTAAATGTTGCTTGCTGCATGCAGTATCCTTGCTGTTTTGACTGATCCTCTGGAGCTGTGTCAGCTTCTTTTAAGCTGGTTTACTGGTTCTCCCACTCAGGCGCTCACAGTCCCAGGAAAAATATTTCTCACTTCCGTATGTGTGAAAGGATAAAACCCTAGCCAGGTCTCGACAGTGTCCAACCTCACATCAGGATAATATAACAGCCTGTATTGGCTTATAATTACAATTCTGCGTTGGAGGTTAAGATGCAATTGTGTATTAAATCCCTCAGAATGAGTGCAAATGCTAGCAAACTTCTAAAGACTGAGGTGATAAAAAGCTGAGGAAACATGATCATACCACTATGATAGAAAAGCTTATTTGGAAGAAACAAATAATATTTGTTAATACTGCTTTCCAGAACTGCACACTCAGTATTTGATGCATTTGGCTACAGTACCTTGCCAGACTTGGACCTCATTTAGCATTATGAGTGGCTACTTCATTCCTTTGATGTTAAATTCATTTGTCATATTTGCTTATCTTAGAAAGTAGCATGGACTAAACAGAAGACTGATTTTTGTTTCTGAACAATGATTTATGCAGCGATGAACTGTGCTTCTTTAGTTATTCGGGTGTTTGCTGGGTAACTCTGACGTGTCAGCCTCCTGTTCTGCTTATGGCTGCAGATCTGTACTGCCACATTACACTCAGATCAGCAAATGCTGCTGTAGTATCACAGGATTAGTCAAAGGAAATATTCACAACTGCTCATTACTTTGTAGATTCCCAAGCTGCTATTTATTATGCAGGGATGGGTTACCTGTAACTGCCAGAACAGGGACATGGAGATATGGGATGCACACACAGTTGAGTGTCAAAAGCTTTTGGGCTGTGGCAGTGTCCAGCCAGTTGCTGGGTGGCCAGATGGCTGCTGCTGTGCTGATGAGTCCACATGTCCAATTTGAGAGCTGCTGACTGAAATCCACTCTTGCTTTTAGCCACCTTGACAAAGTTTTCATAATTTCACGCTTCGTCTGATTCCTGACTGGACTTGTTACCACATTCTCAAGCAAGACATTCAATGTTTTTTTATTTTGTCATGGTCTTTTTAAGAGCTGTAGCTCTGAACATGCACTTTATTGTGCTGACTGCAGTACAAGGAGACTAAAGGAAATTGCCTATACCTCAAACAATTTATAGATTACCTATAAAATGAGATGCCCCTTGAGTCTGTATATAATATGAAAATGCAATTGCAAGTCTACGGGTCAGGGATTAAAAAGGATGTTTTTTCTTATACACCTATTCCATGTAACTTATCTCCACAAAAAGAACTTATATATCTTTAGGTACAGTTTATTCTGCTAGTACAAGTTTTTGACTGTGTCCCTGTATAAGCACCAATTACTTTCATATCCCCTGCTTGACATTTGAAAATCTTAATCTATAAAGTTAATAATAACAACAGCCACTCTACAAGGCTTAACTGAATTCTGGTTGTAGATGCTACAGGTAATAGGAAGGATGGGAAGAGCCAAATATAACGCATTCCGTTCTAGCTTTAGCCACTTGTTCCCTCTCTAGTCCTTCCCTCCCTCTCCCTGATATCTCCTATGTTTCGTTGAGCCCATCTGGAAGACTGGGTCGGTTGTATGTGATCAAAAGGCAGATTTTTCTCAGGTACAGGGAGATCAGAGGAGTTCTTGTTGAATAGGCTTGACAACATGCGATAGTGCTATGAAGCTCAGACATAAAATGCTTGTTTCAGTCTGCCTGTGCTCCACCTTGGCTCAATTGCATTCATAATTCCCTGATTTGACTGATGAATGCTGTCTTAAGGCCAGAGCCTGCTGCTTTGAACCAAATGCCATTGCACAAATGAAATCTGTAAGACTCTGATGGGCTGTTTACTCCAGCAGTTCCCTCCTACCTACCTGTAGGAAGAGATACAACATTTCAGTTTTGGTATGTTTAGGGAAGGAGGGTCAATCTGTACCTAAGGTGATACCGTGCATTTGCATTATGCAAGTGGCTGGAAACTTGTTTAAATGAGGCTACCCCACAAACTTTTGCTTCCATAGCTGAAAGCTTTCCTAGGAAACCATCCTCTTTTATGTCCAGTGCTTGACAGTGCTGGTTCTTGCATTTCAGATTGGAAGGTGAGAAGAGGGAGATCTCAGTCACTTTTTAAAAAATATAGTTTGAAATTCCAGGGCAGGATGTTTTTAACGACATTCCTTGCTAGGGCTAAGCAGATCCCAAGATCAAAGTTATCTAGCCACCCATGTCTTTTTATTAGCAAACTATAACCACTTTAATTCTTCCCTGAGCATTGATTAGATGTGGTGTAAACTGCAGTCACAGCCTCCTGCCTTGTAAACACTGGCAGAAAGTGCAATCTTAAAATTCACATAGGATTTTTCTCTAGGACTCTGCAAGATGAACTGAAGATTGGCAGGCCATATACTCAACAATATGCAAATTATGACTTTGCAAGCCAAGATAGCTACTTTTAAGCAGAAATACAGACTAAACTTCAAGCAGATCTTTATATCCAGATCTCAGTACCCCCAGTGACTCCCAATTAGGTCTGGAAATAGATGACCAGATGTTGCATTTGCAAATGCTGGAAGCTGACAGCTGCTGGGCATTTTGAAAAGCTGCTCTGATATAATTTGAGAACTGTTTCTTCACTCACTTCTACCTACCAAGAGTGTTTTTTTTGTTATTGTTTTTTCTTTTCATGGGCTCTGTTTATCACTTACTTCATTGATAGCTGAGACTTAAAGTAGTGCAGAGAATTCAGAAATAAAATTGTCACATGAATGCTGCTTTTCAGCGTAGCAAAGAAAACAAATATCTAGAACATCTTGTTTTGAAAGATGAAAAACATTTTTAAAGGACTCATTTAAAAAGAAGGCTAAACATTACTGAGAAAATAAATGAAATCAGTTGCTTGTTGCACAATTCACCTCCGGAACTGGGATACAATTAAAGCTTAGTTTTTAGTATTTGGACTAGATTAACCATTTAAATCAGTGGAACTCTATGACTAAATATTTCAGCTTTAGAAATCTGTGTTTTGATTCAGTTAGGTTTTTAAAATTCTAGGTTTATGAGATCTGGGAAACTGGTTCCTTAAGTGACATGCAGAGATGTAAAAGCAGTTAATATGTCCTCCCAGCAATAATGAAATCCAAAAGTGATGTGAATATATTTTCAAAGAGTTCAGGGGGAAATAGACATTCTTTTGTCCTGTTAATGAGACCACTCCCTGGTCCACATTTGCAGAGTACATGTAAGGTCAGGCAGATTCCTATTTACTAAGCAGAATAAAATGTGCAGTTAAGTAAATTAAATCTGTAAGTGAATTTTTATACTGCCTGCATACACAATATGAAGTTAATTTATATAATAAAAGATTCATGCCTAGCCAAGTCAGCATTTGTCATATGTGGTTTTCGTCTCAGTTGCCTGCATCAGGAGAAAAGCCATACATTGTGGCTCTTATTTTTCCAAGGATTCGTCAATGCACTCTGAAATCTCTTACACTAAAGGCCGAAGGAGATTGTGGAGAGGTAATTGCAGTACATTGCCACTAAAATAATGAGCTGAGCATTCCTGGCAGTTGGGTTCATGAGCTTTTCATCGCCTTTGAGATTGGGAGGGGGAGTGAGAAATATAGAGGCAAAGTACGATTCCCACAATGGCTACTCACAGTTATGACAAACTCTGTTGATTACACACATGTTGTGCCTGTGTTATAGGGTTGTTGATGCTTCTCTGATGTTAGCTTAATCTTTCAACCAGGCTAAGCTCAGGGGCTGTGGGAGTCTGTGTTGTGCAACCAGAGTGCATTTGGCTGCACCCTGCAAAAGCAGTGCTTTCACTTCTCATTGCTGTATGTGCACAGTGTCTCTGGTAAAATGGGCAGGAGAAAGAGGACTTCAGAGCAGAATAAACCCTGACTTCAGTTTTTATGTTGTGCTTTCTTCAGATGAAATTGTTGTTGTGTTCAACAGTTAGCTGCTTGTAATGTTTTAAATACTATGCTTTAAGGTAAAGTACATTTTATTGAAAAGGAAAGAAATACAGACACTTAAAAACTATCCTCTTGTGATTCCAAATCTTCTAGAAGATCAATTTCTGAAGGCATAAGTTTGCTTGCCATTTTCGTGCTACACGCAAATTTCACGTAATGGCATTTATATGGACTTTTCCTTCAAACACAAAGATATAAGTTATGTAACTAAATTACTTGGATCACTAAAACCTGCCAGTTAGGATGATTCACAAAGATTAGTCTAGTGCTTCAAAACACCAAGCAGCCAATTAAAATTTTAATTTGCCTATAAACTGCTGCAAAATTAAAATTTAGCAATCCTAATTCTGCGGACAGTTCGACCAGAAAATAATGAAACAATAAAGAGTTTGTCATGACCATCATTATGTTAAACCAAACAAACAAGAAGTTCTGTTTAGCAGCATTTTTTCCAGCATCCCTCACAAAGTAGGGGAAAAAATGCAGGACCGTAAGCTTAAGCAGTAATTAGCTTAACAGATGCCTGAAGGAAATACGCTGGGCCAATTATCAGTACCTTCATTCCAGTGAAAAGAACATTCCTTTAATATTGAAGCAAAACAGACTGTGTCTATTTACTGGAAGCATATCAATGCATCATATTTTAGCTAAACAGGGAAAAGTATGTTTTCTACTAATGTAAATAAATTCCACTCCTCTGGTTAGGTAAGGTCATGAAAATAAATCCTTATGTAATGTTGGAAGTGATGGAGATTGGGTCTGGATTAGAAGTGGACTGAAAATACTGACTGAACTCCATGGAAAATACCGAGGTTTCAGTATTTCAACTAGATGCAGAATGAAAATGAATTAGTCTCCTTAAAAAAATAAATAAGTAAATTAAAAAGTAAGCCCTGCCTCAATGTGAAACATTGTCTGATGGGTAGGTCACTCTTCAGAGGTGACAGATTTTAGAGTCAAGTCATGAATAAGTTCCTAAAAATTAACTAAGGTTGCATGTGTCTAAAATATGAAAGAAGGACTCCCTCAGCCTACTTTGTGTAAGTCTGTACAGATGCACAACTTCTACACAGTGAATTCCATGCTGTTTATTAAGCATAAAACCACACCAAGTTTGCTTTGAATGTAAAGGCTTTAGCATTTAAGTGACATCAGGAGTCTATTTTTTGCAGCAGTATTTTTATCTTAATGACAAGTACATGTTTCTGATCATGCCTGAAATACCAGTGTAGCTGGCTTTGGTGGCATGTCTTCCTTGGAGTGATATGAAATGACATGATTATGGCTGTGTTTCAGCTCCCCATGTCGGGATGGGGCTAAGCACCAGAAGACCTTTCAAGAATTTTACTGAGGTGTGGGAAGGTGTGGGCTTGCATTAAGTGGTGGAAGAGATGGCTCACTTCAGGCATGAAGCTGGCCCAGAGAGGGCAGGAGCTCCCTGGATTTTACCATGGCTTCACCATTCATACAATGGAGGTCTCTGAGGGTTTGCTGTAGCAAGCTGAGACACTTTCCCAGTGTATATTCTGGTTTTTTGCTAACTCTTAACACACTGCAGAGCTCTGGTGAGGTCCTGCCCTTGTGCACTAGTCTTTAGTGTGGATTGCTCTGGTCACCCCAAGCTCACAGATCTGGGCTGGTGGAAGTTTATGCTGAACAGCGCGGGAAAGTAAAAGTCTTTCGCAAGATGATGATGTAGTGTGGGGTTTTTGTGTTTGGTTTTTTTTCCCCTCTCAGTGCATAGCCACTAAGTGTTCTCATTTTATTGGGATTGTCTTTGTAATGAATAGTTTTTGCTTTCTTTTTTCATAGAATATTACTCTCTTAAATCTCCATCGTGCTCCCCACTGCCCATGAACATTCCTATTACAGAATTTTCTGTTTAGATCCCCAACAGATAAAAAATGTGGGAGTTACACTACCTACAAGTTTATGTATTCTGCAATGGTGCAATGTTAGTTCTTACAGACATATTACATGTTTTCTACATGGTAAAGAGAAAGTATCTAAACCTATTTTACTAGTGGGTGGCTCTGAAGGAAAACGTCCCCATGAGTTTTCTGAAACCTTGCAATGGACTTAATTTATTTTTTTTTTCCTAATAACTAATTGTTGAATTAAGCTATTCTTGATTTTTCTACAGCAGTTACTTCCAGTCACATTTAACTGGGAGAACTGTTTTTGTTGGCTCAGTCTGGATTTCAGCTGTTACTTGTGCTTTTCTTTGTAATGATCTCTAATTTGCACGCATTTGGGAGCCCTTACCAAAAGTCATTCCCTTGCTTATTGAAATCCACTGTGTATTTTTTCCACTGAGTTGACAGTGACTTACCTCCTTCATTGCAAAAGCATATTTTAATTCTGACTTTGAAATCTCACTGCACAGATCAAAATCAATTTCAGCTTCTGTGGTAGTTGGCCTATGTAAGAATAAAATGGCATATGATGGTGGGAGAATATGGGCTAAAGAAAAATAATGATGCTATTCCCTTGTAAAATACTCTGATCTGGTTTTCAAACTGGGGTGGAATTGATTGGAATGGAAACACTTTTTAAAAATATTTCTCTCTCATTTTCCCCTCTTTCCTGCTTAAAAGGAAAAACCCTAAGGAAATTGAGGAAAAAGGGAAGATTTTATAGGGAAACACTGCCTTTTTATTTCAAAACACTTTCCAAAGGCTGAGACTTGCACATGGTTTAGAAACATTGTATGCCTCCCTCAATTTTTGACCAACACTGAGAATATGTTTTCATTGCCTTGTTTAACAGAGCAAATAAGTGTCTTCCTCTGGTGCAAAGAGCAGTGTGTGGAACTATGCCAGGAATTACTTGCTTCTCTTTTCTAAACAATGCTTTTTCTTTTTTCCTTCTTTTTTCTTTTCTACTTTTTTTCCCTGAACAGAAGTTTGAAGGGAGGTAACTCCACTTCTGTTGGTGGGAAAGATTTCTTGATTATTTTTCTGCCTTTTCATCCTGCTGAGTGTGAACTTCCTGCTCCTGCCATGAAACTGTGAGTAGGGACCCTCTCCTGTTGCTGTTTCCCTTGCTTTTAACATATTGACTAGAGATTGTAAAATTCAGTTTGTAGCTCCCAGATCTTTGCAGTGATCTCCTTTTTGCCTTTGAGCCATCCTTCATCCCTTTGGCATATATTATCTTTGCAGAGTTACATATGCTGCTTATCTCTCTGGGAATCCCTTTAGGTATGATGGAGACTAATTCTAGGTGGACATAAGTGTTCGAGTCCAGCTGTAGTGGAGTCATGCAGAGCTGCTGCCCTTAGTAAACAGCATCTTCCTTTCTTTGGAAGGAAAAAAAACCCAACCAACTGTTCTGAGAAGCTTCTGCTGCTGCCTTGGTGTCCCTTTCATCAGAGAATAAACAAAATTTGTTCTGGATTTGTGAAGCCTGTTGCTCTTTTAAGTTGTTTCTGCACACCAAGACTTCTTGCCCGAGGTCCAAGAATTAAACAAGTTTTTATTCGGTGGTTAATCCTTGATAAAAGCTCTTCCAAATGATTGCTGAAAACTAGATAGGCCAAAGGCTGCAGTCCATCTGGAAGTGACTCAGTATGTCACTCAGAAATTACCTTGTAGGCAGAAAACCCTCCCAGGATCAATGTTGTGTGGTGGCTGAGGAGTAAATACCACTGAGTTAGTTACAGCAGGATTCAGCTGTAAAATGAGTTAGTCTAAAACACTGTGTTGTATTCAATCTTAGTTATGGAAAAATGTTGTATGAACAGGACAAATCCATCTTTATTTGTTTCAGCAAAGATCTTTGGTTTTGTTCCATATGCCTCTTTCAGGTACAGTACTTTTTTCCCCATGTAGATGTATTTTTAGCCGACAGTTCCACTCTCATCTGTTCCTAGTAGACTTCGTTCTCTGGTTCTTATTTGAGTTGCACGGATTGTATAGACAATCTAAAGGAAGGAGATATATCAGTGTATCTGTTGATGAGTGATAGAATAAGGGGGATTTCTTCTTTTCACTTCAACTGTGATTTTGGAATATCAACAATATAAATTCTAATTGGCTCCCCCGTGAGACAAGGTGAAGAAAGAGCAAGAGCTGTAACTGTTTCCTGCAGTCCCAGGAGCCAGGTGTGCAGGAGGTGGAAGGTCTGTTTCAGAACCAGGTAATAATTTTAATGTTACAAGACTAGATGCATTTGGGGAGTCAGTTTGACAATTCATTCCTTGCTCATTTCCTGGGGTGAAGCTGAGACTTGCGTTCTCCTTAGTTATGGTGGATTTCAGCTCAGTTCATCACCAAGTCAAATAATAAAAAAGTGACAGTTTGCAGAACTCTTTAGCATCCAAATCACTTTTTTGAGAATAAACCTTGTTGATGTCTCCTCAAGAAAAAGAGACTTGGAGGAAAATAAATGTGCTGGGAAATTTTTGCAAAATACTGTTTGATCTTCCAACCAATTCCCTATAGGCCTTTCTTTATGATTCTGAGTCAGGTTGTGCCTGCTAGAAAACTCCTGGGTTGTGCCAAAGACTGTTATTCCTTCCTCAGAACTGTTGCTGTCATTTCAGGGTGAGTAGGAAACTTTTGAAATTTGTATGACTTTGATATCACTGATTATCAGGTGGAAGGATTCTGTTCTGTCTTTTTGGTGTTTCCTGGGTTCATGCTGCTACACAGGCTATCATATTCTTACCAAAGATAATGTGGCGATCAGAACTCTATCTTAACCATGGAATGTTATCCAGGCAATTAAAAGGAGGGGGAAGAGGGGAAAGCTACTTACTAATATTCTAGTAAGCAGACCAATTACTGCCTGTTTAAACTCAGGGCTGCAATTTTAGTCAAATAAAAGGCAATAGGTAGCTTGTCTTGCCACACAAAATCAATTGCAATATGTATATATAGAGAGTTATTTATATTATAGTTGTTCTGGAAAAAGTACAATGATTCGGTAAGATATTTATTGCCCTGTTATTCGACTTTGTGTACACATAATCCCCATTATCATTAACTGACATATAATTATGTTCAATAAAGAGGAGATTCCCAAGGAAAGTAATATAATTTCTGTGTTTTTCATTGAACTTTAAGGTGTTGTTTTTTTAACAAGATAGATTTTATTAAGACAGATAAATTTTCTTTGCATGTGTAACCAACAGGTTTGAGTAATTGAGTCATTCTTCACCACTGTACTCTCAGATCACTCTTTCTGAAATTGCTGAAAATGGGACTTTCTATCTTGAATGACTGAGAAGGAAGAAGCTATGAGAGTGTGAAAGTCATTATCAGCTCAGAGGAGGTCCACAGTTCTGCTCAGAAAAGGGCAGCAGGTATTAAACACAATCTTTTCATATTCAGCAAATAGTGAAATAACGTGTTCAACTTTCTTTGAGTCCTATTAAGAGGAACTGTTTTTTCTACTATATACCTTTTCCCCACTGCATGGGGTACCTGGAAAGCCCTATGCCCTTACTACACCTACTCCACTTATTTGCCTGAAGCAAAAATCACATGTAAAGAACCCACTGAAAAGGTACAAAAGTAATCCTGGCAGCCAAACTGGTCCTTTTCAACAGTTTTTGTTGTTTTTTCCCCCCCCTTATTAACAGTAAAATTTTCCATGCTGTGGTAATGAAGATTTGAATGCATGGATAGTTTATAAAGCAGTACCTAATTCTGACTTGTCTGGTCAAATGTAAGAGTCTGTGAGAAACTGGATTAACCTTTCTCAGCTTCCCTTATAGATCCACAGTTCTTACAGTTGGGAAAAATTAATAATGTGATATTAGTGAGCATGCCTTAAATCAATAGATAGGATTTTTTCAAGACTTTTTTAAGGCTGAAATATGACTGACTACCTGGTATGATTTAGCCAGTAAAATGTGTCTTTTTCGGGGGGAATGTTATTCATAGGAGGCAGACATGCTGTATAAGTATTCATATTTTCTTTACAGTACATGTTTTGGTGGAAGAACTCATAAAATGAGATGATTTGTGTTAGACATTTGATAAGTCCTTGGTGTCCTGGTTTCCCAGGAACAGACCCATGTTTCAGCCATGCAGGCAGGCCATGAGTAGCCCTGAGTCAGCTGGGAGATCCAGTCAAGGCAGCTGACTCATAGGTGTGTCCCATACCACTTCATCATGCTCATTATAAAAGGAGGGAGTGCAGGGAGGGTGGAGCACCTCTTTCTGGTGCTCTTTTCTCCCAGCTTTCTGCTCCTGAGTACCTGGCTGATTATCAGCTTGTACACTTTCTGTTGGTGATGGTATTAGTTTTGTTATTTCACTAAATCTGTTTCTACTTCAATCCATGGGGTTTCTCCCTTTTTCCTCTGATTCCCTTTCTCAGCTGGGGAGGGGTCATTGGGTGGTAGAACAACTGCCACAGTTTAGCCCCAGGTACAGGCTAAATACAGACACTTGGGAATGTTGCTCCTGTTTTGGTCCTCTAGCACAGGAAAGACTCTTCTTTCCCATCCTTTCAAAATGTCAAAGATTATGTTCTTCGCAGTGGAAAGAGACAGCAAGGATGATATTAGAAAGTGCTCCAGGACAGTTTGTAAGTCTGCCCAAAGTTGTCTTCAACTTGATCTGGGAAAGAGGTAACCATTCCTCCTCTGCTCCTTAGTATTACCCACATGGGAAGTAAAAGACACGGGAGTAATGCACAAACTGCCCTGTTACCTTTGTGTCGAGGAAATAGCAGCAGAGGTAGGAAAATCTTACCTCCTCCTCTCTACTGCAGCTGCTGTATTTATTTGCCTGGCACTGCTTCCCTCTCGTTTAGGGCAAGTACAGGGAGGCAGTGTACCTCAGTGTCCCTGTTCAACTGCTGTCTCACTCAAAAGTGAAAGCTGCCCTCCTGCCAGCTGACAGTAGTGAGAAGGTGATGAGCAGGAGCCAACACCACTGAACACTTCCTACCTATCCTGGAAATGCCTGTGTCCAGCTTTGCACAGAAAATGAAGTGTTAGTGATTCTCTCTTTACTCAAATATCTAGTTCTTGTTCAAGTTGCTTTTAACTTTTTTTCCATAGTTTAATCTTTGGTATGAAAATTTTTGAGGATGTTAATTTTCAAGCTTAGCAAAAACTGGTTTGTCAATTAATATAAAAGGAGTCAATTGTGTGAAAATGTCACTTCCTAAGATACCAGTCTCTACCTCTGCCCAGGATGTGGCCTGTAAAATTAAAATCCTATTGTAGCTTTGCTTCTGGCTGCTCAGGTGAGGTAAGGCTTGGATATGTCCTTCAGTCCTTGCTTCCCCACACTGCTGTTCAAAGTAATTTCAGCATACTGGGAAGATGTGTTTTCCATTGGCAGTCCAGTGTCCCTGCATCAGAGAACTGCCAAACATCATGTTCAAATGATATGGTACTCTGCTTTTCCCTCTATATCTGTAGCAATTCCTTGTTGGGTAAAAGGAGAGCTGCACATGTTACCTCTCTCATAGTGTTGCAGATTTTCCCTTCCAGATCCAACTCTATCAAAACTACAAGCAATACTTCTTATATAGACATATTCCACTGCCCAACCTCCCATCCTGTTGTGTGTCCAGACAGCAATGGAGCTGATGAAGGGTCTGGAGCACAAGTCTTACAAGGAGCAGCTGAAGAAGCTGGGGTTGTTTAGCCTGGAGAAAAGGAGCTGGATGGGAGACCTCATAGCTCTCTACAGCTACCTGAAGGGTGGTGATCAGGATCTTCTCCCAAGTAACAAGCAATAGGACAAGAGGAAATGGCCTCCAGTTGTGCCAGGAGAGGTTTAGACTGGATATAAGGAAAAATTTCTTCACTGAAAGGGTTGTCAAGCATTGGAACAGGCTGCCTGGGGAAGTGGCTGATTCACCATCCCTGGCGGTATTTAAAAGATGTGTAGATGTGGTCCTTAGGGCTATGGTTTAGTGGTGGACTTGTCAGTGCTAACAGTTGGAATCGATGATCTCAGACACCTTTTCCAACCTAAATGATTCTGTGATTCTGTGAAATATTCTTGCGTGCCACTTTGACCTTCTGAAGGGTAATTTGCAAGTGCTTGTAAGCACGAGTTCAAAGTGAGACTATTTGTGAAAATGTGTTTTCCTGGAGTGGCTGCTGGGCTGCACCTTTGCCTTTCTCTGCTGTTGCCCTCACTTGGCTGTGAATATCTGTATCCAGAAAGACAGCTGTAGGCTCTTAAAAAAAATTAGTTTTCTAAAGATGTTCATCCCAAGTGGATTTTTTCTTTTTTTTTTCTGAGCTCATTAGGTAAAAAGTAGAAAAAGACTGATGATTTGAAAACTAAATGTAAGCTGGTGAGCTGTCAGCAGCAGGTGTGCTATGTACACATGTATAAACCAGGGGTCGTTCTTACAAATTCTGTTTCTCCCTGTTAAATCTTGCATTCATATTCAATTTCCATTGTTAACTTTCAAACCTTTTTGGCTGCAGAAAGAGAACATTTTCCTGCTGATTTAATGCTGGAGCAGTGAAGACTGCTGTGTGTAGCACTGCAAGCCTCTGCTGTGCACCCCAGCCAATCTGTCTTTCTACCTTTGGGATATTTATTTTCTCACTTTTGACAGATTCTTTTATCACATGTTTCTAAATACATGCCTTTTGTGGAAGTTTAGGTTGCAAAAGTACACCTTTTTGTTTAGTTTTTCTCTTGAAAAGTAAAGAGTAAACTTCATCCAGGAGTAGCTGCTGCCATATTGCAATAGGATGAGCCTTCAGGATTCTAACTGGTACCTTCTTCAGGTGGAAACGGGAAAGAAATGGTCTCTTTTACAAGTGTTAAAATAGTTTCACTGTTAAAAAGAATGAAGTGTGATGCCAATCTTATTCTGCATAAAATGAAAATTCAACAGAAATGAGAATTAAAAACCAGGGACTTTTCCTGTGCTTTGCTTATATTTTTTTTTTCTTTTTTTGCCTATTTGGATTTTTTTAACATTTAAAATGCTAGAAATAATCTCTAACATTTCCACATATAATGTTTATGCAGGTGCACAAGATCAAAGCAAAAGGGACACATTTTTTCAGAGTTTTAAAATCTCGTCGCATCTTTTTTTTCCCTCTGAGGTTAAGAGTTTGTTTCTGAAAACAGCCACTAGAAATATGAAAGCTGGGTGTGATTGGATCCCTTTTTGCCAAAAATAAAATTTCAAGAACATGCTGCTTCAGCCAAATCTTGAAACCCTGTGCGTGTGAGTTGATGATTTTGAGAGATTTCTGTCAATGAGATTTGAGAGGCCAAGGGCTTGGTGTTCCCTTCTGCCTAGCAAGAGATTTTTCCAATTGGAAAAATCTTTTGTGTTTTAGAAAATGGGTGTTTCTAACGTAGTTAACTGGAAACATTTGAATGAGAGTTTGGAAGACAACTGTTCCAGTGTGGGACAAGACCACACTGATACTCTAAACTGTCATAATTTGGGCTGCCTGGAGCTTTTTGTGAACTTCTAAACATTTTGGCTTTCCTGTATTTTTTTTTTTTCAGAACTCTTTTTGTATCATTTTGCACAGACCTTCTCTTGGTAAGTTGGTGAAGTTTCAGAGCAGTAAATGAAAGAAGATAAGGCTGAGTGAAAAACAGACTGTTCTAAATGCATTAGTTTTGGTTTATTGATTAATGAGCACAACAAAAAGAACTACAAAACAGACTGAGAATGGTAAACGTATTTATGTTTAAGTCAAATATTTGAAAGTTGTTTTACCCCAGTAGAGAAAGTCTTTCTTCTAACATATAACTAATCCTTTGAAAAGTGCTAGAAGGACTTTTCACAAGAAGAAAATTGCTGAGATTTGAATGGCAAATATTTACTGCAACCATTGTTTTCCTGAAATATATGTTAAGATAGTTTCAAATTTTGACTGTTCCTATTTATTTCCAGGTATGTCACATCAGCCTACCTCTCCCCCTACCAAGTCTAAACAGTGCTAAATATGTTTTTTCACCAAACATGTATGTTTAGCTGTCATAGGTTATTGAGATTAGAAAACCCAAGGGGTGTGGTTGCTGAAACTCAAACAATTACGAATTAGCTTATAGCGGCCAGTGAGAAAAAGACAATTGTAAAACATTTTTCAGAACTAATGATACTTTATTTATTTTCATATAATCCTTTTCTGTCACAATTCACGTTTACTACATCTGTTCCATTTAACTACAAGTAAAACCTGATAAGATACTATTCTGCTGGGTTTTCCCTTTTTTTGCCAGTGGGCTAGGTATGGCTGATGATTAGTTCTATCTGAGCCCAACAATTTCAGTAATGTGGATTCCAGGGATCTCATCTTAATTTTCATGATAAATGAATAAGATAGCTAATTTAATCAAGGCAACTGGACTATGTGACATGGGAGCTGAAGTGAGCTTGCTGCATCTAGTTTTATTTTGTCAAAATCAATGGGCAGTCATGAAACAAGTGGGAGATATTAATTTAATGAATCCCTTACTAGGGAACAGGTGATTGATTATGTGTTATTTTAGCTACTACTGTTTACAGCCCAGTGGTATTTACTTAACCAGTGATTGAGGTTTAATGTGCTGTTACCCTGAAGAACAAAGCTCACTGGGGTAGAAACTAATATTCCAGAGGAGGAATGGGGATGTAAACATTCAGCCCCCAGTGACGTTCAGGCTGTGTTTTCTTGAGGATTTTGGCTTGGAGCAGGAAGGTGTTTTGGCAAAGTGGCTGCTCCACCTTGGAGGCAATATTGAACCAGGATGCCAGCAAGGGCCAAGAGCAATTTCTAGACCACATAGAGGCCAGTAGCCACCAAATCTTACCAGACTTGAATCACTAGGAGAGAAGGGGAGGTACCCAAGGAAACATGGGGTTTGTGAAGAAAAAGGTATGAATGGCAATTTGCAAGGTGGAGAGCAGATATGGTATCAATGCAGGCTGTGTTTATTTCACAGGCTGGATTTATGTGATAAGCCTTTTGCTAATGCCTTCCCACTACCTGCCCACCTACAGCTTTTGTGACATGAAATCTTCATTTTTCCCTACTGAAGACACAGTCCACAAACCATTCAGATAATGATCAAAAGAACAAGTAAAAATGTGTCAGCAATTTAAGTGTTTTTTCAGTGTTGATATCAGGAGCAGTAAAGGCTCTTTTATGTACATTATGGCGTTAATCCAGCTTCCCAGCCCATACCGTAATTATATTTTTCTTATAACTGAGTCTATTACATAATTGCATTTAAATCATAAAGATAAATCCAAAACAACTGTGTATTTAACCTATAACAGGATGCGATTTACAATATGAATAGTTCTGCAATTAAAGAGGCAACAGTTACACTCTGTATAAACAGACTTTTTTGGATACTGAGAAAGTATAATTTAAATGGGTTATCATTTTATCATTATGCCCTTAATTTTCAGGAACTTTGAAATGTCTGTTAGCCAGGTCTGGCAGAAACGGATGTGAATGTTAAAGTCCTGTTCTCAGTGGCAGTGCAGCAGCTTTTGGGCTCCTGCTCCAGATTTTCTCTGTTCCTTTCAGCAATACCTGTACTATGCCTGAAGCAGCTGTGCCATAATCCAGTGAAAACAGAGAACAGCCTCAGCTGCTTCACAGATCTTTTAGCCCACTGCTAATTATCCATTAAAGGTAGCAATACAACTACTTCTCAGCATGTAGTGATTTTTCAGACCTATTTGACTTAAACTGACACTTATTTAAGGAAGATAAAATCTACTGGTAATTCATCTTCTGGGTGTAATTGGTAATCTGCTGCTGTATCCCAGCTATGGAGTTGAAATATCTTTAATTGTTATTTTTTATCTACTGTCCTCCAGATCCAAACTAGATGGCTGATAGACTGGTCAAACTAACAGAAAATTGTTCACAGATGCTTAACCAGATTAAAAACCAGCATATTTGAACCCAAATAAGCATTGAAAAGTCATTGAATTATTATATTATTATCTAATTATATCTAAAGCATAACCTATTCCTTTTTAGAGGAAGGAGATACATAATAGATTCATTGTAAAAATATTTTATGAACCTATCTGTAATTTCTTGGGTGCAAGACCACTGATAATTTAGAGACATTTTCACTTTCATTAGCAACATTTTAGAGGAATTAAAGCCTGGTGTTAGTCTCTTCTTTTTTTATTGTTGCTTTGCAAATGCACACATGTTAATGTTTGAAGTGGAGGAGACTTAATTCTGTTAAACTAAGAAATTTTAGTTTTTAGTTTCTCTCTAATTATCTTATTTGCAACTTGATCTCTGCTTGTCAGGGTTAACATTTTTCTTTGTCTTTTCACATCATCCCCCAAGAATATTTTCTCCTTAAGCTTTTAAAATCCTTTAGTACTTCAAATATAAATGCAGTCACTGATAATGGAAAATGTAGATTTCCAACATGCATAACAGCCAGCTGTTTGCTTGCAAAGGTACACTGAGTTAAGGGTATTGATGTTAACAGTCAAATACCAACAGTTAAAAGCATTCTCATTAAGAACTAAAAATGATTGACTGAGAGATGGAGATACCAAGTGTTTACTGGAATGTGTGAAGGTTTATTAACATTGGCACGGGGATGCTCCTATTTGTCTAGACACTTACAAAATCTAGTGTGTCTGGACTGTGATTTGTGGGAACCTTTCCCCTTTGTAAACGGTATTTTGTTCTAAGTGATAGACATGGCCCCAAGTACACTGTAATATTGGCCTGGAGCATCAATTGGCTTTGACAGAAACCTGCTAGTCATGACTAACAGGGTAAAACTCTTGCCTCTTTTAATTCTCTTTGAGCTGAGGCTTTTGAATGGTATTTTAGACATCTGCTGCCTCCTTTATTCCTTATAGCACATTGCTTTTCTGATAGTACTATTTCAGAATTTTTTAGTTTGTGGGGGTTTGTTTTGGGGTTTTTTGAAAGGATGTCTAGTATTATTGCAGAATACTGTGTCCTGGGCACAGATATTTCTAACCTTATATTTCTGTTTTTCACAAGGTCATAAAACAGTTAATAAATACCTGCAGAAAACATCCAGAACCCCTTGTTTTCTGCTGTTTGTCATCTTCTTTGCTTTAAATTCTGCATGTACCCTCTCACTAGTCTTTACGAGAAAGTGACTGCTTTCAAAACTTCTGTGCACCAAAAGACTACTAACATGTACTCTCACTTTGCTTTCCAGTGCTTTCCAGCTTAAATATAGTATCCATGATTGAATGTATGGCCAGTGCCTATTAAAGTCATAATGTCGTGGCAGTTTTGTCACAAACTAGTACAGCTTCTTTGACAGTAAACCTTTGACTGTGGAAAGCTGTAATGTAGGTTTAAGCCTGGCTTGCACACAGCTTAAGGGAGATAGGCCAGTAATAAAACACTGTAGCCTTCATTCTAGGATGTGTGCCTCAAAACAAGATAGTCTCAAACAGTAGGGCTATGCCTGTTGCTTGCTTTCTGCTTTGGGATCAGCATGGAGATGTGCAGTAACACTAATATAACTGAACTTAAATATACATAAGCCAGAAAAAAAAAAAAACAATTTCCTGTGATAAATGGAGCACTTTCAGGGCTGTGGGATACCCATTGCTAACCTTACATTTGCTGTACTTAGGTGAGACAAACAAAGAGATTTTACTGGATACCTTATTGCATTGATTTGAAGTAACAAACCAACCTCAAAAAAACTCAAAAACCCCCAACCCTTAGATGATTTAACAGATAAATCTCTTTAAATGAAGAAAAGGGGTCATCTTATGATTTATTTTTTTTGTAAGCTTCCAGAAACAGAAGTGACAGCTGATGATGACTTCTGTTGGATTTGTTTGGGGTTTTTTTTCTGGAAGTTTTTTTTAGTGCAAATAAACAGACTTTTCTCTTAAACACAAAATGAGGAAATTGGGTGTTTTCTGGGAGCTTCTCCCTCCCCACAGAACTGGACCCCTTCATTCACTGGAAGCATTTTTTCTTTCAATTTGTTAGTCAACAAATTTTTTCAGTTGCTGTATTTCAGCCTGCCCTACTCACCGTTTTTTCCATCATGTGTAGACAGGAGAGTGATCCTGTTCCAGTGAGAAACTTCAGCAAGCTTTGGAGAGGCCTTATGTCACAATGAGTTTCTTTTGCTGTAACAAAAGCTGTGAGTGTTCAGAAAAGATCATCAGAGAGATTTTTATATTGGCCACTTCATTACAGCCTCCATTCTTTGAATGACACCTGGTAACACATTGTGCTTTTGCAATTTTGCTGTCAAGATGGATGGTGGTTTATGGATAGTATATCTCATGGAAATAGATTGCATAGCTCGCTGTAGAAGCAGTTAGTCAACAAAATGCACTCTGGCACCTGGTATAGAAACTGTAATTATTTGACTGGTGGCCAGCCTAGGTAGCACTTGGGAGCCATAAATAGTATTTAGAGGTTTCTGTAAAAGCTTTTTAATTTGTTACACCAGAGTTCATTTACATTGTACACCATATGTCATGGCAAAAGCACCCTCTCTTTGTAGAACATTATGCACAACACAATATGTTATAAACACTACTTTTTAATGGCCTCCAGAGTAGCTGTAGAGATCTCATCCAGGAGGCTGTTTAAAGAGGAATCTGTTATATGGCTGGAAATCTGAGGTCACTTCATTTTAGCTAATGAAATGAGTCAAGATTTGCTCTGTTTCAGATGAGAACATGGCCCACCAGCCGTTTAATCTCAATAATGTGAAGTAATTCATTACAGAGTAATGCAGGAGTTGTTAATGTACTTGGAGAACACATCCTCTTGAGGCAGAGGAGAAAGACCTCTGTTTTAAGGAGAAACTCTCTGGATGAACCTAAACCTGCTGCTGTGCAGCTGATGTGAAATAAGACAAATGCAACTCCAGTGGTGTACTGGGGAGAGGTTACCAGCACGTATAGGGTAATTAGGTAATGTCCAAGGGTATGTGAATATACTCCATAATTCTGTCACTTAAGTTCGAGAAGCTGAGACTGAGAGAAGGGCAAAGAAACACTACCAAGGAAAGGAGTGCATGTTTTCAAGAAAAGATAAAAAGAGCTTAGCTGGCTTAGCCTGCAAATTGAAGGCTGAGAGGAGATAGGATTATTCTTAATAAATGCATCAGGGAGGATTAAACATGAGGAAGGAAGAACTACATAACTGAAGGACAATGATGGCAGGGAAAAAAAAGGTTAGGCACTGTGTATTAGCAAAGTTAGTCTGGCAATTGAATGATTACTAACCATTAGAGGAATAATTTACACACACACATCCTCCCAAGAGGCTAATTATGTGAATGAGATGGTAAATTTAGAGTATGCTCTAACCTGATAAAACACAGGTGGCATATTGACAGTCAACACTTAAAACGACAGGGAATCTGAAACAGCCCTTTCCTTTACAGTCCAAACATAGATGATTTTTCGGCTTCTCTTGTAAAGGAAATTCCAGTTCACCAAGAAACTCTGGACTACTTATGAACTATTTCACCTGTCTGCACCATCTCAAGCCAAGTGAGGAAAGAACGAGTTAGAGACTTCACTCTGGAAATCTGATGAATATAATTCTTATTCACCATCAGTAGTACTGGGCAGTATCTCCATGTGAATGGAACTGGAAAATGACACTGGAGAAGCTGTCTCCCTGCTACCAGTCTTATGTGGCTTCATGCTTATATGTCTTACCACCAAAACTCTTGATAGCTCCCGGGGTGAGGTAATACCCCAAGGACTTGTTCCTACCAGGACAATGCAGCAGGGGCCACAGAAGTGTGGTGTCTGCAGCTGCAGAGGCACTGCTCCAGAAAGGAGAGGCAGAATGTGCAGATCTGAGACAGTGACAGTAATCACCCCAAAGGACCCATGTTTACCACTCTGCAGTCTCCTATATTCCCTAAATCTTCTCCTTAGAGGGACATGCTGTCTGCATTTCCAGAGCTGAGTAGAAGGCAACAAAGCAAAGGCAGTTTCTATCAGCCTTAGTGTCTTCCTATGGTAGCCCTGCATATGATCCATCCTCTATCAAAGAGTATATGTTACAGCCATTACAGCTTTGGGTTTGGATATTTCTGAGAAAATATTTACCGGGTGGTAGAATGAGGATTTGTACCATAATGCCTTGCAAGGACTGACTGTGCTTTCAAAGGTAGAAGTGGCTCTGATCACCCTGGTATGTTAACCAACTTATACTTGTAAAACTTCCCTCTTTGTAGAAAAGGCTTTTGTTGAAATGCAAGGGCTTCCTCCAGGGGTGTGTGACTCTCTTCTTCCAAGGCAGGAAAGTAATTAACTGCCACAATCTCTCACCCATGCTGTGCTTCTCACAACACTTCGAAGGAGCTTGTTAGATGCACATAACTTACTGTGCTCATCCCGTGTTAAACCCATCAATTGCTAAATCCACCTTTTCAAGCTGGGGCTGGAGCCAAAGGAGTGAGTCAGTCATGTGAAGCAGGAGTGGCTTCCTGATTTCATTAATTTATATAATTGCAGCTCTTCTTCAACAGCATCAATCTCTTCTGTCTTATGCAGTAAGTCCCTGGTTTCTGAATCCAATTGCTGCGGCTCCTTGATGATCAGTTTTAAAAATTCTTTGCTTTCCCACATGCATGGTGACTCTGACTGCCCAATCAAGTCCAGTTTCTGCTATAATGAGCTTTTGGAGATATGGTGAAGTTTGAATGCCAAGGGCTGGCAAGGAATTACGGAAGTTCCCAACTTTACTCTGTGATTCTTTCCTTTTCCAAAGCCCTCATTGCTGTAGCGCTGCAAGTGGGATCAGCTCTAAAGAGACTCTGATTGTGTAAGGAGGGAATATGCAATTTGTAAAAGTAAAAGGATAATTACTGGTGGAATATGAGTCTTAGGCTGATTAACAGTGGTGAAAACAGAATGTTGCCGTCTGTTTGGAAAAAGTGGAACGGTATATTTGGGGGCTTAGTGCATTTAGATCAAGTTTACAGATTATTGAACAGGACTCAAGGAACCCATTTGTACCTCGGTTTCGCTAACAACTTCAGCAGTCCTCAAAATTCACAGGCATGCAGACTTTTGGTGGATTTCTTTTATTTTTTTCCCAAATACTGATGAAGTCCTGAAATACTATACTTAACCATAGTTTTCACATCTTTAAATGAGAATTCTGAGCTGGAAATCCATAGAGTCAACAACGGAAATCTAGCTGTTGAAGTCAAAGATTTGCTTATGCATAACCCAAATGTGTGTTTGTGTATGTAACATCAAACAATACAAAAAGAAAGTATGATTTCATGTGAAACTTTTTGAAGTTTTGTGTGCCTTGGAACTCCAGATTGCTACACAAACATGTTCATTCCAACAAGTTTATCATTTTTCACTGACAATATTTAATTTTGGACTTTTTTATTACTCTCTTTGTATGGTTTACAAATCTCCTTTGTGGTTTTTAGAGTGTTTTCAGAGATATGCCTACATTATCTGTGTGCTTTGAATCAGGCAAATCTGTTACTAAAATGTATTTTCTGAGTATATTTGGAGAAATTAAAAAAAAATATAAAAAAGCCAATAGATACATGGAAAATTGTTTGTAGCTTAGTGAACTATCTCTTTTGGTCACATTATTATTTTATCTTTTTTAGGGTTATTGTGTCATGCTATTACAGTGACAGCGCCATTCCAGAATTCAGCCTTTATCTTTGCTCTGTTTGAAGGTGAAGCTTGCAACCTCTCTCACAACATACAGATGTAATCAGAGGAGCTTTAATCTGGTAAAACAAGTGACAGACCTAGGAATAATTTGATGAATATGATTAGCTATTCCCAGAATAAATAAATAGCAACTATTTAACTGTCAGCTGTCTTTGCTAAGTGTCTAATTTCCAAACTGGTGATTTTAGAGCTATGTTCAGAAGTCTGTAGACCTGCTTACCACAAGAAGCACTCCATATCCATGGATCAAATTCTAGATGCATTGAACCCATTGCAGCATAGTGGATTGTGCCTTACAAGGCTGCAGAAAAACTTCCACTGACTTCAGCAGCTTTGTTTACCCCTGGTGTCTGATCCAGGCAATGGTGAGTAGCGTTGCTGGGTGAACTACACCGTTACAGTGAGAAATAAATCCTCTCAGATGCTTGATCAGCTAATGTTCAACTTGGGGGTGATTTCACAAATGGAGGCCAAGGCCTTTTGCAGGCAATATGACAGGAAGCAAGATAATGTAATGTGGCAGATTCTGTGTGGAGGAGAATTAGGGTCATTTGGTATACCCATACATAATGCAACCTTGTGCCATAATTAAGATTCTGGATAGAAGCTGTTGAGAAGGATTAGCTACTGATCCATATATTTTATGTTTCTCTTTATTTAAGATAAAGCTTCACACTAGAGGGATTTTATATATATAAATACATATTAAATCCCTTTAAAGTTTTAATTTCCTTTATTTTCTTTGTAGATGTCTATTTTTTTAATGTCTTTATTTACGTGGAAAGAACTTCTAGAGGGTGATCTGGCATCAGAAGCTGGCCTGTAAAGCAGGACCAAGATCTAAAGAATTGAACCATAATTCACATGATTCATCACAGCGCTATACCCAAGGGGAGATAAGTCGCTCATTTTCAGGAAGAAGTGGAGAAATGTCAGTTTTCAAGTGTATGGAGGTGATTGTGTGTGCTTTCTTTTTAAACAGTGAAATTCCCCATAAAAACTGGGTACTGCCACTGAAATATTCTTTCCTCAAAAACCTCATTTTTCTATCAATAGACAGCTACAACTGAAAAATGTCACCTGCTCAAATTCTGGAGAGACAGGCAGAGATGTGTGATAATTCTGTAGTAGCAAACTGTGGACTGAAGGCCAGAGTGGACGTGAGCATTTGGATCCCTATTAGAAGTCAGCTTTAATAGAAGAGAGAGGGGACAGGCAGAATCAAGTTACATTCAATTACTCAATTCTATCACTGATTATTTCAAATCTTCAAGCTGGTGCTTAGGAACAAAAGGCTGGGGCAACCATCTGTTTCAAAAACGTGTCAGTGAAAATAAAATGGTCAATTAGTATCAAAGGTAGCCTTCTTATCTGACACTGGAAAAAATGTAAAGGTATGAAAGCCTTTGAATGGATCTCTTAAAGTTTAAGGTGTGTTTGAAATTGATCTGGGTTTTTCTAGCTAAAGAAAACTCACCCTGCTTCTCTCTCTTTGCTTTTCTGTGCTGTTTTCTTGTTCTCAGCAAATCTCCCAGTTGACTTCCAAGGTAGATTGGTCAGCTTTATCAATTTTATACTTGCCTGGCCCTTTGCAATTCCCATGGCACTTCAGTGGAGCTGAAGGTCTTTGAAGACTGTCTCTGCAAAGTTCAGAAGACAGTTATTTCAGGAGATGCTTTTCCTCCTATTTTGGACAAAAACAGAAGAAGAAAAAAAAAACCAAACCAACCAGAAACTATGTGAAACAATTCTTGAGGGCTACATCAGATCACTGCCAAATTGCTAGAAGATTAGACAATTTCAAGTTTCCTATGGGTGGTAGGACCAGAGGCCCATCTGTTCCATGGATAACAACAAGACATATTAACCCCTTGTTTGTGGATGATTTGCCTGTAAGGGAATTAAAGGTTTGCCTATATTATGGTATATGTTCCCTTTCAGAGACTGTATAGGTATGGTTGGGCAAATTCACCATTGGGGGAAGAATACTTCTTGTCACTCAGTTAAAGTAAGACTTAGGAATACAAACATACCACTGGGAAAACCACTCTCAGAACGAAGGCTGTGACAAATAATCTCACATGCTATGTAGATTTCACCAAGAACAAGAAATAGGCACAAAATGTAAGACTTCAGAATACATATTACAAAAATCTTGTCTATTGAATGTATTTGTGTCTCTCAGCATCTCCAGTTCAGAAAACCGAACATAATTCATATTTATAAGGAGTAATTTGGATCAATTCATAATTATCTTGTGTAAAATTAATTGTCTCAGTGCACAAGTAAAGTAAAATATTGAAAGGCAAAATTAAATGGCTATAATAAAAATATTTGTAGTACACACACGCACACTGCACTCAGTAAACAATTTTCGGGTCCTTTTGCAAGGTGGTGGCACCCACCCTGAGCACCCTGGTGATCTTCAGAAAAGGAAGCCTTGCTTTATGTTCCATTTGCCTCTCATTCCACATTGCAGGGGCTCATCTAATCTGGAGTCTTGAGCTATAAAACCAGTAACTGATTTTCCTGTGGGTAAAAGTTCAAGGTTCAGCTCTTTCCAGCGCAAGCCTATTCCCTTTCCTGGACCCTAGTTAAATTCACTTGACATATGAATTTCTCTCAGTGTGCTCTTGGATCTGCTTTTTCTAGGATATTTCTGGTATCTGAGGAAAGGCCAATTTTAAGAATAATCAAGCAGGTACACTTCAGGTTTTGCATCTCTCTTTCCCCTGCCTCTAGTGTAATACCTATGTCCTGCCATGATCATTGTTTCCAAGCACTACTGCTATCAACAGTGCTTTCCAACAGACTAACTCATTTCCACACCCTGGTCATTATGAGCAGTCAGTGACCTTTAACAGACGAAAACCTAAGGCAATGCTGAATGAACTTCCTCCCTGCAATCAAAGGAAATTCAGAGGGATAATTGTTGCATTAAGTCTTAACCAATGTTTCTAATGACAAATTTACTTTTTGTTTGTTTGTTTGTTTGTTTTTTGTTATTACACCTAATGGCACCAATGAGAGATGTGCTGTTTTGAGTTATTAACAGTTTGGGGTTTTTTAACTACTCACCTGGATCTCAGAGGATGCAGTAGAAGGTCTATTAAATTTGTTGGCTTTTTTAACATTAGTTTTGTCTCGCCTTTATCCAAGTCATGGCCCTGAAGAGATGGGTAATTATATTAGACTGTATGAGCTTAGTAATTTGAGAATATGTAGTGCGCGTTGTACAAGCCATAAAAATGGGTGCCTCCAGGTGTGGATTACTGTACATTAAGTTGTGCAAGAAGGTGCATTTATGAATATGATCCAGCTGGGACAAACGGTCATCAACAGTCAGAGTGTGCCAGGGCATCTTTCTCTGGAGACATTCTCTGGAGATGCTGTGAATTCACAACATTCTTTTGAGGTAGAAATACAATTTTGTACCTCTACAGTTCTTGGCAAAAGCAAAAATTGGTGGGGCAGGGAGTAGTGGAGAGAATGCTTCAGCAATGACTTGGTTTGAATGTCTAAGTACCCCCATATTTAGATATCATAGAATCATAGAATGGTTTGGGTTGGAAGGGACCTCAAAGATCATCTAGTTCCAACCCCTCTGCCATGGGCAGGAACACCTCTCACCAGAACAGGTTTCTTAAAGCCCCGTCCAACCTGGCCTTAAACACTTCCAGGGAGGGGACAACCATAGCTTCCCTGGGCAACCTGTGCCAGTGTCTCACCACTCTCACAGTAAAGAATTTCTTCTTCATATCTAGTCTTTTACATACACCTTAAAACATCTCAGCAAATGAAAGCACAAATTTACACAACTGAAGGTAGATGGCTCCAAAAGAAAGGTCCTTAAAAATCAGTATGGACCATTGGAAAGCTCAGGCCACTTGATTGCTTCCAGTTGAGTCAGTAGGTGGGAATGGAAATGGAGATTACCAATTTTCAGCGACAGTAAAATGACACTAAGCGGCAGTCTATCTGGAAAGGTGGTTTTGCAGTGAGAACAGAGGAAAAGGTTGCAGAGGGCTCTGTATTTTTGAGAACCAGTATGATACATTGAGGTGGTTATTGCCTGAGCTCTTCAAGGTTGCTCTTAACATCTAAAACTACTTTGTTTTTAAACTGTGTTACAGCTATGAGGTTAAAAGCCTGTGTTTCAGGCACTCTCAGCCTGCTAAGCGATGAGGTAATCTGTTTAATGTTTTTCTTCTGGGAGATGCCTTCCCCCTCAGCTGACCAAACAAGGTGTCTGTCCTCAGCCAAGACAGTGAATGTCCTGAGACTCTGACTCTTTGCTGCTGGATGTATTTGATCTTGGTTTAGGGAGTTTCATGTTTACTGACATCTTCTTTGATAGGAATAAGGTGCGTGCAATTTGCCACCTTCAAATAATTTTTAGTATCAGGCAATTTAAGGTATAAATAAAGAAGGCATTCATTTTATCTTAATGCAATGACTATTTAAACAGTTACTATATTTAGTAGTACTAAATAAGAGAAGAATATTTTCTAAGTACCTAAACAGTAGCTGAGCTCCAAGAGGTTCACTGTCTAGTTCATCTATTTAGAAAGTTACCAGGATATTTATATTACTGCCTGTTTTCCTTTACATGGATGCCAAGGAACAGGCTCTCGATATGGGGACAAACAGATTTTCCATATGTATCTGTTTTTCTCTGGGATTCCATTCAAATCAAATTTCTCCTCCTCTGCTTAGGGATATACATAACAGAGTTTATGAATTACTGGAATCAAAACATCAATTTTCATATTTCCCTGACAGATTAATGGTTACCAGTTTATAAATTCCACTGATGTGCCTTGTGTGTTGACAGATAGTAAACAGAAACCTTTACTGAATGCAAATGCAAAGCCTAAGGACTGATGGGGGGCTTAGAGTTCCTGTAGCTGGGCAGGAGGTTGTCAGAAGAAAATACAGCAAGAAAATGGTGATTGATTAAAGCTATTAATGAATCTGGATATGTTTGGAGAACTTTTATCAGGAGAGGTTTCTCTCAGCTCTAGGATATGAAGAGTGTTTTGAAAAGGAACACAGCTCAGTAGAAACACACTTGTGATTTTTCTCACCAGTTTTGTAGCAGCATCAGGTTTTGCTTCCTGCTGTGCAGCTATGCCACATATCTTACACTTTTGGTTATTCCAGACCAATTCTACTACAAATATTCTCATTCTTTAAATAAGGAGATATTCAGTGGAGGAGAGAAAAAACCCGCAGGATTCCAGCAACCTTATGGCAGTGACTGGACATGCCCTCTATATCTTCATATGAAAGACAACAATTCTCTTTGAAGGAGGAGGAATGCAAACACCCCAGCTTTGGTCATCTAGTGAAAATGAATTTTTCTTCTGCAGATTGAGAGACACCTCCAGAAACACATTTAGAGTAGGAGCCTGAGTTGTTTGCTGAACTTCCTGGCTGCTGGGGATGCCTCTATCTCCAGGGACTAAAGGCAGCTTTGATTAACTTGCTCAGTTAAGTTCCTAAAGTCAGATGGATTCAGCCTTCTTTTTACACAGCACCTGCTGCGGGAGACCACGAGGCTCAGATCTACAGAGAGAATTTGATATCTAACTTCCTTATTTAAAGAGACAAGCCCATTGATATCAGTAGGAGCAGGGCACATACGTATCTCTGGATCTTCAAATTTGCTGGGTAGTGCTAACATCAGGGCAAATGACAGTCTTCTGTCTCCTCAGATTTTTATTAATCTATGAACTGTCTTTAGCATGTGAATGTAAATTCATTGTGGAAATATATGTCCCTCATTATTTCTTTTTCTTATTGAAATGCTAAAACATTAGGCTGCCTGTTTTGTTTGACTTCCACAGATATCTTCTAGGTGCTGCTGTAGCTTGCTAAACCTCTTCTTTATTAACATCATATTCATCTGGACCTCCTTGTGTCTGTCCTCTTCACCTAAGGACATGTTGGGAATCTACAAACCAGCAGGACACTTCCTGCCTTGCAGAGCCTTGTGCATGGCTGGCTGCTGCCAATGCACCTGCAATTATCCATTGCTGATGCACTAACAAAGAAAAGCTGTCTGGGATTTTTAGCTCAGGCATTACTTCCCCTCTTGTATTAATTCAAATGTAAGTGTTGCATTGAAGGCCCTGAATCTGTGCTGGCAATTCTTGTTTTGTAAAATAGCGTATTCAAATGTTTGTTGTTGTTATTGTTTTTCAGGAATGGTGGTGATGTAAGTTATCAGGTCAGGTAATTAAATTGCTGCCACCTTTCCAGAAATATTGGATTCTTAAGAAGTGAGTAGGGCTACCCTTATTATATACAATAAGAAAGAAAAATGCAGAGACTCTGAATCTGCTACCCTTGTTAGCAACGAGCACCTCAGTGAGGCAGGAGAAGGTCCTGTGTCCAAGGTCATGGGTTTCCCTACCAAATACAGCTCTTCCTAGTGGAAAGTAAAGAATGGATTTCCTAACACAAGGTAAGACTTGTGCTTTTAAAATATTATTTTGATCTAGGGTGAATAGAGATTTTAGGAGAAAGTGTGCTGTGAAATCAAACTTTCATCCATAAAAACTTGAAAAGATTTTTTTTTGATAATATGGAGATACTAGATTTTTGTGTCAACTTTATGTGCACATGCACACATAAAAATATAATCACCTCAGCATTTTACACAGAAAAGTTGTTATATATTACATGAAAAAATGTTTTGGAAATTGTAAAAATAAGGTGTTATACCATTTTTTTAAATGATGCTTTAAAAATAATCAGAACAGCTTCTAAAATCATTTTGTCAGGAGGAAAGCTGAATATTTTTTGTTATATAAGCAGTAATGGAAGTTTCTGTCTTGGACTTTAGCTTGCAATAACTTATCGAAACAAGATGAATAATATGTCTAAGGTGAGACCAGAAACTTTCTGGTAATGCAGAAACTATGTTAAGATACCATGAGTTTTAGTTTGTAATTGCTATACTCAAAAAGCTTTTTCTTTTGTCTCAGCATCTGCTGAAACATTTATCTGCCTGGTAGAACCTTTTCTAATATTTTCCCCTTCTGCTGTAGACTGGTCCAAACCAAAATTATATAGATACACAGGAGATGTGGAGCAGCCCAAATCCCAGGCTCAAACTTTGCAACTGGGTTTGCAATGTATAGAAACAATAGACCTTGGGCTAAACACCCAGAATGCTGAAAATATTGCGATTTCAGTGAAAGCTCATCCATAGTTCTTCCTTGATGTCAGCGTCACTCAGAATTCTATCTCTTCTTTTGATCCTTTCAGTGCTCAGAGTTGAGAAACTCTGTGCAGAATCATCAATTTGGTTAAAACTTCCTGCTAAGGTAGCTGTTAATTTTAACTAGTAGATGCAACCATAAATCACCAGGAAGAACAATACTTTAAAAAATCAAACTGTGTCAGCATCTATCATTAATTCTACTACATCACTGAATTAGCAGCCTACCCCAGCTCCCTTAGGCAGATCAATCACACTGTTAACAGGTTCCCATGATACCATCCCACAGTAACCAGCCTCTACCCATTGTATCCTGCACAAAATATCACCAGCTCTTCCTTTATCATCTTCATACTAATCCCCAAATGTTTAGTACACCAAAATCTCTGGAACAATCTTCTGAGAAAAAAAGGGACACCACCAGTGTCAGCTGCTTTTCAAGTGTCCAGGCAATCAACACTGACATGTTTCACAGCAAGCGAATTGGCTTGGAAGAAGAGAAACAGTCTTTCCTGCTGGGCAATCAGCACTGCTAAAGCCATCATGGGCTGATTGGTAGTGAATCTGAGACTATCCTGTCCATTCCCATTCTCAAAACATTTATATGAGATTGTGGCCATGTCACATCTGGCCACTTAGGGAATGTGCAATAAACTAAACCATTTCCCTTGCAGATGACATGGGATTCGGGGAGGAGAGACTGATGAATATCACAAAGAACTCTACATGAATATCCTTACATCTTGTTGATGCTAGAGCTAAAGCTGGTATGGCTTGAAGCAGAGGGAAGCCTTTCTGAAATTATTAGGGAAGAAATATGGAGGGAGCAAGAGATTTTCACCTTAAAGAAACAAACCAACAAAAGAATTTAATACATATTCTAATCCTCAAAAATAGGAAGAGTTGAACAGTCTCTTGAAAGAATTGAAGGATGCTAGAAAATGCTCAGATATCCCTTGGTTGCCATTGAGATAAACAGACACAGAGGGAGGAGTTAATAAGTGGCGTATTCATATTCTTGATCAGCAAGAAGAGAGGCTCTCCAAAGCCATGGGTCCTAAGTCTGTGTGGACTGTCGCTGATGGGAAGTGAATAACTAAAAGCAATTACCCTGTGCAGCATCAAGGTATCAACATATGTTTACATGGTATGAAAGTACACTTATATCAGCTGGGGCTTGGACTCTGTATGTGTTAGTGTCACTCCAGTGCTTGGAAAGCTTACACCATGGGCACGGGCACTTAGAACCCTTTCTTTTGACATGCAAGTGCTCCTTACTGTCTGCACCATCAAACTGATGCACTGTTAAGGTGGCAAAGCATTGCAATTTTCGTTCTCCCCAGTTGATTTTACTCTTCTCCATCTCCTTATTGGCCATCTGGGATGCAGTCTCTTTCCAAGAACTGAGTCATACTGAGTAACTGGCTTGTAGTTGCCACTTCTGCAGCCCCAAGGACTCTGAAGCCTGCTTGACGCCTTGTGATCAAGTTGTTAAAGGAGGCTATCAAGTAGATTGATTCTCTGTTCTCAGTGAAAGCCAAAGTACAACACTTCACCCCACTGGACACCACCAGGAGGTGGTAAGTAACTATGGATTCAGTGAAATAAACATTCATGTCCACAAGCTGAATCTCACCTGGAGTTCCCCAGGTCTGGTGGTGGCCTGCTTAGCTTTTGCAAGGGAGGGTGAAAAGCATGAAGTCTGTTCCTCCTGAGACAGAAGAAATTATTTTCTCATAGATCTGTGAGCAATTTTTTATTTATTTTCACACTGAATTCATCTGGGTTCTGCAGAAGCAATTCCTCCTCACCTCTCACCCAAAGGCTGGAGCTCAGAGCTGATGGGTGTTTTAGCTGAGGCTTGCAGCCTTGCCCTCAGCAAATATAGTTCAAGTTCAAAATGTATTTGCTCCTCTGCAGTCTGCTGGAATGGCAGGACTCCAACTCAGAAAGTTGCCTGCAGCTTTAGAGAAAATTAAATGCTGAATGAAATGGTTTTTAAATGGGAGAAAGGTGGTGTTGCTGGAATATCTTCTATTGTACATTCACTATGGAATTGACATCTCTGTGGCTAGGCGATTAAGACATGCTACACTGAAGTTATATCAAACCAGACGTTAAATTGAAGAAATTCTGTTCAGGTGTATGTTTTCTCCTAACACATGAATGTTGCTGGCAAGTTTGGAGAGAAGGTTGACATGTGAGGAAGAGGGTATATCTCTTATTTGCAACCTGCAGATGTCTTATAAATTAATGTTGTTGCAGTTAAATTCACAGCAAATGGACCTTGGGTCTCAGCTAATGCAACAGTTCTTGAAGTTTTAGCAGTTCATTTTTATCAGAGCAAATGCAGGCTCAAACCATGTGAATTATCTCTGAGTTTTTAAAAAGCAACTTTATTTAAAAAAAAAATGAAAGGTAAATGACTTCAGATGGCAAACTGCATCAGGAGAGCTAAATAAGGAAAAAATATTGTTACAGTGACAGTAATATTAGCTGCCACAAACAAAATCAGTCAATAAAAGCACTTTAAAAAGTTAAAAAGCCAAATGAATGAATAAGTCTCTCCCTAAATTCAATATTCTCTTGTATAAAATATTAGCACTCGAGCTAAAATCACCTCCTGAGTATAGTATTTTTTTCTGTTTTATCAGCAGTCTCTCTCTTCCACCTAGTAAATTCATTTATTTGTACAAATCTGCAGTGTGTTGCCAGCACTTTCCAATACACATATATAAGATAATGCACCCTTCATCCACCCTAAATCTCTCATTCCACAGGTTATTGATTTAGCCATACTGCTATAAAGACAAACAGCCAAATTCTCTGCCTTTTTCTGACTCACATGACCAAGGCTTCTCTTGTTTGATAAAATCTGCCTCATATAATGAGGGCATTGAAGACTGCATTTGCACGTGGCCAGGCAAGGAGCCTGTGTTGAGAGTCACTTGCTCACCATCCTGGTGGCTCACAATTAAGGTTATGCTTTTGATGCAGGCTCAGTCCGAGCTGCAGAGGCTTTCTGAAGGGGGAAAAGACAATCTTTGTACGCTCAAGAATTCTACCATTAAGAACAAGTAGAGGCAGGGAAGCGCTCTTCACCAGGAAATCTATCCCAGCTTGCCTTTTTCTAAGCAGCTGAGATAATGAACTTGAACACTGTGTCAGCTAATAGTCAGCAGCATGGGTAATGAAAAAAATCGCAGAGACTGGAATAATTACATTTGCTTTTGGATCCTATATTTCTGTTAGGAATGAAGAAATCCCACCTAAACTACCAGTTCTATGAAGAGTTAATACTGTCTACATGAAGATTTTCTATCATAACAATGTGATGTGTGTGACGCCTCATATTGTCTATGACTCTGTCCAGGACTGTGAGCCAGCCAGTCCATCTCCTTTCTTGAGTAAAGCCTCATAAGTTTCATTACCCTTAACTCCTGGTCTGCAGGGGGTTGTGAGGTCTGTATTTTCATGCACTTTTGAACGTCCTTAGATCAACAGGGCTTACCCTGCACTTTCTGTCTGCCAGACGCGCTTGAATTTTGAGCTAAGTTTGAAGTAGTTGATTGGGAAATTTTGACCCTGTCTTCCAGGTAAGAAGCTGGGGCAGTGATCCAGGCTTCCTCCACTCCCAGGGAGGGTTTCTGTGGCTCAGCGTGTCAGGAAGTAAATTCTAAGAGGACTCCCTGGATCTTGGTAACAGATGCTGTGGCTGCTTCTGCAGGGCATCTTCCTTTTGTGAGCACACAAACACTGCCTGTATCATCCAACCAACCTCTGCGGATACTTACAGACTCCCATGATAAATCTCCGATTTACAAAATCCCTGATAGTCACCTAAATTTGCCACAAATGAGCAAGAAGAGCAGAAAAGTCCCTAGTTGGAAGCTGTGGCTGTGGTTTGCCTTCTCCAGAGGCAAACATATAACCTGAATGGTTAAGAACTACCTGAAAAATCTTCTAGGGGCAGGAGGGAAAGCAGGGAAGATAAAAGGCCACCATCACACTTTGCTTTTCCTTCTTGGTGCAACCTGTTTCATAACTCTTACAAGACAAAATTCAAAAGAAGTCACATACAATGGGTTGACTTTTGACTGAGTAGAAGGAGCAGCAGCTGGTCCTCTGGCACATATCAATTGTCCTGTTGTCTGGGTCCTTCACAGCTGAGGAGCTACTTTCCCTTTATTTATCAATATGCCTCCTCTCCTGGATCCTGTGCCACATCAGCCCATTCCTGCAGCAACCCAGCAAACAAAGGAAAATGGTTTGCAGTTCACTTCCAACTACCAGATAGTACCAAATACGATGGGGTTTTGTTTGTTTATTTTCCCTGACAAGGACATCTGTTTACTAGGAATCATCTCCAGCTTTAGTGAACATCAAAAGGGATGTCTGTGAGACTGCAGCTGGATTTAGATGATACAAAGCCCTTCAAGTGACTATTTAAATGTCTTTTTCTCTTCTGCATCCCCAGTCCCCAAATAGAGGTGGGTTAATTTTGAATGCATCTCCAGCTTTTGCAAATTAGTTTAATGTGACTACTGAAGCTTGTGTTTCAGGATCACCTTTGGGGTATAGCATTTATTGTTGGTTTTGGGTTTTTTTTTTGTGTGTGGTTTTGGGGGGTTTTTTGGTTTTGGTTTTTTTTTTGTTTTTTTTTTTAAAAAAAAGAAGCAGAAAAGAACATCTATCCTAAAATACATACATGTCTCCTTTTTCTTCAGTAAAAGTAGATATCTGGAGAGGTGGGGGAAAAGCTAGTAAATTGGGGAGGATTCTTCTTTGTTATTCATCTCCTCCTAATATCAGCCAGCAAACAATCTCAGGAAGATCTGATTTAGGAGTACTGTGCTTTCATGTTGTATGCCTATATGACTGTTTATTTAGTTGTGAGTTGATTGATTAGGAAATAAGTGCTTTTCAAGTTGACAGTATAAATAATGAAGCTTTATTAGTGATATATGTGACACATTTAACAATGCTAATTTTCTGTACTGCTTTGTGTAATTCACTTGCCTTTTTCAGTAGGCTGTAAACAATAGAATGTTTGAGGGAAATTGCTAATTTGTTGGCTTTTCAAAAGGCAATGGAAAGGAATCCAGAATTTAGAAATATTTCCAGAGTGCCACCTGGTGGAAAAATAAGTTAAACCACAAAAATTTGAACTTGAATACAGCTTTGGAGAGTATGTCTTAATACACAGAACTGTCTCTTCATTTTCCTCTACAACTAAACACAGGCAGCTACTAATGGCTTTTATTCACTTTAGTGATAATTGCAAAACTCTATTTATTCCTTTTTTATTTGTATTGAAAATATATGTATGGTAAAAATAATGAAAATTTATACCTTCTCTGTAGCTTTTTGGAAAAAATAATAAATGTCTGGACTGAGACAGATTTTATTTGATCATCTCATGATCTCATACCCCCAAAGCTTTGTCATTAAATCTTTATTTTGTTTTCACTCTTTTAATTAAAATATAGACCTTTACATTTAAAATGGTGATATATATGAATTTAAGACCACTATTATGAAAAAAGGCTTTAAAACAAAAGAGCTTAAAAAAATCGTGTTGCTGCCTTGTGGCTTCCAGGTGTGGTTTTATCACAGGTGGTGCTCAGTGCTCCTTAGCAAAGCCACAGCTCCTGTTGGTCCAGCGTTCATAGCAGACTCATTGCTACCCTTAAAGCAGTTTTCTGTTACCATTAACATCTCATTACACAGGAGTCCTGAGGGTGTCAGAAAGCCCCCAATTCTGCTGTGTCTGCAGATGCTAATTTTACAAGCACGGCCCCAAGTTTGATGGGGGAAATACCAGAAACTCACCTACTTCTTTTCGCTTGAAGGTTCCTGGGAGGTGAGCAGGGCTTGGCTCGGGGCAAGCTGGCATGGCTAGAGGGCAGGGGAAGTGGGCAGAGCAGCCTGTGTGTACATGTGTTCTTGCATCTGTCTATCTGTCCACTGTGGGTAGATCAAGTGTAGCATTTCAGAATCCAGGCAGCCCCTTGTTGTTGTTTTAGTGAGATCCCAGGTTTTTACAAGCCTCACAAATTTGGCAGCCTGAATAAACCTGGGTCTGCAGCCTCCACTGCCTTTAGTGCTGAGGGTATGGAGCAGGGCCGTTGCTGGGCAATGCTGAAGGTGCCTTTCTGAGGAAGAATCACATCTGGACAGGTGTGTGCATCTCTTCTGTTATTGCTGCTTCCTGGGAGGGGAGTTTGAGGATCTTAAAATAACAATTTCTGCTTCTATGGTTTGTTTTATGAGCAATTCCTGTCAAAGGATGTTGGTGCTGTGTCGGAAGTGTCCCCCAGCTTTGTTAGTTTGGTAAAGATTTACAACAATATAAATTCTGAGAAGTGCATTTTGCACCAGATATTTCTGTGGTAGATGTTTTTATCTTTCCAGTCAAGAGCAGGAAAATCAAGTCTGCTTCACTTTCATTTCTACCTGCTTCTTAATTAATGTTCTTCAAATTTCTCTTTTGCCTCTGGCATATTGCAGGGAATAACTTGCATCAAAGAGCCATAGCTACTTTCACAATGACTGGCTTTGGGATTTAGAAATGTTTTTAGTAAGCATGTCATCTGGGTGGGTTATTTGTCCTTGAGAGATTTATTTTTTTTTGTCTATGGTAAAAGAATATTTACACTATGGAGGTTAACTGTAGTGTATTGTTATGTCCATTTGGCATACAGCACTGGCAAGTTTATTGATCCTAAAATGAGATAACAAGAGGGGAATTACAAGAAAAGTCTGATACGAAAAACAATGTAAAACAGGCAGGAAGATTTTCTTATTCCTTCTGAATTTTGCATAAGCTGTGAACGAGAAGACTCTTACAACAGTGCCTATGAGCAATTAGCAGGGAAAGGGAGGAGGGATGATGCGGCGTGCAAAATGCTGCTCATTCTCCACCTTAATCCCTGCTCTGCTTTTGCCTTTCTTGGGTAAAAAAACCCTGCAAAATTATATAGAGATCACCCTTGCAGCCTGCATGTTTGCAAAGCCAGAAGAAAAACAAGTTGTCAAAGAAAATATTTACGGCAGCATGGTGAGTCCTCTTTCCAAATGTGCTTTTAAGCTCCTTTTGGCAACAGGGAGAGAGAAAAAGGGGTGGAAAGGGAAGGAGCAGGGAGGAGGAACTTCTGTACTAGGGGAGGCCATGTTTTCTAATGAGGTCAAAAAAGTAATTTAGTGTTGTCTGCACTAGAGTATATTATCAGCTTTACAGGTAGGTATTTCCCTGTATACCTAAGGGCTCTTAAATTCTTCTGAGAAGAATGTGTTAATCATCTATTTGGAGGTGTAGTGTAGGACCCATTTTCCTCTAGTCATATTGTTTTCTGAAACAGGAGCTCTAACATAATCTACATTTTTATGGTTCTTGGTACTGTGTAGACTGAGTCTGAGATATGTATGTGACTGAAATCTGGAAGGAAAAAAAGAGATGGGAATGGTAGCTATGAGTGGTGCAGACCTGCATCTATGAGATACAACTGTGGGAGTTCAGATAAGCAATAAGGATCGTGATCTTCTGAGAGTCACAGGTTGGATCCTACATCCATGACTGATGTTCCTGGATGTGAATGATTGCAGATGGGCACCATAAAGAACTTCCATGTCACAAGCAAAGCTCTCAGGCAGCGATAATCAATAAAGTCACACTTTTCCAGTGTGGTTTTTTTGTTGGTTTGTTTTTTTCCTATTTCACTTGTGCTTTCCTCACTGAGGTTGATTTCCTCTGCTGCAGTTTGAAACAGATGCATTAGATCCTTTTAGGTTGAGTTTTGAAACCAGCTTGTTAGAGAAATGTTTTCAGTTGTCACTCTTATTGCCAAATCATTCCTACTTGGATCTTGCCATATTCCCAAAGGAGCTGTGAAGGCTGACAGTGGTCTTGTAGAAGGAGGAACTCAAACTTTATGCCCCTGAAAAAAAAAGAGAAATGTGTAGTTTTAGCTTAGTGACAAACACTTCCTCATACCCTGAAAGATCCTCTGCTGTTTGACTCAAAGTATTTGATGTTTTTTCTATAGAAAGAAAACATCCTAAATCATGTCTGGAGATGTCTCCAGTTGATTAGTTGTGGTATTTTTACTCCCTCTGAGCCTAGTTTTATTTCACTCATGGGAATCATTTGTACAAGCAGAAGAACATGCATGATCTTGAATTATTTTTGTTTAGCTAATACCTCTAAAATATTTTTGTAACTGTTTAAAATATGTGACCTGCACAAAATACATGTGCGAGTGGAGTGTGATAAAAAGGTTTGTGTGTCATTTTTGCACCTTAAACTAACCAAACAGGACAGAAGATACTTTCTATTGCATCAGATATTCTTACCCTCCCCCTTCACCTCATTGGTCACTGTCAGCACAGATGAACGTTACCTCACTAACTGTTGAGCCTGGGAGTCCACTTGCATCTCTCAAGATATTGATTTCAATCTGTTCTTTTCCTGACATCCTATTTTCACCAGCCTTTAGAGGTTTTTTATTTTTTATACTTAGTAACAGATTCTTAAATACGATGTTGACCATCTGATTGCAATTCTTCATAGTTGTCATGAAAGAGTGATGAGTTCAGGCCAAAGTACTGTGAAGTTAATGAAAGTCTTTCCATTGATTTTCATACTTTTCAGTGTCTATGCTGTGTATTCATTTCAATGCACATTGGATCAATCCCCTCAGAATGCTCTCTAAGATTAGCCAAAAGTGGAAATAAGGTACCATGGAAACAAAAGGCTCAAACAGAAGCCATAGACAAGAATTTTCTCATTGCAGATGAATTTACTTACTTGACTTCTATATGAACACAAATATAAGAAGGAGGCACGTTAATCTAAGTGTTAATGTAAGGGTTGTATCTTTTTAATTACTCTAGAGTGTGTAAGAAAATTAGTCTGGTAAATATTTCATTAGCAACTGTAATAAAATATTGATTCCAATTTCTCCATTAATTCATATTACTTTGATTCTGTGCATTTTTCACTTTAAATAATTTAACTAAATCTTTTAGTGGCCCCTTCCCTCTCTAACTACCCTAGGACAGGAAAAAAAAATCACTGTGGAAACGATTTCTTTTTTTTTCCCCTGTGCCATCATTTCTGATCTAGTTAATCATGTCATAACCTCTGGTTTTATTTTATTTTTTAGATATTAATATAAACTAAAAGTTAATCTTTTTGAATAAAACATTCCCTCCATACTTTTAAGCCTCCAGAATGACTGTTCATAACATGAGCTAATTAGCACACAGTAATATTTTTGAATGGATGCTATGCAAAAGAATCTGAATCCCTGAATCTGAATGGGGAAGACCAAAGCATCCATATTTCAAAGACAGGCTGGCCTATTTTGGTGAAGCTGAAAGCTTGAAAGAAAATCCAAAGAAACAGGTAGAGACAAAAGAATACACGAAAGAAGTTCAGATTACCAAAATCTTGTTCCTTTGTCTGTTACCTTGTAAATATGGTTATGCGGTAAATTTAACAATTAGGATATCTATTTTATTCTCATACAAATCTTTCCAACAATAGACATTTTTTCTGTAAAGCAGCTGAAGTCAAAGTAGTGTTTTGACCGAATATGCTAACCATTGACTGCTATTTGTAATTACAAAGTACGAGTTTAATATCATAATATTTTCAGGACTACAAGAACGCAAGGTCTATGGGACTTGATTATCTTGGACATGTCTTCCAACCAAGGCTATTCTATGATTCTATGGCTTCCAATTTCTTTTCTTCTAGAAAGTCAGAGTACAAGGTGACTACTGGTTCCTTAATGGCAACTGTGTAATTGTATGTTAATAAATATATAATGGTTAAATACAAGTTAAATACTGAGTAAACGTGTGAAAAATGTATATTCAGCTTGGTCTTCTAAAATCTGGTCGAAATGGCCAGTGGTAATTTCCTTACAGTAATTTTCCTTGGAAGTATTTGGCTTGTTATTTAGTTCTTCTTAGTGCTGAAAAAACCTGCTGGCATCTAAAGTATTTATGGTAGAAGCATCATAAATATGGAAACAAAGACATTATCTATACCAAAGTCTAACTGGCAGACTTTTGGCACAGTGTTTATGACACACTCTTGGTCATCAAACCAGTGAAGGCAGTAGTTAATGCCCAATGTAGCAGCTAATTTCTGCCACATGGCATTTGTCTGAGAAATTAGCCTGGGAGTGAGCCAGCCAGTATTGCACAGTTTCACTAACTGTGCAGCTCTATTAGTTTGAAGCCAGAAGTTCAGACATGGCCTTGACAAGCATATGATTCTGTGCTGCAATGCCTGTCCTGGGAAGCTGTTCAGTTCTTCTATATTTAACAGATGAAAATGTCCCCAGAGTTCAGCAAACACATACTCAAGATATCACAAGCTGCAGCTGGCAGCTGTGAGCTCTGTAGTTCAAGGTGAATGGGACACTAATTAGTGAGGATATAGGGTTATCAGCACATGCAACACCCACTTTTTTGAGCAGAGGAGGAAAATGAATTTATAGTCAAAAAAAGGAAGGCCCTTCTCCAGCTGCCTCCAGTCCTGCTGTGGCTCTTGTTCCTCCATCTACCCACAGGCTTCCAGGATAAGTGCTAGAGAGCTCCTGCAGACCCAGCTGTGAGCTCCAGGGGAGCCTCTCGGGGTTGGTTGGCATGAGGGAGAGCCAGATCACCCCTGGAGGAGGTCAACTCAGGCTCTGCATTGCTTTGTCCTGTTGCAACCACTTCAGACACTATGAAGGCCTGATAATGCAGCAGGCTCCAAAAACACTTGGTAGCCTCGGGTTATGGGGACCATCCTAATGACAACAAAAACTAGTAGAGAGCAACAGCTGACTGACAAGCAACCTGTCTTCTGGTGGCAGCAGAAATTGAGGGTAGAAGAGAAGATAGGACTGAAAATTACTGGAACACCAAGTTGAATAATAACCAGGGAATGATCTTTCTTAAGGTGGGAAAGCAAGATTAATACACATTTTACCAAGAGATAGAGCTTTTGCAATTACTATCAAGTATCTAGAAGTCCCTAATTCAGAATACAGATAATTTACTGTAAATCTCTCCACTGCCATATTTTCAGTAACTCTTGGCTGTAAATTTAATAGCTGCAGGAAAAATTCAGTTCAATGTATGTAGAATCACACCCTTCTTAAATCTTTTCTCCCTTCCAACAGCCATACTTTCAGGACTCAGAACCACATTTCTTTGGGTAGGAATTCCATCTGTATAATTTTGAGTTATCCAAGATAATCCTGGAGGATAAAATTAAAAGCCAAATTTGATGAGGTTTGTTCTTAACTTCCTTGTCATTTGGCTATCAGGGACATTGATTCTTTAGATGACTTTAAGTCTGACAGCTCATGTTCCTAGTAAATCCAGAATTAGTAACTCTGTTTTCACAGAGATCTCAAAGTAATTTTGTCAGAGACTTCTGAAAATATGGGTTACACAAACTCATCTGTGGTTGAATAGCTTTGCTGTCTCCTCCTATAACTGAGCTCTTCATTCTTACTCAGCTGATTCTCCACTGCATTCCTCCTACTACAATATATTCTCCTTAGTTTGCAGTCAGGCATTTGCAATAAATGGGATGGAAGATGAAAGCTTCATGCATCACAGAAGTAGCATAAGAGGGAATAAGTTACTCAGATGTCAAGGCAGTAGTAAACCTAACCAGAAGGAGGGTATGATTAACTGGGAATATTCAGGAAAATCACAAGCTGAGGTTCTGTGGGTATGGAGAAAAGAGCTTCAGGTGAAGATGACTTTTAGTCCAGTTGAAGAAGTTCCAGCTTTGTCCTGCTGAGGTTTAATTAGCTTCACAAAAATGCAAACAGTGAAACTACGAGCCTGAGATGGTTGCTTGATAAACCTTTGGGATGCTGGGGTGCATTAGCTGAAATGACCCAGCGACATTACAGCAATTTTCTTTGTTAGAAAAACACAGCCATAGTATTCTCAACTTATAATACTGAGTTGTTTTTTAAAATGTCTCTCTAGTTAATACCAAAGTGCAAAATGATGTTAACCATGATAATAAGATAGCAAATACTGATGGAAATTTGATTGCAAATGAGCGATTTGTGTCGCAAATAAGAATTAGATACCTTAATGTGTTAACCAAATAAGAATCAGTGAACTCTTGGGAAATTAATGTGTAAAGTAGACAAAATAAAGCATTCAAGGCATGTTGGCTCCTGGAAGTTTCTTCTGCTTTCCCAGTTGTCAAGCCATAGGATGAAAAACAGAGTCATAGAATGTATTGGGTTGGAAGGGACCCTCAAGGGTCATCTAGTCCAACCCCCCTGCAGTGAGCAGGGACATCTTTACTGCATCAGGTTGCTCATAGCTCCATCAAGTCTGACCTTGAATGTCTCCAAGGATGAGGCCTCCACTACCTCCCTTGGCAACCTGTTCCAGTGATCTACCACCCTCATATTGAAAGACTTTTTCCTTACATCTAACTTAAACCTACTCTTTTCTAGTTTTAAGCCATTACCCCTCATCTTATTGCTACATGCCCTTGTGAACAGTCCCTCCCCTACTTCCTTAGAGTCACCTTTCAGGTATTGGAAGGTCTCTATAAGGTGTCCCCAGAGCCTTCTCTTCTCTAGGCTGAAGGTTATAAGCAGGGGAATAGACGGCCCACTTCTATTGCATCAACTTTATTCACAGGGAACTGTTTTTAATTTTGGAAACAAACTGTGTCTGAATTTCCAGAGTAAGCCTGTAGTTCTTGTAACCACCTCAGACAGACATGTTCACTCAGGCATTAGCTACCATCAACGCCACAGCTGTAGTTGCTTCCACAATGTTTCCAGCTACATTAGCTGATGTAGTTTAAAATACACTGTCACATCTGAGCACCTGAGAAGGTCTTCACAAACACAGTTGCTCTTGGTTAGAGATTCCATTACCTGAATATTTTCTTTGATAACCATATATTTTACTAACTTTGTCCTGTTTATGCTATGGCTATTTCAAACCCTCTGAAGTGTCTTTTCTCATACTGTTATTTGTATCTTCAAATAACAGAATCCTGTGATCTTGATAGAGAGGTAAAACTGATGTCCTTCTGCTCTGAGTACTTAATAAATGCTTGGAATGAGACCCTGACCTCCCCAAACAGGCTGCAATTTGGAGGGACCAGGCAGAAAGAAAATCCTACATTTGTTATGTTGAACACAGGATTAATTGCATGAATATATGGACTAACTGCCTCATTGCACATAGGAAACCTCTGGCAAGGAGGACACTGCATACAAACCTCCTGAGTCCCAGTCCAATGCATTACCTATTCTGTTCTGCATCTCATGTGGCCCTTTATTGAGTGTCTTTATTCCTTAGACAAAAGGTAGGAGGAGTTTACTTGACAAAGAAAGCAAGTCGTAAGGTTTAATTTGTAGTTTCTCATTCTTTTCTTGTTCTCCTTTTACATAATAGTATATAAAAACTGGTTTAGAGCCTCTTAATGAATCCAATACTTCATATAGTGCTGTAATTACTTTGATGTAAATGTCTAAAAACACAGTCAATCTGTCTTTTACATGGTTTAAATGCAAGTGAAGCACTTATTTCTCCAGTAAATCTTCTGTTCCTCTAACAGAAACTGATTTTAAAATAGAGAGGGGAGGGAGGAAAAAAAAGGTCATTGATATTCTTACAAGCCATCTGCAAAGTATTATTATAAAAATGATTGCATTTTCAGCTAATCAAAGATGTGTTTAGGAGTACTTGGGTTTCAGGGATTACACATTCAGAGCTTAGACAGAGCTTTCAATAGCTGTATGCCTGAATCTTTCAAAGAGGTCAGGATATGCTATTCAGAAGAACAGATTCTTATTTTTCTGAGTATGCTTAGACTGAGGGTTGCTTTATGAGATAGCTTAGTCCTTTCCCCTTCACACCTCTCTTCTCTCAGTGATAGTACTCAGGGCGTTGAGTGAAATTAGGGATGGATGAACAGTAAAACTAATTTAATCTCATGTGATATCTGGCAGATGTTGATCAGCAGGTAAACAATCCAGATTTAATACTGAGTGACATTTGTTTTCTTGTGTGTGTTCTAGATGGTAGAATGATGTCCTTCCAAAGCCACCAAAAATAATCTAGAGAGTCTTCACCCAGGTTTGTTTCCTTTCTCTCTCCCTAAAACCAAAGAGATTATTTAAAAGCAAGGGCAATCTGTTAATTGACAAATTTGGCACAAGTCTGACAGAGAAGTACAATGATGCTGGGCAAGGCAATATTATAAGGCCTATCTACCTCATTGTGTTTAGCCCCCTCAACACTTGCATACCAGTATCAGGACAGTCCAACAGAGAGAAACTCTGTGGTGTTTCCTGGACCCATCTACTCTTCAGGATCATGCTGCCACAGGATTTTGCATGACAGTAGCTCTACAGTTACTTGTTCATTAATATTACTCAGAGATACAAATGTAATATATGCTGATCAGAAGTTCACTTCCCTGTTGTTTGCTCTCTGACAGTTTAACATGAACAGCAATGATAATCCACGATTAGGCAGGCATTACAATGGAAATCCTCCAAATGAAACACAGAGATTAGTGACTCAACAAATATCAGTATAGCCATTTCCTCTGATGATTAAAGCGACACTTTCTGTATAAGGGGGAATATACATTGAAGTGCAGTGTTGCCACTTGCTTCTCTCAAGAGTAAGCTTTGCTGATGGTTCAGCCAGTCTGAAATGTGAATTGTAAGTCTATTTTAACAATAGGAGTTAATTTTTGTTATCGTCTTCAAACTAGCTTCTTTAAGCAGTCTTCCAAGATTTGTGTTTTGTATGTTGGAAGGGTTTTTTTCTTGCTGTGCTGAGCAACATTCAATGTTTCAAAGAAGCTGGAGTATTTAATAATTGAATTGGAAAATCCCCTTCATGTGGTGTCAGAGTATGAAGCAGATTCTTCTTCAGAGACAATGTGATTTATCAAAACTTGAGCCTCTGCTCTCTGGGTTGTTACCTCCTTCTAGTACAAGAAAATAAGATTCATACTTTGTCCTCCCCTTCACGTGAGGCAAAACATGAAAGTTGCAAAAAACAGGGTAAGCATTTCTTAGTACTCTGCTTGCAGTATTGCGAGAACTGTAGAAATGCTTCTCCTGGTTTTGCATGAATTATCTACCACTGGAATAACTCCAGCTGGGACTGGTGCCTTATGGAGCCACACTTTTCCATGAGCTGCATAGGAATAATCAAACAAGACTGAAGGGATGATCTTTCCTTCTCCATGGATAAGGCCAAAACTGCCTTTGGAATCAAAGAACTGAAGACTAGACATAAGGAAGCACTAAGATGAAAGACTGCCTCTGCAGCCTCTGGAGTGTCTCCAGTATGATACCTTGGCACGTTGTGTGTTGCTGGCACATCTAGAGGCATGTGAGCAGCATGGGACACATGCAGGGTTCTTCTCTGGTGAATGTGCAGCCCTATGGACACATACCCTGGCTGCGCCACTGCCCTGCCCTGCTCCAGTTCCCTGTATGGCTGCTTAGTGGATCTGCTGATCCACTGGAACATGAAGCCGTGGAGCCCAGAAAAGGAAACAGAAATAAGCAAAAATTCAGGTGGTCTTGGGGGACCTCAGTTGTGAGCCTCCTCTTTAACATATAAGATCCCCCAGGCCTAGTTGTTAGGGTGTGTGTTTGTTTAGTATACAGCTCATTCTGTTACAGAGGGACAATATCAGACCTCAAAGACCTGCTTCATGCAGCTAAGCTTAAGGAAGTTTCTCATGAGGGTAGATATCTCCTTACTGTTTTTCAAGACACGTTTAATCAAAGTGGGAAGAAAAAATCAGAAGATTGTATGTCCCAGCTTTAATCTTCCAGCTCATCTCCCATGATATGAAGGATTTTATAACAAATATTCATGAGTCACCTTATTCACATTTCACTTGTACTTGCTTATAAAAATACAGGGTACATTTATTGCTAATTAGTTAACAATTACTTTATTATACAGAACTAGTTGAAATTTGCTAGCAGTCCAAAAATGTATCTAGTAGATAATTATTTAATAAGTATTTTCTATAGTAAAACTCAGCTAAAAATGAATTTCAACTGCCTTTACTTGAGGGGGCAGAATAGGAAAGACACAATGTTCTCTTTGAATATTCTGGTCTCAAGACAGCTTTTTTGATAGTGGGGAACAGTAAAGAGCAAAAAATTGTAAAAGTATTAAAAAGATATGTTCTTTTTTACTGTATCAACTGACCCACAGAGGCTTTATAAGGTTATAGCAGGAATGATGAATGATCTTGCTTTTTATTTCTATATAATTATTTTTTTAAAAAAGAGATGATTTCTATTTGTTATGAGCTGACCAAAATTTAGGGCTTGCAGGGTTATTTTTCCTAAATGGAAGCACTGATGAGAACAGTCAAATAGCCTTTAGATATGTTTTTTATCAACCTGAGTACAGCGTGTGTGGAAAAACAATGGTAGGCAGTTTCTTTACAGAAATCCCCAACTATATGACTAATGAGCTCTGTGCTAGATGAAGCATCCTTCCGTCTTTCTGTAATATTCTGCCTCTCAGCTCCTTCTCTGGCATCCAACCTGTTGTACCTCTGAGATGTTACTTGCAGCTACGTATTTCATTTCCTGCAATTTCAGTCCACTCACATAACCTTTCACACATTGAGTGATGATCTCTTTGTAAGTTTTTCTACTGAACCCAGGCTTTCTGAGACTGAAAGCAAGAGCATTCTCAATTCTTTGGTGAGTTAGTAGGATCTTTGATTCTCCAGCTGCTACTTGCATAGAAGTGAATTGTTATTATTGTATAAAAAGCAGTCATTGCATTTAGCACCTTCTAACATAACAAGTTTTTTATGTATTGGCTGTCCTAATCTGTAGATCTGAGAATATTATTCCGATTACTGAATGAGAAAAGGTTGGTTTGAAGGAAGTTACCAGGGTACAACAAATGTCTATGGGACTGTTCTTGGATGTTCAGTTATTTGTGCTGAGAAATGAGACTGAATGAATAAATGAAACAACCGTTATTTTGATAACAGTTATCTAAGATTTGAACCTATTTGATCAAAACCTAATGTTGAACATAATTGGGCATAACAGTGTTGGATGGTCCCATAGCCCCATGCATAGGGTTGGTTTCATATGGCTATAGAATGACTGTACTGATGTCTCCTGAAAAGTCTTTTTGTTGGTGGTGCTACTCTTTATTTGTTCTTATATATTTCAGTTACTGAAAGCAATGGTTTTTCTGGTGTGTGTGGGGGGAAGCACAGCATGTCTTATGGCAAACACAAAAATTTCAAATTCAAGAAGAGCTTGCTTTGACCTGTGTGTTCTTAGTGTAGTTTAAGAGACTTGGAAGCAAGAAAAGTGGACTTTTCTCAAAACTAAGCACCCGAGTTAGCTGTAATGCCTTGAGTTTTGATGTTCTCAAGTAGAAGTTCACTGCAAAACTGTTCCTGAGTCTCAGTCAAAGGAACATCAGAGCATACCATTTACTCTTCTCCATTATCCAATAAAAAAGAATCTGTGTCATTTTATGAGTGGAAGAGATATTTTTAGCTTTAAATTATCTGCCCCTTGTATCCTCTTCCTTGTGTATGAATCAATAAGTAATCTGAAAACTAAAACACTAGATCTGGTTGAATGGTTTGTGTACAACAGCTGTGACAAAAGACAAAGAAAAAATGGCCTTGAAACAGCTCAGAAAATCCTGAACAGCAGTTGCACCTAATTGATTTGGTTGGGTCTGTATTTGATATAGATTAGCAATAGAACTGATTCCAGGGAGTTTTTCACTTTTCATAGCGTGTATTTAACCTTATAGATGTGATTACACTGCAAAAAGACAGGCTGATGTGCAGAGGCTGAACAGCAGGACAAAAGAGGAGTTCCCTTCCACAGGCACAGTTTCATCCATTATCTGCTCCCCAATGCATATTGTATTTGTTACTGACAACCTTTAGGTCAGAAGCCCCCTAAAAGGGGCAGGGATATGGATTAGTTCTGGGACTGCAACTGTAACTCTCTGGTATTACAAATCACAAACCTTCCCGATGATGGAGGAGCCTCCATCATAAAGTGGCTTAAAGATCATGAGTTTTAAAATGTGACAATGGATTCAAAGTCTCTTTTAATTTTTTTCTGCCTAGTATAAAGAGGATGAGCCTTCTGCTGGTGCTGTTTCTTTTCAAGTTTTTTTTCCACAGGTCAAGCAAGCTCAAAATGCTTCAGTGGATTTTTTTTTTTTTATTTTTTTTTTTTAAAGAGGAGAAGGTTAATGTAGTTAACCACATAACTCAAGGAACTATTGCTTTGGGAAAAAAATACAACAGAAAATAAAAGACCTCTATTTCACAGAGGTAATAAAAGCCTTGACTAGATTGTGGCAACTTGAGCTCATGCCAATCTGACTCAGTCATATAATTCAAACATTTTTACAAATAACAGAGTAGGAAAGTACACTGCAAAAAACCATCAGTAATGCAGAGGACAGAAAAAATAAACTAAGTAGAAGGGATTGCAGTGATATTTCTGTGTTTAACCTAATGACTTTTCAGGATATTGCTGAGGTCTCCTGTATTAAAATTGATTTGAGTAAGCGTAATCCCATTTTATCCATGAGTTTACTATGTTACTGTCTGTTAGCCTGTCATTCATTAGTTCTGCTTAGGAAGATCTGAGTTTGGGACACCTGATACTGGATGGTGTTGGTTTATGTCTTATTTTCCTTGTTATTTTGGTCTGTCCATGGCTTATGAAAAAGAGCATGGGGATGTGTGATGACAGAAAGTATCTACCATACCTATGTGGGCCCAAAGCTTTGCCAGTATGAAGTGATGGTCAGCCTTGCCTCAAAGGCAGGGCATAGATGCTCATGTTGGTAGCACTGTGGATTACCTTGTGAGTTTTTAGGTAAAAAGCTGCACAGAGGAAACCACATGACATTTGCACACTTTCTAGCCTATCAGCAATTCATCTGCAAATGAAGTATATACAGAGAGATACCTCACATGCAGACCACATTCGTGCACTGTGGTAGCAGTGAGATTTTTTTCCTGAGCTTCTATGCAGTTCTCTGGGAGGATTGTAGCTCTTTATTTTATTAAAAATAAATCCTGAGCTGTATTAAAATGTTGTCCAGACATTGGATGGATGTATATGGTGCAGGGTGTAGTCTGCTTTCTAGTCTCTCTGTTCTTTGTTAGGAATTCATGTGATAACTTGCAGCATTTAATACCTGAATTTTATCTACGCCTTGACTAGATGGTGACAGTACACACAGAACATATGGCTAAAGAGGTAAGAAGTGAATGCACCATCTTGATCTTGTTGAACTTCAAAGAGGTTATCCGGTGAGGTTGTGATTCTCACTATGTCTGAGACCCAGACTGAATGTATGCAATAGGAAAGTGCTATCAGAGTCTGGAGATGGACATGTTGGTCTGCAAGACCACCATTCTCTCAGATTTTCTTCCTTTCTGTGTGCTTCCCTGGTCTCCTCCTTTCAGATACCTCAGCTCTGAGGTGGACTGATGGGGTGAAAAGAGGTAGAGGTTAGAGAGCTGCTGATATTACAACAGCAGCAAGCACATGTATAACTTTGATATGCCTATCCTAAGTCAAATCCCACCTTCAGACCGCAGTGGTCACTGCAGCAGAAAGGAGGACTCTATTTGTATAGATCAAATGGTGTTGACAGGTGGAGGAAAGTTATTCTGCGATATTTGCTACTAGTGGCCTGTAGGGCTGTGTGGGGGACCACGGCATTGTTATACTCTCTGAAGAAGGCAGTAGATGTGCCTTGTCAGTGTGATGGATTTAAGGGACAAGGATAATTCAGACACACTGCAGTTTCCTCTGCTGTAAGAGTTTTTAAAGAGCCTAGCTGAAATATGGTGTAATTTTTGATCTGCATTATTCTGGAGAGGGAGTAGAAAGGGATGCTTGATCTGGTATTCTCTATTATGGGAAATATAAGGACTATATTTTCAAAATGAGCAAAAAACAGATTTAGGGGTGGTAAAAATAAATGATGTGGGTAGGCTGCTCTTGCTGCTTATGTCAGTTTCATTCTCATTTCATTTTCAAAAGACTCACATTCTCTTTGTGTTTTGTTTTCCCTCTTCGGTAAGCTTTAACACACCATTTGTCTTGGGGTCATATCCTGTAAAGATCTAGGGAATGATCATGCATGTAGAATTTCCCTCCTCATGGTTCAAATACAACAATTCACCATATCCATTCCCAAAAGAGAACACACAGCTGGGACACTTCAGGATGCATTTAAAATAAATATGAGGCAAAACTCCTTTACATTGAGGAGAAGGAAAATAAATCATGTAGTGACAGATTTCATGTTATTAGAGTTTCCATGGTCTGCATTTGCTTTTGTTTTGTTTTTCCCAATCAGTATTATTCTGTGAATCCAGGAAGCATTTGTGAGACAGATTTGCTGCAGCTAGAGATCACTTTCTGTTAAGTGTACAGGTGGTTACCCTTTACTAACAGGGATGGTAATAAACAATTTTACTTCTCCCCAGGGAGTTTAATTTCTCTATTTATTTATTTTCAAAGGAATTTGTGTTTCAGTGGCTTCATTATAAAACCATGCTGATTAAATGAAACACTGGGAAATCTATTAGCATAACTGTATTAGCATAACTGGTGTATATTAGATGTGATTGGCTTTAGGAATCTGGATAAGTCTTGTTTGAGGTGATCTGTTGTTCTACTAGATGAAATATTTCCCTCTCTAAAGCTGATATCAGAAAAGATCAAATCTGTGCACAGATTAATGAGGTTGATTCCCAGAGCAGTTGTAGAAATGTGAAAATTCTCTATATCTCCTATATTGGATTTTACCACAACCTGTCATCATCAAGTGGTAGACACTTTTTTGGGGGAATGGGGAGGGTAGGGAGGAGGAGAGACCTGTCCATGGTTTCCTCAGCACACTTATCTTTCATTAAGAAAAATTTAGTGGCTGGCATGTATTCTTTAATCCCTTCTACTTTACACATCCACCTGTATTCACCATTTTGTTAAATTCAGCACTACTGTGACAGGAAAATAGTTGTCTTATTAAAGGAGTACTAATGCTTCCCTCAACTTATCACTTGGATAGCTCTTCTTCACCCAGAGTCTTCAAAGCCACAGAAGTATATCATTGTTAGGACTTTTGAAAGCCAAGCTGTTCTCCTGAGTAGGCTCTTTGAGAATAACTTGGCAACCATCAGTTTCCAGAGCTAACTGTAGCCAGCATTACAAGGGTTTCCGTGATTACTGCTGGGACAATGGAGGACAGACTTGGTCCCTGCAGACTCTTACTTGAGGATGAATGTTAACATTCTCCTTGCTGATGTTAAATCCCATCCTTGCAGGAGGACAGAGTTAAACTCCAGAAAGCACACTCCTCAGTCTGCAAGACTTGTTTGCAAGCTTGCGGCCTGACAAAAAAAAGTTTGATCATTAAGGAATCCAGAGGCATTTCTCCAGAATAACTTAATTTAACAAGCACTTTTCTCTCCTTACTCTCTTTAACTCTTAACACATGTGGACAGTCCATCTACAGATAGATCAACATTGTTTTCCGATACCATTTTTCTTTTCTCCTTTCCTTTTTTTCTTTTTTCTTTTTTTTTTTTTTTTTTCTCCCTTCTTTCTTCCTTCCCCAGAGTTACTAGCTGGAAGCTGCCTCTGTTCCCGTGTGCTCTGGGTTGAAGTTCAAGAGCGCCCTAGAGCAACTTAGCTGTATTAAGGACATCCAATGTGACCTGTTAGTTTGAAAGTGAGAGAGGGAATTTTCTAAGATGATGTATACCAAGCAAGCTCTGTTCTTCTGTAAGTGCCCCATTATTATCTTAATTAAATGGTTATAACATCCTGGCTTTAAGAAAGAAGAAAAGAAAAAAAAAAGAAAAATGTACCCCATTACTGTAACTTAAAGATTATCCCTTCTTTATACCCCTATTACTGGGAAATGCTCAAGAACTTTCCTGTTGTTGACCTTGTAGGCTTATAGTATAGAACTTCTCATAACTCAAGGGAAAAAGTTTAAGCAGTGAGCCAAAGAAGGAAACGGTTCTGCCCCATTTTAGCACGTTCTTCTCCTCTGTGTGAGGTGATGACATTGTACATTTTCAGTATGACAAGTTATGCACTGGAGAGGAATGCCAGGTGCCAATCTTAATGTCATTCAGAAATGACATAAATTTTAAAATGTAGGAAAAGAAAAATAGTAAAAAAGAGAGAGAGGGATAACTGAGAGTTTTAAAATACATGACATTCAATGCAATGACAGTGGATGATTAGAAAGACAAGACTTCAACGGTAATCAAGGTCCCAGATCTAGGACAAATATAAATCTATCATGGGAATGCTGATCTGGAGTCTTTGCATAGACACTGGTGACAGTATGATGGTCTTAGTATTGCTGTCAAGCTATTCCACCTCTACTGATAACAGAGAATTGCAACACCTACAATATCTTACTGCTTGCTTAAACAAATTCATGTACGAATCACTCCATACCAACATCAAAGGAAAGGTTTGTACCATTTTTGGTTTTAGGGTTTTGGGAGACTGGAGGCAGAGAGGTGTTTTTCTTCAGACATCTTTCCTCCCTGAAGAGAAGGAGTTTTAAGAGTCTTCAAAGCTTCGGACCCCATTTTTTTTTTTTCTTTTATTTTTTGATTCATTTAGGGGCTTTTATATCAGACTTCCGTGCCGCGAGCTGTAAAACCAATGGTGAAACAGACTGGTGGAAGATACTACAACAGATTCTTATTTCTCAGAACATGCAGCCTATTAACATTTTATGTGATAGCAATTTCAAGATGCAGTTTTCATAGGCTTTCATAAGTTTCTTTCTGACCAGTGTATAAACATTCACAAAAGGAAGGAGTTTCTTTCAGAAAGGCTGCTTGTATTTGTTGCAGGGATTTAAATAACCTCATCAAGGAAAAATATCAATATATCAGCAATGAAAAAATAAGAGAATATCTCTGAATAGTATCCTTTAACACCATCTAAATACCATCCAATCAAGATTCTCCATCTTATCCCATTTATCAATGAGAAATGTCTTTGTCCTCAGAAGAATGAATATCACTCCCCTGTGGTTTGAGATTGATCGTACAGTGCCTTTGCAACCTAAAAAATTAATCCTTCAAGGCTTGTTGTCACAATGCATTATAAATATTCTGCATGTGTTTCATGAAGTTGAAGATCATCATGAAGATGTTTGTCTATGGCACCTTTGGAAGAGCTCAGTGTGCAGCATTTGCTCAGTGTTGCATTTGGTTGTATATGATCCTTGGTTACGCAGTGCAAAAATTTTGATCTTGGGGTACAGACCAATAGACCACCCGGTCTCATAACTTACCTGTAGCAATGGGTGGTTTCACTGGCTTCCACAGATCTTCATTGAGAAAATATTGACCTAGCACATGCATGAAAGACCTAACCCTGAGATGGAGTTAGGATATGAGAAGTCTTCAAATCCCAACGCTGAGGTCAGCTTGCTGTGAAATATGCTGATACTACCAGCATAAGTCAGTCTTTTCAGCCTTTCTGATCTGACTGCTTACTTTCTACTTGAGCTAAACTACACCTTAGCTATCAGTGTTGGAGTGCTCATTTTCATAACGCAGTAATTATGCTGTGTGACTGTCACTAAACAGTACTGATTACAGCTGTCTAACACACTTAAAAGGCTGTTTGGTGTGGCTATTAATTTGTATGACAATTTGTAGAGTTATCAACAAGTCAGTTATTTCCATGGGAAAAATATTTACTCTTAAAAATTCCAGTCAAATCTAAGGATTTTTTTTCTTCTTAAAACCTAATTGTTCCTTGATTGATGCTATTATTAAAAGGACTCAAAAATGTATTGATCACAGGCAGTATAGAATTTCAAACAGAGATCCGAGACTACTCAAACTGATAGCATCAAGCAGCTGTAAAGCGAGCAAGTTGTCTCAAGATAGTCTGGAACTGTTCAGATGAGAAAAATCTAGAAAGAGAAGTTTCTATCAAACTTTCAGTTCTTTCTTACAGCACAAAATGAAGCTGTGGAAATCACGGATGTGAAACATCCCAGATAAAAAGAACTCAAAAAGGAAATTGGGCTTTTATTTGGGTAAAAAAAGTACCACAATGAAATATAACAATCTGATTAACCTACTAGGTCAGATAAGTAACAGATTGACTGTGTTCCTGGAACTTTTTAACATGGCGGGGCAGACACAGCAGGCCCAGGTTTATCCTCCACCGCTTCTTGTGAGACCTTTTTGGAAAGTCACCTGCAACTTATTGGTGGTTTGGACCTAAATGTTTAGAAGTGCTAAGACTGATCAGTTACATTTTCCCATTTGTGAGAAGGTTAGTCAAATCTGCTTTTATCAGCTGTGTATAAGACAAAAGAAACACAAAAACATACTCTGGTTTTAGGCAGGCAGATGGCACTTTTACTCAGTTCAGCAGAGAAGGACTAGAATTTACCGTTATGGAGGAGACCTTTTGTTTATCGCTGACTTTTTCTATACAGTCAAGTGGCACAAACTCTGTTGATCAAAGGCAGTTTCTGCTGCTTCGAAATGCTATTTCCTGTCCTGAGGAGGATGAGCCAATGGCAAATCACAGGAGTGGAGGAAGTAGTAGAGTGCCGCATATTAGAATCAAACAAAACCAAAGTCACTTTGACTTTTGTGTGTGTGTGTGTGAATACTAACAAATGATAGTCAAATAAATTAATGAGGATGTACTAGGTCACAGTTTTCCACCAGGTTTTGCAGATAATCAGTCTTCTACCAGGACTGTGATGTTAAACAAATCTTTGTTATTTTTAAGAGACAAAGCTTTGATTTGTTACACCAAGAGGTTTATATTATCTGCTTAATGTGCATGTGGAAATAACATAGTTAAAGAGCAGGCATTTGATTGAACACAGTATCTCACATAACAGATATAAATTTGATTCCTTTTGTAATATCTAAGTTTTCTGTATCCCTTTGTTTTAGTTATTTAAAAAAGGTATTGAAGTAGTTCTGGTGATCTATCTTTTCATCTGTCCATCTACATTTTCTGACTCTCATCATGGTAATATTTGATTATAGGATCTGGCTCAAAAGCTCCCTGATATTAAAAGAGATCTTTCCCTTGGCTCAGAGGGTTCCTGATTGGCTCCTGCAGCCAGCTGCAAGGACTGCAAAGTCCTGATTCCTCTAAACAGCAGAGCCAGGGAAATAGATCCACCCAGAGTCCCATCAAAGCTCAGTGTCAGTCAGGTTGTCAGATGAGAATGATTGTCAGAAACCACCAATCTCTGTAATGAGATGCATTTGCCACCACTATACATGTATAGCTAGCTGTGGTCTGTAACATCTTGTCTGATGCACACATGAATGGTTATGTGCCATGGCTTTCTTAACAGCTCCCTGGATTTGGAGTAACAACAAGAAGAACGCAACTAATATGTGTTTCATTTTATAGTTTTTTGGTTTCAATTTCATAATCAGGATGACCATCTTTTTTTCTTCTTTTTAAAAATAAATCTATAATTTGCCCTGAACTTGAACAATTTTATGTCTGAGGAACTGTGTATTTAATGTTTTCTGGTAAATGCTCAATTCAGAGGAGCAGCAGTGTGCATCACTGGAAGGTTATGGTGTCATCTATTTGGCTGCTCCATTTGCTCTCTCTTTGTGTCTTGTGATAATTTATAGCGCATATGGAAAAGCTTGGAGAGCAATCAAGCTACTGCGTTTAAGTAAATAACATAGACTGTGTTTGTGTATCTTATTTAAATCTTTGACATGTAAAATAAGAGACAGTTTAATGGTTACAGTGTAGTTTCACCATAAAGCCAGTCTGAGAGGAACATGGGGGTGTTGATTGACAGCCGGTTGAACATGAGCCAGCAGTGTGCCCAGGTGACCAAGAAGGCCAATGGCATCCTGGCCTGTATCAGAAACAGTGTGACCAGCAGGGGCAGGGAGGTGATCTTACCCCTGTACTCAGCACTGGTGAGGCTGAATCTCCAGTATTGTGTTCAATTTTGGGCCCCTCGCTACAAAAAGGACATTGAAATACTTGAGCGTGTCCAAAGAAGGGCAATGAAGCTGGTGAAGGGTCTGGAGCACAAGTCTGATGAGGAGTGGCTGGGGGAACTGGGGTTGTTTGGAGAAGAGGAGGCTGAGGGGAGACCTCACCGCCCTCTACAACTACTTGAAAGGAGGTTGTAGAGAGATGGGGGAGAGTCTCTTAAGCCAAGTAACAAGCAATAGGACAAGGGGTAATGGCGTCAAGTTGCATCAGGGGAGGTTTAGACTGGATATTAGGAAGCATTTCTTCACAGAACGGGTTGTTAGACATTGGAATGGGCTGCCCAGGGTGATGGTGGAGTCCCCATCCCTAGAGGTGTTTAAGAGTCATGTTGACATAGCGCTCAGGGATATGGTGTAGTCGAGGACTGTCAGTGTTAGGCTGATAGTTGGACTCGATGACCTTCAAGGTCTTTTCCAACCCAGATGATTCTGTGATTCTGTAATAAGACACCCTCTAATCTCTGATTTTAAAGAGAATTACACCTGGCCACTAATAATGTAAAATAGACTTTAACCTGGCTTGATGTGGTAGAAATAACATTTTGACGGTAATCCAATACACGTGGGTAACTTTTCCTTCTTTTCTTGGATTAATTTTGAGGACAGCTGAATGAATTTTCTTTTCCTCTGATCAGAACATTAAACAAAGTAAATCCCTGAACTCCAGAATTTTGAATCTGTTTCCAAATGAACTGATTTTTTCTAAAGCAATGCATTCAGTCTAACTATGAAATAGAAAGATAATTTTATTCTCACAGATCTAATTTTGGCTGCTGGCTGTTATTACTAAGTCATCTTATCACTAATATTCCTAAACTGGGGCTGATATGCTTGACAGCTGTTATGAATGTCAAGAGCCTCGATATGTACCTACAGAATCAGGGGTCCTGAAAGAAGTCATAGAAGGAAGCTCTGACTTTTTCCTCATTCACTTTTATTTCACCTTAGAAAAGTTTTGAAGTACATACTTCCCTGTAAATCAACGGACTCATAAGCACTGTTTTGATTAAGGATGAGTTTATAAGCATACAGTTGCATATGGAGTTCTCTGTTTTCAAAACGTTGATTTGCATTTCTGTTCTTTCAGAGGCATTTTCACCTGCAAACAAGATTACATCCCTGTCTCCTGTTGATTAAATAAATGTGACAATTCACATATGCCTGAACTTTGGAGCTTGTTAAATAAAAGATGCTGTCAGCTGCCAAATATTGCAGATTAACACTTCCAAAATATACAAAGGGTTATCGTAGAACAGTCTTGGATGGAATAAACCTCTAAGATATTCAAGTCCACCCATTAACCCAGAACTGCCAATTGACCAAATTAAAAAAAAAAAATAAAAAAAATCTACCAGGAGTACTAAGTTCTTTGCCATCTCTGTTTTCTCCTGTCTGCACCAGCTTATCCTGGGGACAAGCAGATGATTGGCTTTTTCAAGACCTGAAGTGGTTGGTCAAGGATAGTAAAGGCTAGAAACTAAAAGATTAGCCAGACTCCATGAGATCTGTGATGGGTCATGCAGATATTTTACTAACAGCCAGGACTGCTTTGCTATCCAGGTGTACTTGGTGGGTGAATGCCATCCTTTCTTCCATAGTCTGCCTGATGTCTGGTGAGATCAGGACTGCAGTTAGGGCTGGAGCAGGTCCCTCCAGGGACACATGTCCTGAACCACTGTGGTGGCACCAGTCTGAGTGTCCTCTCTGTAGAGAAGGAAGCAACATCTAACGAGAACCCAAGGGAACTTTAACTTTACATCTGGGATGTGCTGAATCATCAGACAGCTGGAGTCAGTGGTCCTTGAGCACTGGGCAATAGCAACAGACAAGTGTTTTCTGTGTCCGAGCCTTCCAGGGCTCGACAGGCTGGTCCTGTTGAGGAAGGGTGAAACAGGGAGGGCATACAGAGAGGCATAACTAATGTCACCAGTGCTTAAAACACTGCATTGAGAGGGAATTATAAAAGTTTCAATCTATGCTTTCCTCCTCATGTTAAAAATCTCTGCAGTCTTTCATATAACTGTGTTTTTTCCATTCACCTGTGTTGCTTCTCTTCTGCTTTGGTGTTGGTGTATCTGAAAGTTAATGGGATGTTGAGCCTGAAAGGGAGGAGAGGGAGGAAAAAGAAGAAAGGAAATAGGGGAAAAAACACAGGGGCAGATTTTGAAATCCAAATCCTGTTCTCAGACTGATTTTTCTCTTTGTTTGCTCAGCTGCTTTCCACAGCCACCTTACTGGCACAGACAAAGCTGAACAGCTTGCAGAACAAAATGACAGGAAGATGGAAGGATAATATGTGTCTAAATATCAGTGACCAGCCTCTGTCTTGGCACTCTCAGCATGGGGAAAGCTTGTTATATAGTGCCTCCTTTAATCATTTCAGACAGGGTTTTTCCTCCTGCCTATGTATCAAGAGGACAGAGGATCTTCCTCCAATTGTTAGTTCGAGTGACGGACAGGTGAATTATTAATATTGTTTGCCACTGATTTTCCTTGTTAGTCTTATTTGTTAAGTCCCCAGCCAGTGTGACCCTCATTTATTTTCAGTCTGCTGAAAATGCCTGACCCACTCAATCATATGCAAACTGCACTTGATCATCAGACTAATTTGAATTTGAGATATTTTGAAAAAGCACAGAAAAAAAGGATCAGTTTTGGTAGCTGGAGCCCAATGAAACAGAGTGAAGAGGAGCTGGAGGAAGGCTTGATAACACACAGACTCCAGTTAATGAACTCACTGCCAAGAAATTCAGTGTCTACTGTCTCTCTGGGACACTAACCTGTGTCAAATAAAAATCATATACCTTTGGTAAAACCAGACCTTTGTTGCAGCTAGCATCCGAGATGATTAAAATTTAAGCACATCAAGAACTGAGAAAAAGAGAAAAATGGCTCTACCCTTAATCGGACATTGTATTTGTCTCATGCTTCCTGATGAAGGAGGTTGCTTATTTCCTCGGGCAGATTTTGCTCTGTGTGTGTGTGCATGCATGTGTGTAGATATACAAGCTTACTTGTGCAAACACATACAGACAAAAAATCCTCTATGAAAGGTTGAAGTGCTTGACTGTAAATTGAGAATCACTCACTGAAGTTTACACAAACAAGTATAATTTTGTTCCTTTCAGACTAACATGAAGGTATTTATTTTTCTTATTAATTAATATTGGAGCAATTTAAAATTATGAAGTGGTTATTTCCATATCACATTTCTGT